>OY755235.1:23243881-23843881 GCA_963576725.1 Azorinus chamasolen | reverse complement strand
TTACAGATTTGCTAGTCGTATGTACAGCAGTTGTTTTTCATGGATTTCATATACATTGTATATTATGTTGATAGAATTGATAATGAGTTGAAATATGTTTTCAGTTCTTAGAAATGATATTGAGTTGAAAAATGTTTTCAGTTCTGAAGTAGCTTTTGCAGACTAAAAGTATAATAGACTTAGTAGACAAATATCCATGAATGCAAGTATAATGGACAAATATATCCAGCAGTTATTTGAAATTCAAAATCATGCACATTTCTATTTGGTGATTCCAAGATATGGTCCTATTATTATTTTTCAGATGCTGTTGACACCCACACCAGCCGCCCCGTACTGACGGAAGCCCCACAGATGCCGGCTGTGGTCACTCAAGCTCCCTCAGGTAAAAGCCACATGTGGAATAGTTCCTCCCTTAACCCTTTCCCTGTTGCATATTCATGTAAGAAATAATGTGAAAAAGGGTTTGTATGAGGATTACACTTTTACTTATTTTTTCATATTGACGCCTTTTGATGCCTCTGTAAAATTCACTTTTTGAAACCATTGTGATAAATAAGGCATTTGCTCCATAGGAGCAAATGCTCTATTTATCACAATGGTTTCAAGACTGCATAATTCTATATTTTTTTTCCTTTTCTTTAATAACTGCTCTTTTTCAGTAGATTTACTCTTAAGATGTTGGATCTAAAAATAGCCTATAAGGGAATGGGTTAAGACTAGGACAATTTATGAATACCGTTGTGAACTGTTTGGATCTAGATTAGGTGATCAGTATGTCAGCAGGATCCAGATTGTTTAATACTTAATTGTAGACTTGTAGATTGCAGAGCATGTTTTCAAATATTAAGCAGACCCAGATTTTTAGCTTGTCTGTTTCGAAGAAAAATTGAGCTATTGTGATCACCGAGTAGTTGGCATTGTCGTTGTTGGCGGTGCGGCGGCATGCAAACACTTTAATGT
The DNA here is from genome assembly GCA_963576725.1 of Azorinus chamasolen. NCBI lineage: Eukaryota > Metazoa > Mollusca > Bivalvia > Cardiida > Solecurtidae > Azorinus > Azorinus chamasolen. The sequence goes on along the minus strand of OY755235.1, from coordinate 23,842,918 downwards.
AACTCATTATTTAAAAAGTATAAGCGGTATCAACATGAAACTTCATAGGTTAGTAGATCTCATTGAGGGGAAGGCCCCTACATAAGAACTAGGGATGGCAACGGTTATTCGGATATTCGAATATTCGGATACCAAACGGATATCCGAATGTCATTTGGCTATTCGAATAGCAAAAAAAACCACAAAAAAAAACTAAATGAATTGAAATTGTAGTGCATAATTTTCTCCAGTCCTTAAAAATAATAATTTTGATAAGCCAACTAGGCAGGCCATGTTAATTGCACCGTGACACTTACGCAGTTAGGGGTACAGTAGTTGCGCAATCGACCCAAGTGTCAGTTTGAGCGATGCTCTTTTAATCCACAGGTGGTCCTGTTTAATTGATGTTAAGGGTCATAATAGACAGATTGGTTATGTGTAAATACGCATCGACAATCTCTACTGCTTATTGGTCCATTATAATTATGTCTCCCCCCATATTTATATGGGGGAGACATATTGTTTTCGTGAGAGTTGTCTGTCTGTCCGTCTGTCTGTCTGTCCGTCTGTCCGTCTGTCTGTCACACTTTTTGTCCGGACGATAACTTCAATATGCCTGATGCCAGTTGATTGAAACTTCATATATGGAAAGAGCATGATGAGAGAAAGTGTCATGCACAAGGTCCATAACTCTGGCTTCACTAATATTGGAGTTATTGCCCTTTGTAAAAAAAAAACACACTTTTTTGTCCGGACGATAACTCCTACATGCCTGATGCCATTGGATTGAAACTTCATATATGGAAAGAGCATAATGAGAGGAAGTGTCATGCACAAGGTCTATAACTCTGGCTTCACTAATATTGGAGTTATTGCCCTTTGTAAAAAATATTATAATTTTTTGTCCGGACAATAACTTCTATATGGCTCATGCCATTGGATTGAAACTTCATATATGGAAAGATCATAACGAGAGGAAGTGTCATGCAGAAGGTACATAACTCTGGCTGCACTAATATAGGAGTTATTGCCCTTTGTAAAAAAAATCACACTTTTTTGTCCGGACGATAACTTCTATATGGCTCATGCCATTGGATTGAAACTTCATATATGGAAAGATCATAACCAGAGGAAGTGTCATGCACAAGGTCCATAACTCTGGCTTCACTAATCTTGGAGTTATTGCCCTTTTTAAAAACAATCACAATTTTTTGTCCGGATGATTACTCCTATGTGACATATGCCATTGGAGTGAAACTTCATACATGGAACAATCATAATAAGAGAAAGTGTCATGCATAAGATCCTTAACTCCAGCTTCAATAAATTTAGAGTAATTGCCCCTTGTACATTTGTTTAATTCTTTCTTGTCCGGACGATAACTCCTACATGGCTCTTGCCATCGTATTGAAACTTCATATATGGAAAGAGCATGATGAGAGAAAGTGTCATGAACAAGGGCCATAATTCTGGCTTCAATACTTTTGGAGTTATTGCCCTTTGTTACATTTTTTGGCCGATCAATAACTCCTATTGACTGATGCTATTGGAATGACATTTTATTTTTGGAAAGAGCATGATGAAAGTAAGTGTCATGCACAAGGGCCATAAATCTGGTATCAGTATTTTTGGAGTTATTAGCTGTTATCATTTTCTTCTTGAAAAATGTAGTGTGGAAAACGCATAATGAGGGGAAGTATCATTCGTCAAGACCATAACATTTTTAGTGATTTCCCTTTACATACTGTTTTTATTAGAGGGGAGACATCCGTTTTTTTGACAAAAACCTCTAGTTACCCATTGTGTAAGGTGTGAAAAAATATCAACCCACCTGGCTAACTACAAACTCAACCGATCAGAATATCCCCCATCCACTTTCTTCACAACACGCCTATTGATCAGGCATGTGTGTTTCGAACAGCCTGCATAATGGCTCTGGTAAACATTTTCATATAACTTGAATTGTTCCACTCAGCTCTATGAGATTTCAAACCAAATGCTATTAAATTGAAAATACTGAAAATGTCATTTGAATTTACCCATATACTGAAGTGCTGGCTTAGCAAACACGTCCGTGTTTTAGCTAGACCGGAAGTCAGACTCATGCACAATGTTTACTTTCACTTCTCTGCATTGATAAACATGTCTCAACCCTCAAATGATATATCTTATAGGACAAGGTTTTGTAGGGAAAACAGTTTCTATATGATAAGCAACTCACTTGTCTAGGTCTGTAGGCCACTCAAATTATTATTACACCGACTTGTAATGACTTCGTGAAATTATGGATTGAAGGAGTCTGATTGTACATAATGTTCATGCATCAGATAAAAATCAAACGAATATATTCGGATATTCGAATAGTTTGGGTTCGAATATTCGGATGGTGATTTTGGTATTCGTTGCCATCCCTAATAAGAACCATAACTCTTGATTTCAAAATTTTGGAGTAATGGTCTTTTATTTTGTTTTAAATTTTTAATTTAACTGGACAAGCTCCAAATCCGACGAGTGTTGGCACCAGATGTTAAATTTTTGAATTTTCGGGTAAAAATTAAATATTTTATTTCCTTCAGTAACAAAGAAGATTATGATGGTAACCACTCCAAAGCCACATCCAGCTAAACCTGAAGAACCAGTAATACAACAGCACACAGACAACTCTGTTGAAGAATCTCAAACCTCTGACATCTCCAAAAGTACAGACACAGATACCAGTAAAACAGCAGATACCAAATCATCCGACCAGAATTCCAAATCTGTTAACACCACCAAATCAGAGACTGACTCTGATGGTAGTGGAAAGTTTCAGTTTTTGAATGTGGAGGCAGTAGAAGTGGATAGTTACACAGACAGCTCACAGGCTCCCATAGTGGCCCTGTCACTAGGACTGGCTATAACTGTGATATTGTTGATATTCGTCGGCTGCAGACTACGCAATGTAAAGCGAAGACTACGCAAAGGCAGAGCCCTTCACTCAAATGAAGCAGATTATTTGATAAATGGAATGTATTTGTAACATTTGGCCAGGTTTTCAAAAAAAGTCAGAATAGTTTTATACAAAGTAAAATCAGATATATTGAGAATGGTCAGATATTATGAACAAATTTTCTTTCAAAACTTTTGTACCATATGAGCAAGTTCATGATTAAAAGTACGTTCTTAGTTCTGGGGTTTTGCAAGCAGTATAGACGTAGACCAATGATTGTCAGAGATAAACTTCTTAACTCTTTCACTCTTTCAACCCTGAATTACGAGAATGGATAAGTTCATCAGTCCACTCACTATGAAAGGCTTAAATTTGCTAGAGTTCTTTGAATGACAAACAGTGTAGACGTTGATCAGAGGGCTGGCTCTTCTAGGACAGGTTTTACTGTAGACCTAGGCAAGCTGCCATGTCAAAGAGGCAGTGTCTTAGCAGCTGCAATATTCCATATAATTGAATTGGATAAACAGAATGCGGGCAGTGATTGTACTGACATTTGTAAACAGTGTAGACACAGATCAGAGCTACTGACCAAGGTCTAAACTGTTTGTCATTAAAAATCATCTCACAAATTACGCTGTTTCACACTGAATGGACTCTATAGTTAAACACTGATGGGCCATTTCACTTTGAAAAATCGGCATTAAAGGGTGAAAGAAAAAAGCAATTAGCATGTGACAGCTCTCCATCTAGATTGTTTTGAGACATATAGATAGGAACTGTTATGTTTTAAAGGAATAACCTTGATATTGCTAAACTGTATTTGGAGGCTAAAATCTCTTGCACGCTTAACCCTTTCCCTCATATAAACACCTTTTCACGACTTTTGCAAACAAAGTAGACCCAGATCAGACAGCTCCTGAAGCAGCTGTCTGATCAGGGTCTGCTCTGTTTGCTTATGAAATAATACAAATCTGACTTTACAGTGTCCAGCATGGTGAAAACCCCTGTTCCATGTTTCATTTTATTAATTTTGTCCTTGAATATAATTGAGGTGATAAAATCTTGAATATTTGTTATACATGTCAGCTGATGGATGCTTGAAACAGCATAGAACTATACCAGGTATGGTGTGTGATGGCAATGTCTGATCAAGGTCTTTAAGAACCCTGTCATCTGTGTCTACACTGTTTGCAAGGGACATTAGTGAATTGTTTCCTGCACTGAAAGGGTTAAGAAAAAATTAAAGTGCAAAATGTACAAATTATGTGGGAATATAATGGTGTAATAGTGCATCTGTGATGAGTGAAAAGAGTATGTGTAATTGTGTGATTTATGAAAGACAATTTGTAGTACTGTAGTTGAAATGTGACTTGTGATACATAATGTGCACTTGTTAAAACACTGGGACGAAATACTATATTTACTGTACACATGCACTTTGTAGATCTGTAGAGTTAAATATCCTAACAGCTGTTCTGTATTTCATTGGTTTTATTGTTATTAACCCTTTCCTTTTAATGCCTTTGCAAACAGAATAGATCCAGAACAGACAGATCCTACTGGAGCTGTCTGATCAGGACCTGTTCTGTATGCTTATGAAACATCTGATTCTACATGTTTTGCCATGGAAAAAAATCGTTTGTTTATAATGCTATTATTAAAGTTCAGCTAGTCACTATTCATGGTGTCATTATTTCTTATTTGAATATTCATCAGGTAAAGGGTTAACCCTTTCCCTCATATTGACGACTCTGTTAAAGTCATTTCTTGAAACCATTGTGATAAATAGAGCATTTGCTCCTATAGGAGCAAATGCACTATTTATCACAATGGTTTCAAACTACAAAATTCTAAAAAATTTCCTTTTCTCTAGTTAATGCTCCTTTTCGGTAGATTTATTCAAAGAAGTTATATCTAAAAATATCCTATGAGGTAATGGGTTAATAAAATCATCCAAAAGTTTAGTTTTCATGTAGATATATCCACGGACAAGCTTAAATCATATACATGTAATTAAAATAGTTGTGTTTATTTGTATAAATTTTATTGTACCTGATATTCAACCCTTTAATTGTTGAATATTTATGTATGAAATAATGACATTATGAATATTTATTAGTTTATGTAGCATATGAACTCAGAAGAAATTTTTGGCCATATTAGAAACTGTAGAGTCAGATCTATATAATTTCGTAAGCCAGCAAAGCAGACCCTGATTATCTGGCTCCTACAGGAGTCAATGAGTCATCTGATCTTGGCACAGTCTGTTGCAAGATGTCAAAAGACTTTTGTATCTGTTACAATTTGTGACTTTCAGACTTATCTTTGTTTTAATGATTTTATTGCCCAATTATTTCCTGCATGTATCTATCAGTTTCTATAAAACTGACATGAATGTAGCAGAGGTCTGTCACAGGCATTCACAAGTCAATGGGCAACAATGTTAGATGCAAAAACAGTAGTGAAATGAGAATACATGTACTTGTATGAAATTAATTACAAATTACGAAGAGGTAGATGAAGTGGATAGACTCCATTAAACTAAGATCTTTAAATTTAACCCTTTTCCTCATGAATATTTATGTAAGAAATAATGACATCATGAATATTGTTTAGATTAACCCTTTCCTCCATAAATACGCCTTTCTACATCTCTGTAATAACCACTTCTTGAAACCATTGTGATAAATAGAGCATTTGCTCCTAGAGGAGCAAATGCTCTATTTATCACAATGGTTTCAAACTACAAAATTCTAAAATTTTGCTTTCCTCTAGTAAATGCTCCTTTTGGGTAGTTTCATTCAAAGAGGTTGGGTCTAAAAATAGCCTATGGAGGAAAGTGTTAATTTTGATAATGGTATATAAACACAGGACTTTGTGGTCACGGCAGAAACTATAGAAAAAGATTTATGTAATTTCATAAACAAACAGGAGACCTTGATCAGACAGCTCCTACAGGAGCCTTCTGATCTGGGTCTAATATCTATTTGAAATGACGTGAAAAGGCATTTCTATGAAGTAAAAGGTTAAATCTAGATCAAAACATTGATGAGATTACTGTTAAGATTGACTATTGCCAATTGCTCAAACATAATTGAAAATCAAAAGTTCATGTATAAAACTCCCATCTTGAATATTTCATCATGTTTCTAGAGGGAGACTGTATCTAGGATTGACAATAGCTATTGTATTGTACCACCATGGTATTTAAGCCTTTCCCTCATATAAACGCATTTTCACGCATCTGCACACAGAGTAGACCCAGATCAGACGGCTCCTATAGGAGCCGTCTGATCAGGGTCTGCTCTGTTTGCTAATGGAATTTGATAGATCTGTTTCTATACTTTCTAAAATGGCTACAATATTCCACCTCCCATATTTCATTATGACCATTTTGTCTATGAATATTCAGTAGGTATTGAAATTTGAAATAAACACAGAACAGGGAAAGGGTTAAAAGAGTCCAAAAAATGTACGCAGGTAGAACAGCATGTGCACATCTTAATTGTTTAAATACCTGAACCTTCGGACAGCAATTGCCTGTTTCCCCTGTATTGATGTTTGGTGTCGATGTTTTGTTTTGTTTACATGTCAAAATAGCGACAGATATTAGATGGATTTATAGAATTTACAATTCAAAAATTCATTGCCTTTGTTGACTAGTTTGGCAAATTGAATTTTAACATCTGATTACATACTTTAATTCTTTCCCTCATGAATATTCATGTAAGAAATAATGTACGTATAGATATGTATATATATTTTTTATAATGGCATATGAACTGGAAAAAACTTTGGCTATGGCTGAAAGTATAGAATTAGATCAATATAATGTCATAAGCAAACAGAGCAGACCCTGATCAGGCAGCTCCTGCAGGAGCCATCTGATCTGGGTATTCCCCTTGAAGGCATATTTAACAGTGTATATATGTGGAGTACAGGGTTAACAGGCATTTGAATATTTATGGATAGTTTGTCATTCTCTGTTATTCATTAGTCTTTTAATTTTTTGAAAACAGTCTTTGATCTTCAAGAAAAGTAGATTTACTTTATGTCTCAGCTTGATTATTTTATCACGAGTTTATTCGTAACATTCTGCTTTGAATTATTGGCAAAATAGTACTGTATTGTGCTGTGGAATTGTACACTGACAAATTATATTTTCCTAACTTCAATCTCTTATTTTAGCACATGTTGCTTTATAATATAATCATGCTTGCTATTTATTTTTGCTGTTCTAGCATTATGCTGTCTTAGTTTAGGTTATGTGACAGATGTCCACAAATTGTAGTTCAGTATGATTTCTTTAGGGATATTGGGGTGTATTCCTTAGCTGTTCTGCGTTAGTTCATATTTTTTTGAATATATTTTAGTACATTTAAGTTGCCAGTTTATATATATATTCACAGTGTATGTGCTATTCTTTATTTTACTTCACCTGACTTAACTATTTGATCTTATTTTAAATATTAAAATTTTAACAGAACGACCATAAATAGGCATTCACAGCCACCAAACACAAGATATGTATACACGAAACGCTAGATATGTGTACACGAAACGCTAGATATGTGTACACGAAACACTAGATATGTGTACATGGTACTGTTTCATTAACCCTTATCCCGATGTCTGTTACCTGGCTTGCATATGCAAACAGCTTGGATCCAGATGAGATGTTGAGTAGCCCATTATCTCATTGGGATCAAGCTTTTTGACACTCGGTCAGTAGTTTCTCAAAAGCTTGTTCAAATTGGACAGTCAAAATTGCACAAAATCCAATTTTCTGCTTCGAGTTAAAAACTGTATGCCCCCGTTTAGTAGCTGGTAACTTTTCATTGACAATGAGTATGTGTTGAAAAATTGTGAAAATTTATCTAAACAACTGAAAGCATTCCACTTTTGTTGTCAGCATTTCCATAGAAATAAAACAATTTTAGTTCATAATGAATCATTCCAGTTACAAATTATTTTTGTAAGATATTTTTTGATGTGATAAATATACTTTTTGCATAACTTTATTGCATTTATAGTATTAACCCTTTACCTCTAGAGATATGTCTTTGCAAACAGAGTAGGCACAGATCAGACTGGAGCAGTCTGGCCAGGGTCTGCTCTGTTTGCTTATGAAAGATAGATCTGATTCAACAGTTTCTGCCATGACCACAAATCTTTAGTTCATGATGCCATTTAAAAGAACTATATAATTAATCATGATGTAATTATTTCTTACATGAATATTCGTAGCATAAAGGGTTAAATGTATTAAAGTTATAGGAGACTTTTCTTTACAAAAGGTACCTTTTGGGTAGTTGATTGTTGTGTTTTACAAACATTATACAACCATACAAGCCATTATGCCTCTGTCTACATTTTTCATATATATGTATATTTTTGCAGTCATTACTTAATGATTGTAAATTGTCTGCAAAAGCAGTTTGTGGTTGAATTGTTTCATGAATTGATTAGCAAGAACAATGGAAGTATTTACTGATACATGTAATGAACACACGTTAAAGCCTGTTTAACCATTTCCCAGTTCAATATTCAGATATAAGGAATAATGACATCATAAATCATTTATTAGCTGATTTTTTATGGCACATGTACACAGGGTGTTTTGACTCTGACAGGCAGAAACTGTAGAATCAGATCTATATTATATGATAAGCAAATAGGGTAGACCCTGATCGGACAGCTCCTATATGTTTGCAAATGCATGGAAATGTATTTATATGAAGGAAAGGGTTAAACGTTTTAGTTGTATTGCTATATATTTTAGATCATGTTGTATCAATATCCAGGGTTTACCTATCATACATCTTTTCACTGTTAATTGTTTTCAACGATTTTGTTGAAATTTATGCCATTCCATTAATTAAGTCTTAATCTGACGAATTTTCGTATAAGAATAGTGACTTTATTAATTGGCTGATCATTTATAATGGCATATGAAGAAGGCAGTTTTTTTTGCCTTAACAGAAACTGAAAAAACGTATCTTTATTATCCATAAGCAAAAAGCAGACCCTGATCAGACAGCTGCTATGGAAGCTGTCTAATCTTGGTCTACTATGTTTTTAAATGTATACAAATAGGTATCTTTAAATAACAGGGTTAAAAAGCACTCAGTTACTTCATATCTTTTACTCTTTTATTGATGGCATCTCCTACATGATCCTGACCAGATGTCTGTTTGCAGATGTCAAAGTGGTCTTTTTCCTTGTCAAACTGGCCAGATTAAACCTTTACTCCATGAATATTCGTGTAAGAAATAATGACGTCAAAATATTAGAATAATTTGTTATAATAGGAATTTTTTGCTATGGAAGAGACTGTAAAATCATATCTATGTTATACCATAAGCAAACGGAGTAGACCCTGATCATAGGAGCCATATGATCTGGGTCTATTTTGTTTGCAAAGGCATAGAAAGGAGTATTTATGGAGTAAAGAGTTAAAGCTGTTGGACTTAAACAGTCCAGTATTGTACCTCATTAGACCATTAACCTTTAATTTACCACTGTTACCTGTGTTCTTGGTAAGAATTACTTTCCTCATCCTTTAGCTTGCTGGGCAAATTATTTATACGGAACTTTTCACCCCTGCATTTTCAGAATTCTAGCTATAATCAGTAAATCTGCATAAATGCTATCAGGGCGACAAACAGTTTGGATCCTGATGAGACGCTGAGTTACTTAGCATCTTATCTGGATCCAAACAGTTTGCATAGGTAAACACCCATCCGCCCACAGCAGGCTAAAGTTTAATATCTATTTTATTGGAGGATACAGATGAATGTCATTTTAGTTTTGGTTTATTTGGAATATTTGTATTTTTGTCTTTCATGACCTTTGTTAAACTTTGATAAATTTTTATGAAAACAGAACGACAGATAACCCAGCGTAAGCAATAACTTTTACTTAGTGCAATGTAAACTAGCAGTTCCTGATATGTTGTGAATTTGGTATTGTGATTTCTTTGTGACATTTCTCAATCAAAGTTGTGTTGAAACACTTTCACTGTATTTGTATGTAAACCATTACATTTTTTATTTAGTAAATACATGGATTTAACTCCGACATCACAGTTACTCTATATTAACCCATTCCCTCATATTGATGCCTTTTGACGCCTCTGCAAAAGTCACCTGTTGAAACAATTGTGATAAATAGAGCATTTGCTCCTATAAGAGCAAATGCTGTATTTATCACAATTGTTTCAAACTACAAAATTCAAAATGTTGCTTTTCTCTAGTTAATGCTCCTTTTCGGTAGATTTATTCAAAGAGGTTGGATCTAAAAGTAGCCTACGAGGGAATGGGTTAACAGTGAATATTTGGACACTCACTCTTCTTTCCATTGTGTTGTGAAGCTGAATTGTATAACTTCATTCTGGTTAAGTTTAAATTAGACTGACAAAGTAGCAAGTAATGTAGACTGATTAAACTGCTGCTTAATTAGCAATTGGATCTGGATATGCACTTATTGCCTAAGTTTTCTGACCAAGTAATAGGTTTAAATATTAGTGTCGCAAACTAGCATTAGCCCATGTTGCTAGATAGGAAGATCTTTCCTTGTGTCATCTCCTCAGTTCAGTGAAAGTGTATTAGTCAATGGTTGTGTTTTTCTCAGATATATTTCAGCTGCACAACGAGAAAAGGTGTCTTTGGGACAATACAAATAGTGTAGACCAAGACCTGCTAGTTACAAAGGGCTTTGACAACCAGGGTATTTTGATTTATTGGACAATAAAATATATCAAATGCTAATCATGGAGTCCAACCTAAGACACCTCCTCTTGTGGTGCAACTCATTTACACTTTGTACCTATTGTGATATTATAAATAGAATTCCATTATTGTAGAATGCCAGATTATTTATGCTTTTGCAGTCATAATGTATTTGTTAAAGTTTTTTCTTGGAAGATCTTTTGTTCTGGACTATATATTGTTTCTTTCTTTCAGTTTACTTTGACTGTAACAGATATTAGAAGTAAAAGTTTTCTAAACTTTCTTTTGTTTTTCATCGATGCAATACATAAAGGAATTGAGCATTTTCCATTAATATACACATGTATTATAATCATTAAGAATTTATGGAATGTCATATCAACATCTGACATTAACATACATTTTGTGACCATGATTTTTGAGTTGGCAAGTGAAGCAAGCCATCTCTTTGCTGTCACCCACAAAAAACAAATCTAAGCCTGTATTTCGCAGAACACATCCGAAATTTCTGATTGCATCATGTCTCGATATAGAATATGCCTCGATATAGAAGATGCAAATTTCCTACCTACAGTAGTGTACACTTGCATGAATAATATCCGACAAATGCAAGCGTCTGCAGGGTTAGCAAACAAGCATTCCTTGGGTGACCTTCTACCAAGTTTGTTTGAATAATTATGTCTCCCCCATTTATGGGGAGATATATTGTTTTTGCCAGAGTTGTCTGTCTGTCCGTCCGTCCGTCTGTCCGTCCGTCCGCACTCACCAAAGGGTAGTTGTGTGACTTTTTTTTAACTAGTCCCACAAGTAAAATCATTAACCTGGCCATCTCTTGTGACATTAACCTGGCCATTTCTTGTGACATTAACCTGGCCAGTTGTGGGACATAGGGTTAGGGTTAGGGTTAGCTTCCAGATCATTCTTTTCCAAAGTTAGAGCCAAAAATAGTTTTTCTTGTGGGACTAGTCACACAAGAAAAGATCAAAGGAAAAAGTCACACAACTACACATCCGTTAGCATGTCCGTCTGTCTGTCTGTCCGTCACAAACTTGTGTCGCGCGTATCTCTGAAACCAGTTGGGCTACAGTCACCAAACTTCACAGGAATATTCACCAGCATGAGTTGTTGTGCACCTGGGGTTTTTGAATTGTCTCCCCTTAAAAACTTTGGAGTTATTGCCCCTGATGACTTAAAATTAGAAAAACTTTGTGTCACGCGTATCTCTAAAACCGCTAGTACTAGAGTCACCAAACTTCACAGGAATGTTGACCAGCATGAGTTGTTGTGCACCTATGGGTTTTTTATTGTCTCCCCCTGATAATTCTTGAGTTATTGCCCCTGATATGAATACTTAAATTTATACAAACTTTGTGTCGCGCGTATCTCTGAAACCAGTAGGGCTAGAGTCGCCAAACTTCACAGGATTGTTCACTAGCATGAGTTGTTGTGCACTTTGTTTTTAGCTCACCAGAGCACTTTTGTGCTCAGGGTGAGCTTTTGTGATCGCCTGATGTCCGTCGTCCGTCGTGCGTCGTCGGGCGTCAACAATTTCAACCTTTAAAAATCATCTCCTCTGAATCTACAGGGTTCTCAGCTTTCATCTTTGGTACATAGCATCATCTGTAGGTCCTCTACAAAAGTTATATAAATTATGCCCCTAGTGTCAAAATTGGCCCTGCCCCAGGGGTTTTCTGTTTTCAAAAGAAACATATAGTGAAAACTTTGAAATTCTTCTCCTCTCAAACTAGAAGGTTCTCAGCTTTCATATTTGGCACATAGCTTCAACTTCAGGTCTTCTACAAAAGTTATATAAATTATGCCCCTAGGGTCAAAATTGGCCCCACCCCAGGGATTCACATTTTTTTTTAGCTGACTGCATAAACAGCCCATGGGATCACTATATATGCATAGGAAAAACTTTGAAACTCTTCTTGTCAAAACTACATGTCCCAGAGCTTAGATATTTGTGGTATAGATTAACTTAGCATGCCTTAATGAGTTTTGAAAATATCATAGTTCTGAGGTTAAAATTGGCCCTGCCCTGTGTATATATTCTTTTTATGCCCCCAAAGCTAGGCTTTGGCGGCATATAGTGATCGCACCGTGCGTGTGTGGGTGGGTGGGTGGGTGGGTGTGTGGGTGGGTGTGTGGGTGGGTGTGTGTGTGTGTGGGTGTGTGTACCTTTTGTCCGGAGTATATTTCCTTTGTCACATCAGCTACGGATACCAAATTTGGTGTGTGAGTTCATCTTGGGATGGGGGAGTGTCGCGTACCATTTTCATGTCACTGTGACCTTGACCTTGACCTTTGACCTTGATTTTACAAAAAGCTTGTCCGGAGCATATCTCCTTTACCTTACCAGCTACAGATTCCAAATTTGGTGTGTGAGTTCATCGTTGGATGACGGAGTGTCGCGTACCATTTCCAGGTCACTGTGACCTTGACCTTGACCTCGATTTTAAAAAAAGCTTATGCCTTACCAGCTACAAAAAGCTTGTCCGGAGTATATCTCCTATACCTTACCAGCTAAGGATTCCAAATTTGGTGTGTGAGTTCATCTTGGGATGGAGGAGTGTCGCGTACCATTTTTAGATCACTGTGACCTTGATCATGACCTTTGACCGATTTTACAAAAAGCTTGTCCGGAGCATATCTCCTTTACCTTACCAGCTACAGATTCCAAATTCTGTGTGTGAGTTCATCTTGGGATGGCAGAGTGTCGCGTATCATTTCCAGGTCACTGTGACCTTGACCTTAACCTTGACCTTTGACCTCGATTTTAAAAACAGCTTATACCTTACTAGCTACAAAAAGCTTGTCCGGAGTATATCTCTTATTCCTTACCAGCTAAGGATTCCAAATTTGGTGTGTGAGTTCATATTGGGATGGAGGAGTGTCGCGTACCATTTTCAGATCACTGTGACCTTGACCATGACCTTTGACCGATTTTACAAAAAGCTTGTCCGGAGCATATCTCCTTTACCTTACCAGCTACAGATTCCAAATTCTGTGTGTGAGTTCATCTTGGGATGGCGGAGTGTCATGTTCCATTTCCAGGTCACTATGACCTTAACCTTGACCTTGACCTTTGACCTCGATTTTAAAAAAAAGCTTATACCTTACCAGCTACAAAAAGCTTGTCCAGAGTATATCAACTATACCTTACCAGCTAAGGATTCCAAATTTGGTGTGTGAGTTCATATTGGAATGGAGGAGTGTCGCGTACCATTTTCAGATCACTTTGACCTTGACCTTTGACCGATTTTACAAAAAGCTTGTCCAGAGCATATCTCCTATACCTTACCAGATACGGATTCCAAATTTGGTGTGTGAGATCACCTTCAGATGGCGGAGTGTCGCGTACCATTTTCAGGTCACTGTGACCTTGACCTTGACCTTTGACCTCGATTTTACAAAAAGCTTGTCCGGAGCATATCTCCTATACCTTACCAGCTACGGATCCAAAATTTGGTATGTGAGTTCATCTTGGGATGATGGAGTGTTGCGTGTCATTTTCAGGTCACTGTGACCTTGACCTTTGACCTCGATTTAACAAAAAGCTTATACCTTTCCAGCGGCAAAAGGCTTGTCCAGAGCATATCTCCTATACCTTACCAGATACGGATTCCAAATTTGGTGTGTGAGATTACCTTCAGATGGCGGAGTGTCGCGTACCATTTTAAGGTCACTGTGACCTTGACCTTGACCTTTGACCTCGATTTTACAAAAAGCTTGTCCGGAGCATATCTCTCTATATCTTACCAGCTACGGATTCCAAATTTGGTATGTGAGTTCATCTTGGGATGGAGGAATTTCGCTTAACCATTTTCAGGTCACTGTGACCTTGACCTTCGACCTCGATTTTACAAAAAAGGTTGTCCAGAGAATATCTCCTATACCTTACCAGATACGGATTCCAAATTTGGTGTGTGAGATCACCTTCAGATGGCGGAGTGTCGCGTACCATTTTCAGGTCACTGTGACCTTGACCTTGACCTTTGACCTCGATTTTACAAAAAGCTTGTCCGGAGCATATCTCCTATACCTTACCAGCTACGGATTCCAAATTTGGTATGTGAGTTCATCTTGGGATGGAGGAATTTCGCTTAACCATTTTCAGGTCACTGTGACCTTGACCTTCGACCTCGATTTTACAAAAAAGGTTGTCCAGAGAATATCTCCTATACCTTACCAGCTACGGATTCCAAATTTAATGTGTGAGTTTATCTAGGAATGGCGGTGTGTCGCGTACCATTTTCAGGTCACTGTGACCTTGACCTTTGACCTAGATTTTACACAAAGCTTGTCCGGAGCATTTCTCCTATACCTTACCAGCTACGGACTCCAAATTTGGTTTGTGAGTTCATCTTGGGATGGCGGAGAGTCGTGTACCATTTTCAGATCACTGACCTTGACCTTGACCTTTGACCTCAATTTTACAGTCCAGAGCATATCTCCTATATCTTACCAGATACAAAAAACTTGTCCAGAGCATATCTCCTATACCTTAAACGTTGACAATCAACCCAGGGTCCTTTTTAACGTTGAGAATGACTTAGGGTTCTTTTTATGCCCCCAAAGGCGGGCATATAGTAATCGCATTGTCCGTCCTTCCGTCTGTCCGTCTGTCCGTCTGTCCGTCCGTCCGCACTCACCAAAGGGTAGTTGTGTGACTTTTTCTAACTAGTCCCACAAGTAAAATCATTAACCTGGCCATCTCTTGTGACATTAACCTGGCCATTTCTTGTGACATTAACCTGGCCAGTTGTGGGACATAGGGTTAGGGTTAGGGTTAGCTTCCAGATTATTCTTTTCCAAAGTTAGAGCCAAAAATAGTTTTTCTTGTGGGACTAGTCACACAAGAAAAGATCAAAGGAAAAAGTCACACAACTACCCATTTGTTAGTATGTCCGTCCGTCTGTCCGTCCGTCTGTCCTTCCGTCCCAAATTCGTGTCCGGTCTGTAACTTCTTCATCTATAAATGGATTTCAATATAACTTGGCACAAATGTTCACCAGACAGAGACGATGTGTCGCGTTCAACTCCCCGGTCCATGGGTCAAAGGTCAAGGTCACAGGGTAAAATTACTTTGTCACAAATTTCGTGTCCGGTCTGTAACTTCTTCATCTATCGATGGATTTCAATATAACTTGCCACAAATGTTCACCACACAAAGACGATGTGTCGCGTTCAACTCCCAGGTCCATGGGTCAAAGGTCAAGGTCACAGGGTACAATTACTTTGTCACAAATTTCGTGTCCGGTCTGCAACTTTTTCATCTATCAATGGATTTCAATATAACTTGGCACAAATGTTCACCACACAAAGACGATGTGTCGCGTTCAACTCCCAGGTCCATGGGTCAAAGGTCAAGGTCACAGGGTACAATTACTTTGTCACAAATTTTGTGTCCGGTCTGTAACTTCTTCATCTATCAATGGATTTCAATATAACTTGCCACAAATGTTCACCAGACAGAGACGATGTGTCGCGTTCAACTCCCTGGTCCATGGGTCAAAGGTCAAGGTCACAAGGTACAATTACTTTGTCACAAATTCCGTGTCCGGTCTGTAACTTCTTCATCTATCGATGGATTTCAATATAACTTGCCATAAATGTTCACCACACAAAGACGATGTGTCGCGTTCAACTCCCAGGTCCATGGGTCAAAGGTCAAGGTCACAGGGTACAATTACTTTGTCACAAATTTCGTGTCCGGTCTGTAACTTCTTCATCTATCAATGGATTTAAATATAACTTGGCACAAATGTTCACCACACAAAGACGATGTGTCGCGTTCAACTCCCAGGTCCATGGGTCAAAGGTCAAGGTCACAGGGTACAATTACTTATCACAAATTTCGTGTCCGGTCTGTAACTTCTTCATCTATCAATGGATTTCAATATAACTTGCCACAAATGTTCACCACACAAAGACGATGTGTCGCATTGAACTCCCTGGTCCATGGGTCAAAGGTCAAGGTCACAGGGTACAATTACTTTGTCACAAATTTCGTGTCCGGTCTGTAACTTCTTCATCTATCAATGGATTTCAATATAACTTGCCACAAATGTTCACCACACAAAGACGATGTGTCGCGTTCAGCTCCCTGGTCCATATGTCAAAGGTCAAGGTCACAGAGTACAATTTTTGGGGGCATTTGTCACGTGACTGTGACATCGCTTGTTAACTAAGTTTTGACGCTTGGCTCTTTTCTTAGCTATCATAATCGTCAAAGGTTCTGTTTCTAATGTTAAGAACTGACTCCTGTGTCATTTTTAACAGCATCAAAATTTCATGTTACACCTGCACTACATTGTATTGTTTTTCCGCCAAAATGCATTTCGGTGTCAAACACTTTGGGGGCATTTGTCACCCGTGACGACTCTCTTGTTCACTTCTACAGCCTAAAGGTTCTACAGGTTAAAGTTTTCCTAATCCAGTGCTCTGATAAGACTCACTGGCCAGAGTGTATTGGTAATCACCCTTAGCCTGATCAGTAGCGTAGAGTAGAAATTGTGTTTAGACAAATTACACACACTCATTTTAGATTGAGAAAACTTTGTGGACAATACTCAAAATGCAGAAAGCTCTTAAAGCTTTTTTCCATATCTATGCCCTAAATTAAGCTGCCAGCTATCAATATATATCCCATAACTGTATCTGCTGTGAAGTTCAGCTTAATACAAATTCAAGTGTTCTATTGCATCTTGGAGGGCAGTGTCTATTTTTAGCTGGCTATTTTAAGCATACATCTCCCTTTCACACTTTTTGATTACAACTGGATTGCCTCCCTTCTGGATAATGGCAGTTGCAAATTAGATCCGACCTGTAAATAGAACAATTAACCCTTTACTCCATAAATATGCATTTCTACACCTTTGCAAACAGAGTAGACCCAGATCAGATGGCTCATGTAGTAGCCATCTGATCAATCTGCTGTATTTGCTTATGATATAATATAGTGCAAATTGCATTAAATTATTTTTATTTTGTGTACAATATACATGCACTTATAATATGTTTACTTAAGCCTTTCCCTCATATAAATGACTTTTCAAGCATTTGCAAACAGAACAGACAAAATCAGACAGCTCCTATAGCAGCTGTCTGATCAGGGTCTGATCTGTTTGTCAATGGAATTTGAAATATATTTCTTTACTTTCTAAAATGGCTATACTGTCCCACTTTCCATATTTCATTACAACTATTTTGTCCATGAATATTCACTAGGTATTGAAATTTTGAATAAACATAGAACAGGGGAAGGGTTAAAAGTACATCAATCTTAAGGTAAGATATGAATAATAATATGAACTCATGAAGATGTAATGAAAATATCTGAAATTTGAACATAAGTATAGATTAATTTATTCTTTCTGGTTTAAAATTTGCAGCACCCCAGGGCCGGCTAGTTTACTATAGAAACATATAGTGAAATCTTTGAAAATCTTCTCTCCTGATTGTCTGGTGAGCGATGTCAGGGCCATTCTGGCCCTCTTGTTTTAATTGTCTCCCCCTGTTAACTTTGGAGTTACTGCCCCTGATGACTTAAAATTAGACAAACTTTACTTAGTGTCGTGCATATCTCTGAAACCAGTAGGGCTAGAGTCACCAAACTTCACAGGAATGTTGACCAGCATGAGTTGTTGTGCACCTGGGATTTTTGAATTGTCTCCCCTTGATAACTATGGAGTTATTGCCCCTGATATGATTACTTAAAATTGAGAGAAACTTTGTGTCATGCATATCTATAAAACCACTAGGGCTAGAGTCACCAAACTTCACAGGAATGTTGACCAGCATGAGTTGTTGTGCACCTGGGTTTTTTTAATTGTCTCCCCCTGATAATTCTTGAGTTACTGCTCCTGATATGATAACTTGAAATTAGAGAAACTTTGTGCTGCACGTATCTCTGAAACCAGTAGGGCTAGAGTCACCAAACTTCACAGGAATGTTCACCAGCATGATTTGTTGTGCATCTGGGTTTTTAGCTCACCTGGCACAAAGTGCCAAGGTGAGCTATTGGGATGATCCTATGTCCGGGCGTCAACAATTTACTTAAACATCTTCTTCTCTGGAACTACAAAGCCAAGAGCTTTGATATTTGGTATGTAGTATGATGTAATGGTCCTCTACAAAGATTGTTCAAATTATGTCCCCCGGGCCAAAAATGGCCCTGCCCCAGGGCTTATCAGTTTTTCATAGGAAAATCTTTAAAAATCTTCTTCTCTGAAACTGTAAGGCATAGACCTTTGATATTTGGTATGTAGCATGATCTAATGGTCCTCTACTAAGATTGTTCAAATTATGACCCCTGGGCCAAAAATGGCCCCGCCCCGGGGCTTATCAGTTTTTCATAGGAAAATCTTTAAAAATCTTCTTCTCTGAAACTGTAAGGCATAGACCTTTGATATTTGGTATGTAGCATGATCTAATGGTCCTCTACTAAGATTGTTCAAATTATGACCCCTGGGCCAAAAATGGCCCCGCCCCGGGGCTTATCAGTTTTTCATAGGAAAATCTTTAAAAATCATCTTCTCTGAAACTGTAAGACATAGACCTTTGATATTTGGTATGTAGCATCATCTAATGGTCCTCTACTAAATTTGTTCAAATTATGACCCCTGGGCCAAAAATGGCCCCGCCCAAGGGCTTATCAGTTTTTCATAGGAAAATCTTTAAAAATCTTCTTCTCTGAAAATGTAAGGCATAGACCTTTGGTATTTGGTATGTAGCATCATCTAATGGTCCTCTACTAAGATTGTTCAAATTATGACCCCCAGGACAAAAATGGCCCCGCCCCAGGGCTTATCAGTTTTTCATAGGAAAATCTTTAAAAATCTTCTTCTCTGAAACTGTAAGGCATAGACCTTTGATATTTGGTATGTAGCATCATCTAATGGTCCTCTACTAAGATTGTTCAAATTATGACCCCTGGGCCAAAAATGGCCCCGCCCAAGGGCTTATCAGTTTTTCATAGGAAAATCTTTAAAAATCTTCTTCTCTGAAAATGTAAGGCATAGACCTTTGGTATTTGGTATGTAGCATCATCTAATGGTCCTCTACTAAGATTGTTCAAATTATGACCCCCAGGACAAAAATGGCCCCGCCCCAGGGCTTATCAGTTTTTCATAGGAAAATCTTTAAAAATCTTCTTCTCTGAAACTGTAAGGCATAGACCTTTGATATTTGGTATGTAGCATCATCTAATGGTCCTCTACTAAGATTGTTCAAATTATGACCCCTGGGCCAAAAATGGCCCCGCCCAAGGGCTTATCAGTTTTTCATAGGAAAATCTTTAAAAATCTTCTTCTCTGAAAATGTAAGGAATAGACCTTTGGTATTTGGTATGTAGCATGATCTAATGGTCCTCTACTAAGATTGTTCAAATTATGACCCCCAGGACAAAAATGGCCCCGCCCCAGGGCTTATTAGTTTTTCATAGGAAAATCTTGAAGAAATCATCTTCTCTGAAACTGTAAGGCATAGACCTTTGATATTTGGTATGTAGCATGATCTAATGGTCCTCTACTAAGATTGTTCAAATTATGACCCCTGGGCCAAATATGGCCCCGCCCCAGGGCTTATCAGTTTTTCATAGGAAAATCTTTAAATATATTCTTCTCTAAAATTATAAGGTATAGACCTTTGATATTTGGTATGTAGCATTATTTAATCGTCCTCTACTAAGATTAATCAAAATATGATCCCCGGACCAAAAATGGCCCCGCCCAAGGGCTTATCAGTTTTTCATAGGAAAATCTTTAAAAATCTTCTCCTCCAGAACTGTAAGGTCTAGGCCCTTGATATTTGGTATGTAGCATCATCTAATGGTTTTCTACCAAGATTTTTCAAATTATTACCCCTGGGTCAAAAATGGCCCCGCCCTGGGGCTTATCAGTTTTTCATATGAAAAGCTTTAAGAATCTTAATCTCCAAAACTGTAAGGCAGAGACCTTTAATATTTGGTATGTAGCGCTATCTAATAGTTTTCTACCAAGATTGTTCAAATTATGTCCCCTGGGTTGAAAACTTCCCCACCCAGGGGCATATCAGTTTTTTATAGGAAAGTTTTTAAAAATCTTCTCTTAAAAATCTTTAAAAGTCTTCTCTGAACTTGTAAGGCATAGACCGTAGATATTTGGTATGTTGCATTATCTAATAGTCCTCTACCAAGATTTTCAAATTATGAACCCCGGATCAAAATGGACCCCGCCCTGGGGCTTAACAGTTTTTCATAGGAAAATCTTTAAGGTCTAGACTCTTTATATTTAGTATGTAGCATCATCTGATGGTTTTCTACCAAGATTTTTCAAATTATGCAATCTGTCATTGAAATCATTAATCTGTTACGAACAGGTGAGCGATTAAGGGCCATCATGGCCCTCTTGTTTAATTGTCTCCCCCTGATAACTTTGGAGTTACTGCCCCTTATGACATAAAATAAGAGAAACTTTACTTTGTGTCACATGTATCTCTGAAACCACTAGTACTAGAGTCACCAAACTTCACAAGAATGTTGACAAGCATGTGTTTTTGTGTACCTGGGGCTTTTGAATTGTCTCCCCCGACAATGTTGGAGTTATTGCCCCTGATGACTTAAAAATTAGACCCTGATAAGTTTGGAGTTACAGACATTACACTTGTGTATTGGAAAGAGGATGGGAGGGGGAGACATCTGTTTTTGTGACAAAAACAAACCTCTAGTTCAGATCTGTTAATACCTGCCATTTAGGTGGTAAATATAAACTCAGGGTGGGATATAATCTGAAACTTGCAGAAAAAAGCAGCCTTGTTCATCGACTATGGATCACTGGCCAAGTATGTACTATAAAACAGACTTCTGTAGGAAAAGAAGCCCAAACGGATGTCCTGGCTCAAATTTTGTTCAAAAGAGAATGTGTGACAACCTTTAACCCATTACTCCATGAATATTTATGTAAGAAATAATGACACCATGGATATTAATTAGATTAAATTGTACAATGACTCGCGAACACCGGTTTGTTCGGACTTGGTAGAATCTGTAACATCATATCTATATTAGTTTATAAGCAAACAGAGCAGACCCTGATCAGACGGCTCCTGTATGATCTATCTACTCTGTTTGCAAAGGCATAGAAATACATATTTTTGGAGTAAAGGGTTAAAGTATGTCAGCCCTTATCTTCATAATAGTGATTGAACATAGCAAATACCGAGTTTTATGATATTATCGTTAATGCATTCATTGTAGAGACTTCCTCTTTCACCCTTTGGCTGTGGAAAACAAGTCTACTGGATTTTTGCAACAGTATAGACCAAGATCAGATAGCTAGAGGAACCCTCTTATCAGGGTCTGCACTGTTTGTCATTCAAAACCCTCTGGCATTCAATGCATTAATCATCAGCATATATTTAGTGGTAATGCGCTTGACTATCAGTCCTGAGGTCCAAGGTTCAAATCCCGGTCCCTCCCGAAAATTTCAGAGACGCTTTTCCGTGTCTCCCACCCACACCTCCTCTCAACCCAGGGGTTAAAATGGGTACCTGTGAGGGTCACTTGCTGGTACTGCGGCTGCATGATTGCACCATATGTTAGCAATGCTCAATGTTGTAGGCCAATGACTCAATGACCAGGGGAGTAAATGTACAGTCAGTTGAGCGGTCATTCAGACTGAAAGTAGTCTATAACTAGGTACAGAATTATGCCCCTTTTTAACTTCATATTTTGTCTCTCTGGGATATATTTTTGGGACATGCCATTTTCTTGAACCTGTTTACGATATTGTCTTCAAACTTAGTACACATTATGAGGGTGATGAGAGGATGTGGTCAACAAGGGTTATAACTCTAAATTAATTTTTGAGGGAGTTATTCTCCTTAGTTACTTTTCAGAAGCAATTTTCTGTCCGGAGCATAACTTCTCAAGTATTGTAGGCACAACTGTGAAACTTTACATATGGATAGAGGGTGATGAGAGGATGTGCAATCAACAAGGACTATAATTCTAAATTCATTTTTGAGGGATTTATTCCCGTTGTTACTTTTCATAAGTATTTTTTTGTCCAGAGCATAACTTCTCAAGTATTGTAGGCCCAACTGTAAAACTTTACATATGGATAGAGGGTGATGAGAGGATGTGCAATCAACAAGGACTATAATTCTAAATTCATTTTTGAGGGATTTATTCCCCGTTGTTACTTTTTAGCTCACCTGAGCCAAAGGCTCAGGATGAGCTATTGTGACTGCGATGTGTCCGGTGTCCGTCCACCAAATTTTGTCAGAAGCATCAGTAGCTAGGGGGAACGAATTATTGTTCACATTATAACTCCCTGACCAAAAATGGCCCCGCCCAAGGGCTTATCAGTTTTTCATAGGAAAATCTTTAAAAATCTTCTTCTTTGAAACTGTAAGGCCTAGACCTTTGATATTTGGTATGTAGCATGATCTGATGGTCCTCTACAAAACTTGTTCAAAGTATGACCCCGGACCTAAAATGGCTCTGCCCAAGGGCTTATCAGTTTTTAGCTCACCAGAGCACAAAGTGCTCAGGGTGAGCTTTTGTGATCGCCTGATGTCTGTCGTTGTGCGTCGTCCTGCGTCAACAATTTGAACCTTTAAAAATCTTCTCTGAATCTATAGGGTTCTCAGCTTTCATATTTGGCACATAGCATCATGTGTAGGTCCTCTACAAAAGTTATATAAATTATGACCCTGGGGTCAAAATTGGCCCTGCCCCAGGCCAGGGGTGCATTGTTTTCTATAGAAACATGTAGTGAAATCTTTGAAAATCATCTCCTCTGAAACTGGAAAGTTTTCAGCTTTCATATTTGGCACATAGCATCATGTTCAGGTCCTATGCAAAAGTTATATAAATTATGCCCCACGGGTCAAAATTGGCCCCACCCCAGAGGTGGCCAATTTCTTAGAGCAGGCTGCTATTTCAGCTAATTCAAACGGACCATTATTTACTGGGAGACTACTAGTACACTCCAGATTTACACTCCAGAAAAATGCAGCTGCAATATTTTTTCAATGTGCTCAATCAGCCTCACTGATGCCCAGGACCTCTTTGCTGTTTGATGTGTTGTAAACATCATGCAGGTTATTATGGAGGTCATATGGTGTCTAGCATAATTTTCTCCAATCCCCTTTGCACTCTGAGCAATTACTGTCTGCAAATAATGTTATCTGCTGCAAAAGTTGTTTCCTTCCATATCTTTTCAAAAACAAATGTCGGAGTGAAAGACAGTTTGGAACTTTGGACCCTGATGAGATGCCAAGTTACTTTGTATCTCATCTGGATCCAAACTTGATCCAGACTGTTTGCAAAAAATGCAAAAAAAAAGAAGCAAGTAGCTGGTGTAATATTAGCAGGCTAAAGGTATAGGACCTTTGAAGAGTGAGTGACCAGCCATAAGCATATTGACTAGGGATAATTGCATAATATGCATTTCTTGGTTCACTAAACTTGTATATAACCAGGGCTAAATGCTAGCTAACCCAAACGTAAATCGCAAGTTCATTTTGGCTAGGATTAAGTTTGCAACAAGCCTGCAGTTGCAAGCCAATTAAGGGAGACTGGCATATCTCTAGTTAAACATTTACTGGTGTCTTTTTCAGCGGCTAGCTGTCTATTTTCACTTTTGTTCTATTTTTCCACCAATCAGAAACTATGTTGCATTGTAATTTGCATATGACCTACTTGTATTTTGTAGTAAACTGAATTTTCATTAGCTAATACCTTGACTGGCATACAGCCTTTTTATAATGCCTCTACACATGGCCAAACTGAATGTAGGACGTTTCGGCCTAGGAAGTTTCGCCCCGGATGTTTCGGTCCAGGAAGTTTTTGCCATCTATTTTTTCGGCCTAGGACGTTTCGGCAAAAATTGAAAATTTGTATTAAAAAGCAAAAATTGAATAATCAAAATCATTAAATAACTATCTATATGTTAAATATTGATATGTGGTCCAATTTGTTTGGTTTATACTGATCAGGATATTAGCTAAGCAGGTGACATATTCAGATTAGCCTCACACTTACTCAACCTTGGGTACAAGGAGTGATAAAGAGGTGCTTTCAAATACAATAGTCACATTGTTTAGTCATTAAAACAGCCCCAGGCCACATAACACCTTACTAATGATTTACTATCCCATTCAGATTTGATTTTGGTCTTGGTCCAAACTATTTGCCACTCACTTTATGCTTTTTGTTTTCAGCCAAAATGTTGTTTAGTTCAACTTTTGGTGATTCAAATACATGTACAATACTGTAGTCACATAGTTATTTATTACCATGATCAGTAAAGAAATGTGAATTATTTATTACTTTGATCATTATCAAAACTAGAGTATATAATACATAAACAATATTACTGGGTAAAACTATATATTATCCTCAAAAGGTGTGGATCAATTTTGACTATTCAATTTTTGGTGTGCCATACTTTATATAAGTTCCTAACCCATTATCGTACTTATCACCTCATGGTAATGATTGCTGAGCATTATTGCCAGTTTGCCAAAACCACTATTAAACTTTTAAACGTTTATTATCATTTTGCTATCAATTTAATACCACATTTGATCAAGTCCACTTTGACGAACAGGTAGTTTGCCGAAACCAATATAATTCACAGGCAATGCCATAGGAAATAAAGAAGAAATGTTGTTTAGTATATTAGAGTAGTGGCATTAATAGTATTAATTACTATCCCCGACCACAGCACCAATTAAGGCTCTGGTTGTTCGCTCTCTGTGATATAAAGCTACTTACTGAAGGCTATTGCTACGGCTCTATCACCTGGGGCTTTGGATCGAGGAAGTAGGTTGAGGTTGCTAACTTTATATTGTTTTAAAAATACATGTAGATTCAGTTAATGGTGTCACTAATGATGATGCACACACGTCGATTAATGCGTTGATCCAGGCTATAGATAAATACCGTTCTTTAAGTAATTACAGAGCTGCACAAACAAAAACTAAATTCTGTATGCTTTAAAGTGTATTCAATTACATGTAGTTATCTTTATATCAATATAAATATACGCGCTTTCATGAACATTTTTATAATAGGAAAAATGAAGAACTAACTTCAGATAGTTTTGAAAAAATACTTTGACATTACAACTACATTTTAATAGTGATTTCCTATAAAAGTAACTTGAATTTTTCCATAATTGCTTATTCTACTCAAAGTCATTTCCATTGCCTGCTTCTCTGATAGTATAATAACAAGCAACCCTTTATAGATCTAGTTCCCTGAAATTAAGTTGGCAGATTTAATATCATTATTGTTTTATACATTATGTCAATATTTGAATGCCGCTGAATATCTTTTTAAAAGATATTTCTTGTTTTAGCATACATTTAAAGGTAGGTTATATCCCTTTTTGATAACAACTCGATCGCTTAGCGGAAAACTATTGTAACTCACTTTTTTTCAGAAAATGGTTTTTTGTGATAAAACATATCAGTATACTGAAATGCACATACTGTGAAAATATTTTCCTCATATCTGTAGTAGTTTTGAAAAAAAAATATATTTGCAAAAGTATTGTAACTCATATGACTATTTTCATAATTGTAAAACTATTGTAACTTGACTTACAATAGTTCTACAATTAACTTATTATTTGTTTTTATTTTTTTGTTACTGGAAAACTATTGTATCTCAAGTTACAATAGTTTTCCAGTAAAGAGAGTGTCCATTTTCTATGGACTATTTCATGGAAAACTATTGTATCTAAAGTTACAATAGTTTTCTAGTGAATTAAGTATAAATTATCTTTGTAACATTTAGTGGAAAACTATTGTAACTGGACATACAATAGTTCTGCACTGAATATTATACCCAATAATTACGAAAAAATTAAAAACAAGAATGTATCTTTTAAGTTTCAAAGTTTGGTAAACATTTCAGGAATTTATATTTTAGAACTAAAACTATAAACTGTCAAATGAACTAGTGTTTGAGCTTATATTTTGGTAACCTTGATGCCCTTGAAGAAGTAAACAGGCATACTGTGAGTAAAATCATGCTTTTTTTAAAAAAAACAAGAAAAAAAACATGTCATGTAAATATAGCTCAGCAAACCATAGCCAATTATCTGAAAGGATTGTTAAATATACATAATCATTAAATAATTTCATTAAAGTAAAGTAAAAATACATAGATATATTAAGAAAATGCTTTCTTTGTCACTCTTAAAAGGAGGATGGGGCAAAAAGTTTTTGTGTTTCATGAATTTATAGTAACGTTTTTGTATGACAACTGCTTCAGCAAATTACGCATTAATGCTTTTTTTGCGCAAACTGTTTTTTAGTCATCAAAGTCATGTTATTTAATCATAATGTCTTGGAGTTATTGTAGATTGTTTACCTATTGCTGATTTTTGTATGCCCAAAGGGATGCATTATCTTATGGCATCCCATGTGTCTGTCTGTCTGAGATCAAATATCTTAGCACATCTTCCTTTGTTGGTCCATTATAAACAGTGTTCCATTCCATAAAGAACTCTGACTGATAATGCAAACTGAACACAGTGCAGAAAGCTTATAAAGGATTTTTCTGAAGTGCTTTCAATCTAGCACCCTTTTTGAAGACCCTTCGATGGGTAAAACAGTCCATATTTAATTTAGATCTCCTTGAAAAGTATAAAATCCCAGGTGTTTTTTTTGGGGGGGAATGCTGATAGTAAAAGCCTCAACCCATCAGGCTAATCCAAAATTCAGTGATGCAAGCTGGCAGTGTGCAGATGTCAGCCTGGCAGCATTCATACACACAGAAAACAAAACCACAGTCCTGGACTGTCGATGACCTTGACATAATTTTAGAGGACGGTGATTAAACTGTATATAAATGTAATGTCACAAATAGTAAAACCGTATATAATGTATATTTTGAACAGAATGTGTGGGACAAATATTTCCAGAATCTAATGCTCCATTTTACACCATTGATGATGCAATGAAGAGTATTGACACCTATGATTTTTTAACAGTAAACTGCTACACTATTGCGATTGTTAAATGTGATGCAGTATATTATGTATTTGACCCGATTACCCGATGCCGTACAGGAATGAATTGTCCTGAAGGTGAAACAGCTGTCCTATCCATACATGAAAATATTGAAAATCTTACCAACTTCATAATTTTTTTAACCACATCTCTTTTTGAAGAAGATACTTGCCATTTGAACAAACAAAAATAAAGCTTGAAGAATTCTACCTGACAATTCCTCCTCCTCAACAAGACATTGAATTCAATGAGTTCTTGTGAGTGATGGAGAACAATATTCATGTAGACTTGCAGTAGTCCAAGAACTTTTAGAACAAGAGCTACAGAGTATATCTCAGTCACATTCTGACTTAAGTGAGAGTGTTCCTGTATCTGTTTTACAGAATAAACTAGCAGAATGTACAAGTCTTAATACAAATTGTGATGAACTTTTTTCGGATTTTTGTAGCTCAGGAAGTGAGTACAAATTCTCTGCATATGAACAAACATACCTAGAGAACTGACTGAGTCGGAAAGGGCCCTGTAATCAAGGGCAGATAACTCTAGACTTAGTGATCTGATTCAACCCAAAAACTGTAGATAAATTCCTCTGGTGATTATAGCATAATTATGCCCTTAATATGAAACCAATATGTGAAATATATTTAGAGTTATCGCGTCACATCAAAATTGTTGACGGACGGAGGGACAGAAAATGTTATTCCAATAAGGCTCCTGCATTTCAATGCAGGGCCCGAATAAATGATGACAAAGCAGAACCTTAGCCAAGATCATCTGACTTTGAAAACAAAGCATGTAAAAAGAAATCAGAATGTAAGAATGAAAGGGGTAACATATGGATAACATAAGAAATAAGGAAAGTATTGGTCAGATGAGTAGACAGAGGGAAGCAAGGGTCAATGAAGGTGATGGTGAGGGGGTTGGTCAGGGGTGAACAGAGTGAAGATGGTGTAGAAAGAGTTGACAGAGAGAGGTGGACAGAGAGAAGACAGAGTTTAAGGAAGTGATGGTGGGGGTTGATTTGAGGGATGGAGGGTGAGAAGGCGGGGTTAAAAGAGGTGATGGTCACAAGGGGGTTAGTTAGAGAGAAAGACAGGGTCAAAACAGGTCAATAGAGGTGTTGGTCAGAGGGATGGACAGAGGGAAAACGGGGTCGATGCAGATTATGGTTATGTAATTTGTCAGAGGAGTGGACAAAGGGAAGATCGAGTCGATGGAGGTGATGATCAAGGGATTGGTCAGAGGGGTGGACAGAGGGAAGAATGGAGGTGATGGTGAGGGGATTCGTCAGAAGGTCCAAGTGAATTTAGCTGGTGATGTGGAATCTCCCACATGGACATTCTGTCATTAGGATATGCAAGACTTTTTTCTTGCACACACTTGATATTTCAGATCAGATTGTTATCACAGCAAACAGGAAAGTCACCTCAATAGGTACATGTCAGAAAGATACATGTATGAGAGACAAACATAAAAACAGACTTCACAAAATGCCTGACATTCAGAGTAACTTTATAAGATCCCACATCAGATCATTCCCTATAGTAGAAAGTCGTTACCGCAGAAAGAAATTACAAAAACATTTTTTTGTCTGCAGATCTAAATTTGGACAAGATGTACAGGCTTTACTTAGAAAAATGTTCTAAAGAAAACCAGACTCCAGTCAAACAATTATTATACAGAAGTATTTTTGACACTGAAATTAGTATTGCATTTCACAAGCCCCTCAAAGGTATGTGTGACTTGTGCATTTCAAACAAGAATGCAGATTCAGTCTACAAACTGCAGCTTAGGACAAAATTCAGAAACCTTTAAAGAGTAAAAAAGCTGCCTGTGAAAACAGCTAAAAGTAAAATGCAAAATGTCCTGATAACTGTTTAGCTGTAGCCTGCTTTGACTTGCAAGAAGTCTTGTCCATCCAAAAGAAAATTGTCCACTTACAATTTCAGCATAATATGATTTGATATCATCATCAGCATTTTGCTACGTTTGGAATGAAACCATTGGCAAATGTGGTGCTTCTGATATCAAAGTGTATTGTTTGTTTACTTTCTCCAGCGTTAGTCTCAGCACTGTAGTGGTCTTTTGTACTGGTGGGCTGCTTAGTGCAGCATTGGAGTGTCTGAGTCTCACATGGGAGGAGTTTTATACAGTACTAATCAAGCTGTATCACCACAACATTCTGCTTGTGTATTTATATCTAGAAACTAACCCATTCACTGCCAGCTCACTGTTGTCTACTGCAAGTTTTAAGTTAACATTTCTGAAATTTCTTTTCTCAGAGACAACCAGATTGTGTCAAACAGCTTGGATACTGATAAGATGATAAGAAAAAAAAAAAAAGATGCCGAGTTACTCAGTGTCTCATCAGGACCCAAACTGTTTGCATATGTTTTACAGCCCCGTCTTCATGGCAGTGAAGCGCTTTAACTGGAGAAATACTAATCCAGAAACTCAAATAATCAAAGTGTTCTTTGCATGGGGTCAGTGTATCAAAAATCAAATTTCTGATATTGACTATTAAAGTGCGCTTTGACATGAAATTGCATATTTATAAAGGAAATGATTAACACTATCTAGACTTCCCAGTAGGTAGTTTAGTTGCAGCTGATACTTAAGCTGTTTCTCGCTATGCTTATTATCAAACTGACCACTTACAGTTTATGGGCGTGATATGCCTAAGGTTATCAGATGCGCACGTCTTTATTCATTCAGTAACTGCCTCTGGGAGTACTTTCATTTATATTATGGTCACATGATTTCATCATGTGACTGATACTGTATCCGTAAACCCTCCTTACACATTGCTATATTTTGTGGACTGTTTTGCACATTCTTAGCCAAAGCTAATGTTACGAAGCATTTTCGTGTCAGAAATAGTATACCTTGCTTGCTTCCGGAATTCATGTTATTCAGTGCCTTATGTACCCATCGAATGCATGTCAATTAATTGCACTGCTATACGAAATGGCAGTTGTCAGGTATGTCAGTTAAACATGGGATCGAAGTGAGAATACTACCTTTTTATTCACTGCTTACGCAAAGAATACAAAAATGAATCACCTAAACCCGTATTTCTTCAACCTTAGTGAAAGTTTTACCCTTTTATCGATTAAGAAATTGATTGTATTGGAAATCTGTTTTTTTTAGTAAAACCATCTAGAATATAATTATGTTATTAACAGTGGTCGTTTAGACGGGTGGCTGCTTATTAGCTTGTCTGTTTCGAAAAAAGGCGAGCTATTGTGATCACTGGGTCATATTGGGTTGTCCTCGTTGTCGTCATTGGCATGCAATAACTTTAATGTAGCTCATTACTCGAACAGTATACATGAAATGTAAGCAGTATCAACATGAAACTTCATAGGTTAGTAGATCTCATTGAGGGGAACATCCTTACATAAGAACCATAACTCTTGGGTTCAAAATTTTGGAGTGATGGACTTAATTTTTTTCATTTTTTTAAATCTAAATCAGAAGAGCGTTGGCTTCCCACACAATTCTTGTTTTAGCAAAATAGAAGTATTGCAGAAAGCTACTACAGGACTTCTCTGCAATACTATGCTGCATTAAATTGCGACCTATCTTTAAGGTTTTCTTTGTTTCTTCTTTTTGTGGTCATTATAGAGGTTTCTTCTGTTATGAATGTCAAAATAGTTCAGAAGTTGAGCTTTCTATTCAAATCTTGGTGTTTTTGTAAAAGAAAACCAACAGAATTGCAGTAAAAACATATATGTATGGATATCTATTGTTTGTTACTTGAAATGTCTGTGCCATGGAATGATGTTTTTGGAGATACAGTTATACATCTTGTACATTCCTTGTAAAATAGGAACATTTTTCAGTGGAAAACTATGGTATCTTGAGTTACAATAGTTTTCCACTAAGGACGAACTACTTTTGCGTCTAATTATAATTGCAATACTATTGTATCTCAAAAATGTGCTATAAAAGCCATCAAATTAATAACTTGTTCAAAAAGAAGTTGAATTTGTTATTCTGATCACATTTAAAGTTTATCATGTGAAGGAATTATCTGCAGCAACAACACATCACAAGCGAAACAGTTTTTTGCTTCTACTGTAAAATTTCAAAAAAGTGAGTTACAATAGTTTTCCGCTAAGCGATCGAACTGGATTGCCTCCCTTGTTGGTAGTAAATCTGCAGTAATATTGCAGACCCAAACAGAAAATTGTTATAGTTAGATCTCGCCTGTTGCACATTAATAAGGACAATTAACCCTTTACTCCATAAATAGGCCTTTCTACACCTTTGCAAACAGAGTAGACCCACATTAGATGGCTTATGTAGTAGCCATCTGATCAATCTGCTGTTTGCTTATATGATACAGTGCAAATTGCATTACATTATTTTCATTTTGTGTACAATATACTTCTAATATGTTTACTAACCCTTTCCCTCATGTTAACACCTTTTCACATATTTGCAAACAGAGCAGACCCAGATAAGATGGTTCCTATAGCAGCTGTCTGATCAGGGTCCGCTCTGTTTGTCAATGAAATTTATTTTTGAAAGATGTTTCTTTACTTTCTAAAATGGCTACACTGTCCTACCTTCCATATTTCATTATAACTATTTTGTCCATGAATATTCAGTAGGTATTTAAATTTTGAATAAACATAGAACAGGGGAAGGGTTGAAAATAAATTAAGATATGAATAATAATAACTCATGAAGGTGTAATGAAAATATCTGAAATTTTGAACATAAGTATAGATTAATATATTCTTTCTGAAATTCAATTTGCCCATGGAGAGGGTATACATACTTTTGTGCATGCCCTTCTTTAGATTTACATTGTTATACGTTTTCATTTACATTTTCTTAAATTTTCTTCACTTGAGGTCCTCTTCAAAAGTTACATAAATTATGCCCCTTGGGTCAAAATTTGCCCGCCCCAGGGCCGGGTAGTTTTCTATAGAAACACATAGTGAAAACTTTGAAAATCTTCTCCTCTGATTGTCTGGTGAGTGATGTCAGGGCCTTTCAAGCCCTCTTGTTCATAGGAAAATCTTTAAAAATCTTCTTCTCTGAAACTGTAAGGCCTAGACCTTTGATATTTGGTATGTATATGTAAATATTATGTAGCATGATCTAATGGTCCTCTACAAAGATTGTTCAAATTATGACCCCTGGACCAAAAATGGCCCTGCCCCAGGGCTTATCAGTTTTTCATAGGAAAATCTTTAGAAATCTTCTTCTCTGAAACTGCAAGGCCTAGACCTTTGATATTTGGTATGTAGCATGATCAAAATGGTCCTCTACAAAGCTTGTTCAAATCATAATCCCTGGGTCGAAAATGGCCCTGCCCAAGGGTTTATCAGTTTTTCATAGGAAAATCTTCTTCTCTGAAAATGTAAAGCCTAGAGCTTTGATATTTTGTATGTAGGATGATCTAATGGACCTCTACAAAGATTGTTCAAATTATTACCTCTGGGTTGAAAATGGCCCGCCCCAGGCTCTTTAAACATCTTCTCTTAAACTAAAATGCCCAGACCTTTGATAATTGGTATATATCATTATTTAATAGTCATCTACCAAGATTGTTCAAATTATGATCCCCAGGCCAAATTGGACCCACCCTGGGGTTTATCAGTTTTGCATAGTCCTTTAAAAATATTGCTGCTTTGACTTGCGGTTCTCTACCAAGGTTGTACAAATGAGGACTTCTGGGCCAAAAATGGCCCTGCCCTGGGGGTTATCTCAGGTGAGCACTTCAGGGCCTCATGGCCCTCTTGTCATAAGTAGTTTTTTGTCCAGAGCATAATTTCTGAAGTACTGCTTCTACATGTTTTCACCATTGAACCTCAAATTTTGCATATGCATTTATAATGATGTGTAGATGTGTGTGACATAATTGTGATGCGAGTCATTCCTTGATTGAACTTTAAAAACGTTCTTTCCACAAGTTTGAATGAAAGGATTATTGAGCTATTTCCTTTTGTATTGAAGTCATATTGGATCATTTGACAAGATGGTGGGTGGGGTTATCAATCACCTTTAGTGATAGGTCTACTTTATCAATGGAGCATAAGTTAACTACCACTATGTATGACATGTGTGTGACGTTACATGAGACTAGCTTGAGAATTATTGGCCAAGGTTGGATTTTAATTAAAGTTTACACATGACCACTATGAGATTACCAAGGTTATAAACAATACATTGACCTTTTATCTATGAAAACAAATGAACCATAAACCAGAAACGTATTAGCAGGGATGCGATTTCTCTCTCAAATTGATTTCAGAGCGAAACATTATTCAAACATTAAACAAGAGGGCCAAAATGGCCCTTAATCGCACACCTGATCACCATAGATTTAAAATTAGAGCTGGATAGTCCCAGAATGGGGTCAATATTGACCTAAGGGAACAAGGGTATGTTGTATTGCTATGCAAGACACGAGTCCCCCACCGGCCTGAAAAAAAAACCTCCACTCTCCCCACCCCACCCACCCATGGTGTGGTTGACCATGATATATACATGACCACCTGAATGGTATTAGTACCTACTTTCATACAGTAAATAAAAAGTTATTGTCCCGACAAGAAAATATGAAAAAGGGGAGTAACTCAAAAAATATTGGTGCTAGAGTTATTGCCCTTGTGCATGACACTACACCTCATCATGCTTGTTCCATATGACAAGCTTCAAATCAATTGAACCAGTACATAACGAGTTATTAACTGGACAAGAAAATATGAAAAAGGGAATAACTCCAAAAATATAGATGCTAGAGTTATGGTCCTTGTGCATGACACTACCCCTCATCATGCTTGTTCCATATGTGATGTTTCAAATCAATTGAACCAGTGGATAAAGAGTTGTTGTTCGGAAAAAAAAATATGAAAAAGGGGAATAACTCCAAAAATATTGATCCTAGAGTTATGGCCCATGTGCATGACACTACTCCTCATCATGCTTCTTCAATGTGTAAAGTTATAATGAATTTGGCCTAACTTTGTAGGAGATATGGCCCGGACACGAAGCGTGACAGACGGACTGACAAGAAAATATGAAAAAGGGGAAGAACTCCAAAAATATTAATGCTAGAGTTATGGCCCTTGTGCATGACACTACCTCTCATCATGGTTGTTCCATATGTGAAGTTTCAAATCAATTGAACCAGTAGATAAAGAGAGGAGATATGGCCCGGACACGAAGCGTGACAGACGGACTGACAAAAAATATGTAAAAGGGGAATAACACCAAAAATATTGATGCTAGAGTTATGGCCCTTGTGCATGACACTAGCCCTCATCATGCTTCTTCAATGTGTGACGTTATAATGAATTTGGCACAAGTTTGTAGGAGATATGGCCCGGAAACGAAGCGTGACAGACGGATGGACGGAATCGAGCAAACCTATAGTCCCCCAACCGGTAACCGGTGGGGGACTAATAATGATGACAGTGGATCATGAGCAGTGGTTCTAGAGAACGAGATTTTCAAAGATTCAGAACATAGATTTTACCAAGACCATCATTCTGACCAATAAAGATTTGGCTAAAT
Organism: Azorinus chamasolen; assembly: GCA_963576725.1. Taxonomy (NCBI): domain Eukaryota; kingdom Metazoa; phylum Mollusca; class Bivalvia; order Cardiida; family Solecurtidae; genus Azorinus; species Azorinus chamasolen. Next base: position 23,807,731 of record OY755235.1, on the reverse strand, counting down.
TTTTTACCTCTAAAGTTATTTTTCTAAGATTTGACCTAGTGACCTACTTTTTGATACCGCCTCAACCATGATCAAGCTCAACCATGATATCACCAAGACAAACATTCTGAGCAAGCTTGAGGAAGATTGGGCTAAAATGTGGCCGCTGGAGTGTAAACAAGGTTTTTCTAAGATATGACCTAGTGACCTACTTTTTGGCCCCACTTAACCTACTTTCAAACTCTTCCAAGATTTTATCGGGACAATCTCAGTTTTTTGAAGACTGGGCTAAAAATGTGACCTCTAGCGTGTTCACAAGGTTTTCCTACCATTTGACCTAGCTTTTGACCCCACGTGACCCACTTTCAAACTCGACCAAGATGTTATCAAGACCATCATGATTGGACAAAAAATGTGACCTCTAGAGTGTTCATAAGCTTTTTCTACTATCTGACCTAGTTTTTGACCCCACATGACCCACTTTCAAACTCGTCAATGATTTTATCAAGACAATCATTCTAAGTTTCATGAAGATTGGACAAAAAATGTGACAACTACATGTAGAGTGTTCACAAGGTTTTCCCACTGTTTGACCTGTATGACCCCATGTGACTCACTTTCAAACTCATCTGAGATTTTATCAACACAATCATTCTGATAAGGTTTCATGAAGATTTGGCTGAAAATGTGACCTCTAGAGTGTCCGAAAGATTTTTCTATTTGACCTGGTGACCTAGTTTTTGATCCCACATGACTCACTTTCGAACTTCTCTGAGATTTTATCAGAACAATCATTCTGTCAACGTTTCATGATTATTGGGCTGAAAATGTGAACTCTAGAGTGTTCACAAGGTTTTTCTATTTGACCTGGTGACCTAGTTTTTGACCCAACATGACCCACTTTCGAACTTGTCCCGAGATTTTATCAGGACAATCATTCTGACAAAGTTTCATGAAGATTGGGCTGAAAATGTGACCTAAATTGTTCACAAGGTTACTTACTAGATGACCTAGTTTTTGACCCCACATGACCCACTTTTGAACTCATCCGAGATTTTTTTCAAGACAATCATTCTGACAAAGTTTTAAGATGATCAGATTAATAATGTGACCACTAGAATGTTCACAAGCAAATTGTTGACGCACACCGGACATTCAATCTCCCAAAAGCTCACCCTGAGCTTTGCTCAGGTGAGCTAAAACACTTTCAGTTTGATCTGACCTGCACATAAATTATAGTTTCACAGATTGCAGTATACTAGGATTAATTTTCTTAGGGAGATTTTTTAGACTGAAAATTTATAAAACTAGAAATACATGCATGTCCATAGGACACAGATTTGAACCAATCATGGATAGCCAGGTGTAACACTTAATGCACCCACAATCTTGGATGGTTGGGGCATAAAACCCTGTGTTTTAATAGCAGAATAATTAAGTAAGACTGCTGTGGTATTAACTGTTTTGGTGTCAAACAATTTTTGTTTAAAAACAACGCCATCTGCTTTAAGTTGAATTTCCTTCAACCTCTCTAAAATGTAAATGGTGTGTCAAACAGTTCTTGATGTGATCCTGTTTTACTCAGAATCTCATCTGGATCCAATCTGTTTGCAAATGTTATGTTTGGCCCATCGCAGCCAGCCCTGTGAGGCGCTTCCAAATGAATTTGGCAGTGAAAGGGTTACATATGAAATAAAGAATTACATACAACAGTTTGCTCAAATAAATATTTAATTCATTTTATACAAAGCCTATCGAAAGCACTTAACAAATAGTAAAAATTACACAAGACATCAAGCTGAAACAGTTAATTAAACTGTTAATTACCATAAGAACACCCCTTCACTTGTGGAATTCTGAAAACACAAATGAATGAATGTTACACGTTTCTCATATATCCAACCCATTTATACCCGCATATGTCAAATTTAAGCAAACATTGAGCACTTTTAACAAACTTCAGACTAACACTGTTCATAATACAGAAAATATACAAAATTATTGAAATTTGTACATTTAATTACCTCCATAAATACATGTACTGGCTTCTTGTTTATCATAAAAAATACCTCGAATAAAATTTAATACAAGAACTACTTTCCCGAATCAAATACACTAGGGATTTTCTGTCTTGTCAAAGTACTTACAAGTTCACTATAAACAAAGCAAATCTTAACACTTTGAATTCTGGAAACGAGTGTAATGACATTTGCAAACAGTATGGACCCAGATCAGCAGGCTTGTAGAGGAGGCCCATGTTCAGGGTCTGCACTATTTGTCATTTAAAATGCACTCATTTTTTAATACCCTTTTATATGGAATGGACAACACTATTGTTAAACAATGATTAACCATCCCACTGAAAATTCAGCATTTCAAAGGGTTAAGGGAAAAGAACTTTAATTCCCTCCTAGACTATTTTTAGACCCAACCTCTTTGAATTAATCTACCAAAAAGGAGCATTAACTATAGAAAAGGAAAGTTTTTGGAATTGCGTAGTTTTGAAAACATTGTGATAAATAGAGCATTTGCTCCTATGGAGCAAATGCTCTATTTGTCACAATGGTTTCAAAGAAGGAGTTTTACAGAGGCGCAAAAAGGCAAGAGAATGGGTTAAAAGACTTCTAACACCCATATCATAAAGTGCTTGTAAATTCATAAATTTGTGTCTGGATTTGTCAAAACATGATTCAATATATGGGTAAAAAAATCACTAAATTTCCCCCCCCCCCAACAACTTTCCTAAAAGTACAAAACCATTTACTCCATGATTATTCATGGCATACTCCACCCATTATGATTATTAATTAACTAAATTATTTTACATTGTTATATAAAACAAGAGAATACAATAGCTATGCAGAACAGATATTCTATGAGAAAACTATGATCAGACGGCTACATGAGCCATATGATCTGGATCTACTCTGTATGCAAAGGTGTCGAAAGACATCCCTTCAGAGTAAAAGGTTAATTACCGGTAGCCCTGTGAATGTTTAGTTTTTACAGAGGAGCATTATACCAATGTTGACTGCATACAGGGCAAGATCCCTCTGACCTGAGTTAACACTGTTACAGAAATAAGATTCTTCCATTCCATTCCGAAAATGTGAATGTGTTGAATGTCTGCCTGTCATGGTCAACTGCCTTCTCCAAATTTTACTCTCTGTCACATAACACAAACCATTATCTCCAAGATTTACTTTCTATCACATATTAACCCTTTCCTCCATAAATACGCCTTTCTACGCCTCTGTAATAACCACTTCTTGAAACCATTGTGATAAATAGAGCATTTGCTCCTATAGGAGCAAATGCTCTATTTATCACAATGGTTTCAGAACTAAAAATTTCCTTTTTTCTAGTTAATGCTCCTTTTGGGTAGATTCATTTTAAAGAGGTTGGGTCTCAAAATAGCCTATGGAGGACAGGTTAACACAAACCATTATCACCAGGCTTCAAACACATACAGAAAGTGCAGCATATATTTACATTCCAAGTGGGTTTAGATCTCTGTACAATGTACATGTAGCTGCACTCATACCCAATAAATGAGTCTTGCAGCTTGCAAGACAACTTAATTAAAACTATCAATTGTAACTGCATTAACCCATTCCCTCATATTGATGCTTTTTGATACCTGTGTTAAAATCACTTTTTGGAACCATTGTAATAAATATAGCATTTGCTTCATATGAGCAAATGCTCTATTTATCAAAATGGTTTCAAAACTAAACATTTCTAAAAAAAATTCCTTTTCTCTAGTACAGGCCAGACTGCCTGAACGAGTCCCTTCTAATGCTCCTTTTCAGTAGATTTATTCAAAGGAAGTGGATCTAAAAATAGCCTATGAGGGAATGGATTAAAAGGATTTAATGACATGATTTGGTCGAATATCAAATTTATTACATTATCTATCAAAATTTCTGGACAAATGTAAAACAGGATCTAAAATCTTTCTGCTCGGGAGGATATATCCTTCTGCAAAATGATTCTATTCTATGTGTCCTAGAAAGCAGACTAGTAGTAAAAAAAATAGTCACAGCTGAAGATAAGAGGAATATTTAGTTATAACCTGTTACATCATAATATTCATGTTAGAAATAATGACATCATGAATAATTATTAGCTGAATTTTTATAATGGCATATAATCATAGGATATTTTGGCCATGGCAGACACTGTAGAATTAGATCTATATAAAGTCATTAACAAACAGAGCAGACCCTGATCAAACAACTCCTACAAGAGCCATCTGATTTGGGGTTTCTCTATCAAGTAACAGGTTTAACCCTTTCCTCCATAAATATGCCTTTCTACGCCTCTGTAAAAGTCACTTTTTGAAACCATTTGTGATAAATAGAACATTTGCTCCTATAGGAGCAAATGCTCTATTTATCACAATGGTTTCAGAACTACAAAATTCTAAAAGTTTCCTTTTCTCTAGTTAATTCTCCTTTTTGGTAGATTCATTCAAAGAGGTTAGGTCTAAAAATAGCCTATGGAGGAAAGGTTTAATATACTTCTCAACAATCTACAACATTGGGTTTGACTGAGAAATAAGATACTTAGATTGAGCATTACTCTTCTCTACAGCCGTGATTATTACAAGAAATAAACTGAGTCTTTTCACTGGATCACATGCCACCTACATACATTTACTGACATTTGTTTTACAATTATGAATTAATTGAGTGATTAATCATTAAAAATATTATCTATTAATGGGGGAATAAATAGGATGAGCTAACTATGCATATGATCAAGAATTCATGTATGAAATTTGAAAACATGCATGAATTCACATCAAACTCAAACTTTGAAACACTTGTTGGAAGAAGTCAGCGTGGTCTACGTTTTGCATCAGCAAGGAGTGAAAGAACAATTGCGGAGAAAGTTGACTGACACTATCAGAGGCCATCACGGTCACAACTGAAATGTAAAATACAGAAATCTGTATCAATATGCAAGACTGAAAACTGGCAATGAAAGATTCTAAGAAGATAGTCTGAAAATTATAGAACACTGACATTCCTATACAACAGCAAGTATCTGCTTCATGTAACACTGACATTTGACACTGAAAATCCTACAACTCATGACTAGAAAGCATGTCAGGTTTAATTTGTGTGCCATGATTTGTTCTGTATTTATTGTTCACAAGGTATTTCCAAGAGCTGCCTCCTGTGACTTTGACATATGACCTTGAAAAATGGCTTGGGTGTTGCATCACATCATGCTAAACAAGTTTCCATTATAAAAATTCAGCTAACAAATATTGATGATATCATTATTTCTTGCATAAATATAGAACAGGGCCATATTCAACTGCAGTAAATCAGAACCCAGATAATTGAAACTCACTACACTTGTTAAAACTTGTTGTACTGTTTGTATGTAGTCTAAGTCTGTTCAAATATGCAAGCTGAAATATAGGGTAAACTGATCGTGAGTCGGACACCTATTTCACTTTTCCTCATGTCAAGCGTCCGTGCGTTCAGCTAGACACTTCCGGTGCTCACTGGTACCTGGCTTGATCTCTTTTAAGCTCTTCTAGCGCTTTATATGCATCAAACACGCATGTAACAGGGCCAAAAAGTGCGGAAATATAGGTAACCCTAATTCGATCGTGACTCGGACACTTTCGATATTGAGTCGGACGGTTTCATTTTCTTGAAATATTCATTGTGTTATATGTTAATTAAGCTCCGAATTGTGAGATTTCATAGTATTATGTGTCATGAAAAAGACAGACCCAAAATATATATCTAGAATCTACTATAAATATCGTAGAATGACATATGTTTTCCCTGCTGTTCAATCATAGGAGATGACCCGCCAGGTACAGAGTGTATATAAACGCTACAGCGTCCGACTCAAAATCAGTTTGACATATTATACATTATTAGAGAGTGTGGCACTTCTTGTTTACTAAAAAGCTGTATCAGATGTCTTTTAAATGTATATTTATTTTTCTTCAACAAAAACATGATTTCCACCATTTGTAACGCTCGTATAATGTCGCTACTACTCAAGAAACTAAAACCGAATGCGGGTTTCTCTGACTTTGACATTTAAAAGTTAGTGCTTTTGGACGGTTTCTAGCGTTGTTGTTGTGAAGAATGTATGCAAGTAAATGAGTTCAAGGTAGGTAACTCTGGTGAAAATAAGCATTAAGGCGTAAAAAAAAAAAGGTTTGTTTCTGGTTACCCGACCGACCGTCCATTTTACCCCCGACTCACTTTTTTTTTATTGCATCCTGAAATGTTCGCAGTTCTGTCTCTTGTGATTATTACGAGTTTGGTGAGACGCCGATCTTTGGGGACTTCCCATTTGGAAAAAGCCTCTTTTTATCCCAATTTTTGTGAAAGAATTTAAAAACAAGAGGGCCAAGATGGCCCTCAATCGCTCACCTGATTACCATAGATTAGCAGTGGTTCTGCAGAACAAGATTTTCAAAGATTTAGTGTATTGATTTTATCAAGACAATGATTCTGACCATTGAAGATTGGGCTAAAAATATGCTCTCTAAAGTATTTTTTCTAAGATTTGACCTAGTGACCTACTTTTTATTCCCACCCAACCCATGATCACACTCAACCTTGATATCACCAAGACAAACACTCTGAGCAAGTTTGAGGAAAACTGGGCTAAAAATGTGGCCACTGGAGTGTAAACTAGATTTCTCTAAGATATGACCCAGTGACCTACTTTTTGACCTCACATAACCCACTTTCAAACTTGTCCAAGATTTTATTAGGACAATCATTCTGACCAATTTGCATGAAGATCTGGCTATAAATGTGACCTCTAGAGTGTTCACAAGGTTTTCGTACTATTTGACCTAGTGACCTAGTTTTTAACCCCACATAATACACTTTCATTTGAGATTTTATCAAGACAATCATTATGACTAACTTTCATGAAGATTGGACTAAAATTGTGATCACTAGAGTGTTCACAAGGTTTTTCTACTGTTTGACCTAGTGACCTAGATTTTAACTCCACTTGACCCACTTTCAAACTCGTCCGAGATTTTATCAAGACATTCATTCTGACCAAGTTTCACGAAAATTGGACTAAAATTGTGACCACTAGAGTGTTCACAAGGTTTTTTTTACTGTTTGACCTAGTGACCTAGTTTTTAACTCCACTTGACCTACTTTCGAACTTGTCCGAGATTTTATCAAGACATTCATTCTGACCAAGTTTCATGAAGATTGGACCAAAATTGTGACCACTAGAGTGTTCACAAGGTTTTTCTACTGTTTGACCTAGTGACCTAGTTTTTTACCCTACAAAACCCATTTTTCAAACTACTCCTAGATTTTATCAAGACAATCATTCTGACCAAGTTTCACGTAAATTGGGCTAAAAATGTGACCTGTAGAGGGTTCACACGGTTTTCCTACTATTTGACCTAGTGACCTAGTTTTTAACCCAACTTGACCCACTTTCGAACTCGTCCGAGATTTTATCAAGACATTCATTCTGACCAAGTTTCATGAAGATTAGACTACAATTGTGACCACTAGAGTGTTCACAAGCAAATTGTTGACGACACACGACGCACGACGGACATTCAAGTCTCCCAAAAGCTCACCCTGAGCTTTGCTCAGGTGAGCTAACAAGAGGGCCAGAATGGCCCTGACATCGCTCACCAGACGATCAGGAGAGAAGATTTTCAAAGATTTCACTATATGTTTCTATAGTAAACTAGCCGGCCCTGGGGTGGGGCAAATTTTAATTCAGAAAGAATAAATTAATCTATACTTATGTTCAAAATTTCAGATATTTTCATTACATCTTCATGAGTTCATATTATTATTCATATCTTATCTTAAGATTGATGTACTTTTAACCCTTCCCCTGTTCTATGTTTATTCAAAATTTCAATACCCAGTGAATATTCATGGACAAAATAGTTGTAATGAAATATGGAAAGTGGGACAGTATAGCCATTTTAGAAAGTAAAGAAATATATTTCAAATTCCATTTGACAAACAGATCAGACCCTGATCAGACAGCTGCTATAGGAGCCATCTGATTTGGTCTGTTCTGTTTGCAATGCATGGAATGTCATTTATATGAGGGAAAGGCTTAAGTAAACATATTATAAGTGCATGTATATTGTACACAAAATAAAAATAATTTAATGCAATTTGCACTATATTATATCATAAGCAAATACAGCAGATTGATCAGATGGCTAATACATGAGCCATCTGATCTGGGTCTACTCTGTTTGCAAAGGTGTAGAAATGCATATTTATGGAGTAAAGGGTTAATTGTTCTATTTACAGGTCGGATCTAATTTGCAACTGCCATTATCCAGAAGGGAGGCAATCCAGTTGTAATCAAAAAGTGTGAAAGGGAGATGTATGCTTAAAATAGCCAGCTAAAAATAGACACTGCTCTCCAAGATGCAATAGAACACTTGAATTTGTATTAAGCTGAACTTCACAGCAGATACAGTTATGGGATATATATTGATAGCTGGCAGCTTAATGCAGGGCATAGATATGGAAAAAAGCTTTAAGAGCTTTCTGCATTTTCAGTATTATCCACAAAGTTCTGCCAATCTAAAATGAGTGTGTGTAATTTGTCTAAACACAATTTCTACTCTACTGATCAGGCTAAGGGCGATTACCAATACACTCTGGCCAGCCAGTCCTATCAGAGCACTGGATTAGGAAAACTTTAACCTGTAGAACCTTTAGAATGTAGATGTGAAAAATTATATATACACAGGGCAGGGCCAATTTTAACCTCAGAACTATGATATTAACAAAACTCATAAAGGCATGCTAAGTTAATCTATACAACAAATATCTAAGCTCTGGGACATGTAGTTTTGACAAGAAGAGTTTCAAAGTTTTTCCTATGCATATATAGTGATCCCATGGGCTGTTTATGCAGTCAGCTAAAAAAAATCTGTCAATCCCTGGGGTGGGGCCAATTTTGACCCTAGGGGCATAATTTATATAACTTTTGTAGAAGACCTGAAGTTGAAGCTATGTGCCAAATATGAAAGCTGAGAACCTTCTAGTTTGAGAGGAGAAGAATTTCAAAGTTTTCGCTATATGTTTCTATTGAAAACTGAAAACCCCTGGGGCAGGGCCAATTTTGACCCCAGGGGCATAATTTATATAACTTTTGTAGAGGACCTACAGATGATGCTATGTACCAAAGATGAAAGCTGAGAACCCTGTAGATTCAGAGGAGAAGATTTTTAAAGGTTGAAATTGTCGACGCCTGACGACGGATGACGGACATCAGGCGATCACAAAAGCTCACCCTGAGCACAAAAGTGCTCTGGTGAGCTAAAAAAACGATGGAGATATTCCCATTATGTTGACACATCTCAACATTTCCCCCGGTCACACATTTTTTTCGCCACAGTCAAAGAAACGCTAAAAAGAAACATCGGAGTTTGACACTACAGTAACCATAGACCGAGCAACATTTCTAGAACAGTGCAGGTCCAGACGTTAAATATTCAACTGGTCAGAATGGTCCAGTGCAAAATAATCGATTCTAGAAAATTTCCATTCATTATGCAAGCTTTTCCACTCGTTTTCTCCTTCTTTCGCTCTAAATAGTTTTGTTTTTATCATTGTACTAAGTAGAGAAAGCTGCGAGCACCTTGCAAACCACGTGACTTCATAACACGTCGAGGTCGGGATTGTCTCAAAATAAGTTAGGGTATTGTGATAAAACACTATCATTTTCGAAAAAGTCGCTAGTAATTATAAAGCTTTTATTTCAGTTAAGGTTTCGTGTAAAAGTTTGCGTGGAAATTTATATTTTAAGGGAATATAATAACAGAAAAAAATATTTGCCAAATGATTCTTAATGACACCACTTAAAACATTATGAAACGTTCCCTAAATGTATGTCGTAAAATAGATGTCGTAAATCTTGGTTTCCCACACTAACACCACTTTTCTGTTATTTACACTCGCGACGATGTATGCCAGTTTCAATTTGGGTTTACGGGCAGTAGAGATGACAAGAAAGAAAGGGAATGGTAAGGAGTCGAAGAGAAAATATGAGGAAGAAAAAGGGCAATTCTGTCAGAAATTAAAAGAAGAGTTTACTTGGTTAAACTACGTATAGTACATTCCTTGTAGAAAATACGATTTGGTTAATAGTGGAGTTTTACAGTGGAGTGCTAAAATGCCAATAGGTCCATACCACAGATTAACCCGTTACCTGATGAATATTGATGATTATTCATATAAGACTATGCCTACTATGAATATATATTCATAATTAGGTATCAGTTCGATTTTTAGCATACTGCTGACCAAAAAATAATAATAATAATAAAAAAAAAAATCCCGACCTACCGACCCAACTTATTTTGGGGCATGTAACCAGAAACAAACCTATTTTTTTTTTACGCCTAAGGTACCAGACAAAGTAAAGATTGTGCTAGTTACACTGCTTTCAAGCAGTGTATAAAGGGGTTGAAAAACGTCCGACTCTCAATCGTGTCCGATTCTATATCACTTTACCCTATGTAAAGTGTTCAGAAATGAGAAATGTGTTGTGTTTCATTTTATTTCAAAATATGATGGCTGTACAGATAGACGAATATGATTTAATACAAACTACCCAATGTACAAATACATGCCAAATTTTGAAGGACATGTTAGGAATAGTTAGAAAACTTGGGAAAATAAACAGTTTCACTTATTCTTTTGTGATCAAGACAAAACTCTACTCCATGAATATTCTTGTAAGAATTGATGACATCACGAATATTAAATAGATTTTTTTTAAAATAGCATATTAAAAACCCATGAATTTTTTGCGAAAGCAGAAACAATAGAAACAGATCTATATTATTCCATTAGCAAACAGGCAGACCCTGCTCAGATGGCTCCTATAGGAGCGGTCTGATCTGGGTTTTCTCTGTTTGCAAAGGCATAGAAAGGTGTATTATAGAGGAAAAGATTAAGTTAATAGCACGAACAAACAAACCAAACAGAGAAACTAAAATGAGGTTGTATACATGTAGGCTATACATGGTACAGCAAGACCCTATAGTCTGAAGTAAAATTCGTCCCGAGGGTGTTTCTTTTCCACAATAATCTATGGAAATGAATGCAGTTTAGTCATTAACCCCTCCTTACCAATTTCAGTAGTCCATGAAATGTATTCACCAGTGATTCAACAGTGACAAAACAGTAACCATTGTGATAAATAGAGCATTTGTCCTATAGGAGCAAATGCTCTATTTATCACAATGGTTTCAAACTACAAAATCCTAAAAAAAATCCTTTTCTCTAGTTAATGCTCCTTTTTGGTAGATTTATTCAAAGTGGTTGGATCTAAAAATAGCCTTTTTAATGTTCTGTAAGCATTATATATACTCAGTTTTGTACAAGCAAATTATTTATGTGATGCGCTTTTGAACGCACATATCCTGTGTGAAAAGAGCGCTATATAAATATGGTATAATAATAATAATAATAAATAATTAAATGGTCGCTATAGACAGGTTCTCATGTACAACATATTAGCCACCTGTTTACAGCAGTGTGCAGAAGGAGGTAATAAGGAAAAATCAGCTCCACCTTGGGCACTGCTTCTCTTTACTTGTCAGCGGTACGTATATCACACCCATGAGGTTTGTTATTGATGTAGAGCCATCAGGAAGCCTGTCTATCTGTTGCAGCATCTGATTGTCCCCCTGTCCCCCTACAGGGATGATGAGTCGTCCTCCGGGCTTCAACTGATCTATCAACTAGTCCAAAAGAAAATAAGACATCTGTGTATCTTTAACCCATTCCCTTATATTGACACCTCTGTAAAAGTCACTTTATGAAACCATTGCGATCCATAGGAGCAAATGCTCTAAACTACACAATTCTAAAATTTTCCTTTTCTTTAGAAAATGCTCCTTTTTGGTAGATTTATTCAAAGAGGTTGGGTCTAAAAATTGCCTATGAGGTAATGGGTTAAACACTGAAAGGGTAACCCTTTCCTTCATATAAACACATTTTCACTCATTTGCAAGCAAAGTATACCCAGATCAGATGGCTCCTACAGGAGCCGTCTGATCTTGGTCTGTTCTGTTTGCTTATGGAATTTTACAAATCTGATTTTACAGTTCCAGCATGGTGTAAAACAAACCCCTTTCCTTGTTCTAGTTTACTGATTCTGTCCACAAATATTAATGAAGTGATATAAATCTTAAATAAATGTTAAATAGGGAAAGGGTTAAAGTACCAACTATTAAAGCCAAACTTCAGGTCTTCAGCAGCAGGTGCCTACTTAATGAAGAATGAAGGAACTTTTTGCACCACTTTTATCCTGCATTAAAATACTATCTGTCTTCAAGATCATCAATTATACTTCTCCTGGTCGATTTAGAGATATTTTACTGCACTCATTATAGCACTGAAACTGCTACAATAGCAGTTGACTTACAGCTTGGGGAAGGGAGGGTGCTGCAGCTCCTACATGGATGGCATCATAAGGCTCCTCTGGCTCATAACCCTGTCTGCCGTCCCCAGTCACCATCTGTAGCTGTCCTGTCTCCATTAACTGACCAATGGCTGGATCCTTCTTCAAGTTTTGTACTGATCCATCCACTAGTTCCTTTATATGATCAATTCCTACAGCTTTTCCCGACGGCCCAACCTGTTTTAATATATTTCACTTTTTATTTTTTTATTGATCCTTTCCTTCATATAAGTGCCTTTTCACACCTTTGCAAACAGAGCAGACCCAGATAAGGTGGCTCCCTTAGAAGCAGTTTGATCCAGGGTTTCTCGGTTTGCTAATGGTATAATATAGATCTGATTCTGCAGTTTCTGCCCGAGCCAAACTGTTCAGCTTCTGTGTTCATAGGAAAATGTAATAATTAATCTAGTTTATATAGTTAAAATGTTGTCTTAAACTTTTACTCCATATACAGTCAAACTTAGAAACCTCCAACACAGATGACCGGAACACCCGAGATGACTTGAACTGCAGTCTCGGTTCTATGTTGTTCTACCATTGTTAGCTCGAACACCGATTACTGGAACTCTCAAACTCAATTTCGGTCCCCAAGAACCTATTTATTTGTATTTCACACCCTAATTACTCGAACACAAAAGCATGGCAAACACAGCTGTACCCTACCTGTTTTGATTATCGGTCTCCCGGTGCCCCGTGTTTTTCACACTTCATAAGGGCACCACTTGAAGTGATTACACATCAATGGAACTAATTTTTTAATAAGATTACTTGCGATAACACAGGTGTGCATATTATTAGCACAATTATTTTTAAAATAATGAGCTGGTAAAGCCTAAATGACCTTTTTTTAAGAAACTTCTGAGTGTTTTGTGTAGTACTTAATTTTTTTAAAAAAGAGGACTTGTTTGGAAAACCGGAAGTAAACATTGTGTTTATGTACGCTATTTCTGTGCTTGATTTCAGGGCTTGTTGCATTTATTTGTGTTAATATTTGATAATTGTGGATTTGAATAAAGAGTATTATAGAATACTTTTTTTCTATTTGCCTATCGTTACAAATATAACTTTGAAGAAGAAAGACAACTCTGTAAGATGTAATGCTTATCGAGTTTTCTTTCACGCATGTATGCTGAGATCGATCTTCAGGGAGCAGAAAGCAACAGTTCTTCTTCGTATTTAATGCAGAAAATGAAACTTATACTAAACTTATTTATATAATAATACACATTTGATAGTGTTTATGAAAATTACACCAGACTCTCCCAATATCGCCAGAAATGGCTGATGGTCCATACATATACAGTGCAGACAACTTAACAAGCCTTCATTCTCTCGAAATTCCCTTCACTCGAACTTCTAATGACGTCCCGAGGGTGTTCGAGTTATCGAAGTTCGACTGTATATGTCTTTTTATGTCTTTGCAAACAGAGAAAACCAATACCAGACAGCTCCTGTTGGAGCTGTCTGATCGGGGTCTTCTCTGTTTGCTTATAGAATGTAATAGATCTGATTCTATAGTTTCTGCCAAGGAGTTTTACAGAAAGTTTTTAAACTTTTTGTTGATATGCTGTTTTAAAAGTTCACCTACTGTAATTAGTATTCATTATCTCAGTAGTTCTTTCATTTGATTAATATTCACTGAGTAATGGATTAAAGCAATATCTCAGTGGATGAAACTATTATTATGGATTTCGGAATTAAAAAAGAACTAAAAATTGTGTCTATAAGACATGGCGATGACCCCGTGGTGGTGCTTGCCTAGCTGCACGAAAAATTCTTAAGTCATTTGACCTTGACCTTGGGCTTGCGGGCAGCAATGGCTGGATGCGCAATGAAAATATGGAGGCTGGTTAATGTGTATATGCAAATCCATGCCAATAGCTATAGTGGTTACTGAGATATAAGACCATGAAACAAGAGGGCCAGAATGGTATAACTTTTGTAGAGAACCTGAACATGATGCTATGTGCCAAATATGAAAGCTGAGAACCTCCTAATTTCAGAGGAGAAGATTTTCAAAGTTTTCACTATATGTTTCTATTGACAACTGTCCACCCCTGGGGCAGGCCGATTTTGACCCCAGGGGCATAATTTATATAACTTTTGTAGAGGACCTGATCATGATGCTACGAGTGCCAAATATGAAAAGTGAGAACCTTCCAGTTTCAGAGGAGGAGATTTTCAAAGTGTTCACTATATGTTCCTATAGAAAACAATGTACCCCTGGGGCGGGGCCAATTTTGACCCCAGGGACATAATTTATATAGCTTTTGTAAAGGAACTGATCATGATTATATGTGCCAAATATAAAAACTGAGAACCTTCAAGTTTCAGAGGAAAAGATTTTCAAAGTTTTCACTATATGTTTCTATTGAAACTGACCACCCCTGGGGCGGGGTCAATTTTGCCCCAAGGGGCATAATTTATATAACTTTTATAGAGGACCTGAACATGATGCTATGTGCCAAATATGAAAGCTGAGAACCCTCCAGTCTCAGAGGAGATGATTTTCAAAGATTTCACTATATGTTTCTATTGAAAACTGGCCACCCCTGGGGCGGGGCCAATTTTGACCACAGGGCCATAATTTATATAACTTTTGTAGAGGACCTGAACATGATGCTATGTGCCAAATATGAAAGCTGAGAACCTTCCAGTTTCAGAGGAAAAGATTTTCAAAGTTTTCATAATACGTTTCTATTGAAAACTGGCAAACCCTGGGGCGGACCAATTCTGACCCCAGGGGCATAATTTATTAAACTTTTGTAGAGGACCTGAACATGATGCTATGTGCCGAATATAAAAGCTGAGAACCTTTCAGTTACAGAGGAGAAGATATTCAAAGTTTTACTATATATTTCTATAGAAAACAAGGCATCCGTGTGTGTGTGTGGGGGGGGGGGGGGGGCAATTTTGACCCCAGGGGCATAATTTAGATAACTTTTGTAGAGGACCTGAACATGATGCTATGTGCCAAATATGAAAGCTGAGAATTTTCCAGTTTCAGGAGAAGATTTTCAAAGTGTTCACTATATGTTTCTATTGAAACTGACCACCCCTGGGCGGGGTAAATTTTGACCCCAGGGGCATAATTTATACAACTTTTATAGAGGACCGAACATGATGCTATGTGCCAAATATGAAAGCTGAGAACCCTCCAGTTTCATAGGAAAAGATTTTCAAAGATTTCACTATATATTTCTATTTAAAAATCTGGCCACCCCTGGGGCGGGGCCAATTTTGGCCCCAGGGGCATAATTTATACAACTTTTGTAGAGGACCTGAACATGATGCTTTATGTGCCAAATATGAAAGCTGAGAAACTTCCAGTTTCAGAGGAGAAGATTTTCAAAGTTTTCACTATACAGTCGACTCTGGTTATGGCGAGTTCGTAGGGACCCGTTAAAAACTTTGACTCATCGAAAGTTCAACTTTAAAATGACATGCCATTTTTAAAAAAAATCCAGTTTCTTTCATTACGTTCACCTTAAACAAGCTGCCATATTACAAGCATACTAATGTGCGTGTACAGTTTAGTCTTCACATTGTGTAAAAGAATCGCACTCTGTGTATATAAAATTGTACATGTGCGTGTTGATCCATTACTGCGAGAACAAACTTCTGTCTTTCCTATCCTCCATTAATGACACCATGCCCTAATTTACAAGGCCCTGTCCAATTTTCAGACCCCTTTTGCCTTTATCATTAAATTAATCGCCATTTCTTTGGCGATTTTTAAAGCGCATCGTTTGTTTACGCCATTTCTATGGGAAATCCCTTTTCCTCAACTGGCACCGGAAATACGCAATCACACATAAACTAGCTGGTGTTGCCGATTCGCGTACATCCGGTACATGTAAGAGAACAGCCTTATTCGGGAAACCAGACGTTTAAAAATGTAGTCATCATTTTACATGTTTCGCCGTGAGCCGTTTCGCTATTACTCAAGTGACAAATTAAATTCAATGTTGAACTGTATGTATTGGTAATAAAATAAGGAATAGGCCTTACTTTTTATCCAATCTCTACAAAATCGTCCGGAAGCCAGGACACTTGAGAGTTATCTTTCTTACTGCAGTAGTCATGATTGACACTTAGGACGAATGAACGGTAATGTGTCATTTTACTAAATAACGTTCACTCAATGTGGCATTGTTCCACAGTTTGAATAATTATCTGACATCAGTGATATTGTTTACCCACAAAACATTGTAATTACGTGAGTTGCGATTACCTGGCGTACTTTGCCAGGGTCGGATCAAAAGGTCCAATTCACACCTGGAACTCAATCAGACTAAGAGGTGTGACTTTGATACAAACACGGATCATTACATGCAAACAAACGCTTTGGGGCCGGAAAATGACTTCGACTTAACGAAAACGTGATCAGTTCGAACTCGTCTTAAAAACTTAAATTTATATAGAATACATAGGAAGAAAAGTTGGGACTTTACAAAAACTTTGTGTCAACGAGAAACTCGTGTCAAGCGAGTTTACCATAACGAAAGTGGACTGTATGTTTCTATTGAAAGCTGACAAACCCCTGGGGCGGGGCCAATTTTGACCCCAGGGGCATAATTTATATAACTTTTGCAGAGGACCTTAACATGATGCTATGTGCCAAATATGAAAGCTGAGAACCTTCCTGTTTCAGAGGAGAAGATTTTCAAAGTTTTACTATATATTTCTATTGAAAACAAGGCACCCCTAGGGCGGGGCCAATTTTGACCCCAGGGGCATAATTTATATAACTTTTGTAAAGGACCTACAGATGATGCTATGTACCAAAGATGAAAGCTGAGAACCCTGTATATTCAGAGGAGAAGATTTTTAAAGGTTCAAATTGTTGACGCGAGACAACACACATCGGGCGATCACAAAAGCTCACCTTGAGCACTTTGTGCTCTGGTGAGCTAAAAACTGTGAAAACCAACTGCACATACCAACTGCACGTAAAAGCGGGATGGACGGACGGATGGATGGACAGGTGTAAAACATAATGCACCCTGACTATCGTCAACAGTGGCATAATAAATAGCAAGCAGCTGTAAGAGTAAATCATTGGAGCATAATTAAGTGTTTACCATTAAGGCCATACATGCAGACAAGTAGCCACTTCCTGAACCCACATCAAGGGCCTTAGCTCCCTCCTTCAGGTGTCCAGAGAGGATTTCCAGGGCATGAGCATGCTGAAACAACAACCAAAGAGTCAACTATTATTGATACTGATGAACCCTTACATAATTAAATTTAAAAGATTAACTCTTTACCTCATAAATATCTATGCTGGAAATAACTACAACTATAACTAAAGGTGATGAATACCCCTGCAATAACTAAAGGTGATGAATACCCCTGCACTGCAGCCTTGATTGCAAATCCAAGTTTGTGACACCAACCACTTATGTTACAGGACCAAATGACAAAAATACTGGTATCAAAAGTTTAAAGGGAGATAATTCTGCAATGCCTGCCAATAAATATGTGAAAACTGCATCCTGCACATCTTCTATTAGTGCTTATTATGTATGGCAAATATCAATTCAATTCAACGACACTAACTCTCCATGTTTCATGCAAAACAGATATTCAAAGTACCAGGGGAGAAAAATTTGCAATACCCAGTGCTAAACACAGGAAAATTGTGTCTAGCACATCTACTATTCGTGGTTATTATGTATACCAAATATAAACTGAATAACTTTTACATCTTGCAAACCTACCATTCGTGGTTATTATGTATATTGAATATAAATTAAATAGCTTTAAAACTGAAGGAGAAGTTCGCAACACCAACTATCAATGTTCAAATATGGATGTCCCGACCGACTTTATATGAAATATAGAATTTATATATGGAGTAAAGGGTCAAAGTGGCATACATGTAATTTAAAGTACATTTACCCTTTTCTCCATGAATATCTATGCAAGAAATAATGACATCATGAATATTAATTAGCTGAAATTGTATAATGGCATATAAGCGCAAAAAGTTTTTTTTCAATGGCAAAAACTGAAGACTCAGATCTATATTATTCCATAAGCAAAACTTTGCAAAGGCATTAAAAGGTGTATTTATGGAGTACAGGGCTAAAACAATCAGTCACTGAATTATATCATGACTTTTCATGTATAAAGATTATCAGCAATACAAGATTTGAAGGAAAAAACTACATTGTATTTAAATACATGTACAATATTCAAGGTCTCGAATGGACACAACATAGCCATTCCTAACAAGATCTAATTGTACCCGAATCTCACAAATGAAACAGACAACAGGTATAGATGAGCAAAATCACACAATATCTAAATTTGAACCAATCAAAGGCCATCACCAGGATACCATGGCAACCAACACTTTCGAAAAACCTGCCAGGCATTGTACCCTTATATCCCTACTTACCAATTTTCTGAAGAAATGAATAATATCTAAATTGCTACCAATCAGAGGCCATCACTCCATTGTCATACCAACCAACTCAGCCAATCAGAACCCACTAGTCTATGAATAGTCTGATTTTGTCATGCAGTCATAAATTCTTAAATTAATATTCATGGAGAAAGGTTTAAAGACCATTCATATGTTCAAAAGTGTACATAAAAGAGCTCACCATATGTGGGGCACTAATGGTTACATGATAGCCAATGGATTGTGGCGAGTCCACATAGGGATTGTACTTGCAGAAATTACCCCGGTCCACCTTCTTCATTGCCTCCACCACCCTCTCTGACTTGATGATGCCATTATCTGACAAAATAGATCAGGCACATCACAACAACAATTAGTACCAGTACCTGTAATGCACAATATGACTGTCGGAGGGCCCTGGATATTCAAACAAAGTTTCAAATTAATTGTATCAGTATGGGTAGTCACTGAGATGTGTATGATAGCAACTTTAACCCTATAACCTAATATACATGTAAGAAATGGCATCATGAATACTAACCCTTCGCTTGCTGAATTTTAAAATACATTTCTCCTTCTTTACCTAGTATGCCCTGTTGTATAATTACATATATCTTAACTGTGTACAAGTATTTCGCTGTGCAATCACTGCTGTGGAGTGCACTGGTTGCACAATCAACTTGTAAATAGTGCAGACCCTGATGAGACAGCTCCTGCATTTACAGGTACATATATTGACGTGAATAGCAAGCGAAGGGTTAATAACAATAAATGAATTCATAAAATGAAAATTTTGCTAGTACATGTAACTGTAGGATCAGATCTATATGTATATCATTCCATAAGCAAACAGAGCTGACTCTGACCAGACGGCTCCAAAAGGAGTCGTTTGTGATCTGGGTACATTCTGTTTGAAAAGGCAAATACATGTAATTCTACATCATTGCAATAGTTCTACATACTCTTCAGAGTCAAGTTACTCAAAATCACCACATCTAATAGGTATATTACAATAGAACCTCTTTAATAAGGCCACTCAGCAAGTAAATAGATGTGTCTTAAAACTGTCTTTGAAAGCAGCTTTGGCTGCTTAATGCATAACAGCTTTTGGCAAATATTTGTCCAGTAGTAGTTGTAAGATATCACCTGCCTCAGAGATCCTTATTTTTACTTTTTAGTGTGATCTTCATTTTATAGAGGTTCTACTGTGTATGAATGACATCACACATCTCACTACAACTCTCTTATACCTGCAAATTTCACTGTATCAGTACTCACTATGAAGGTTATCAATCAGGTTTGTGTTACTGCTTCCACTCGACCTCCATGCCATGGCTTTGAGGCTGTCCGAAATGAAGGCAAAATGCACAGCTAGTGCCAGAACCGCAGGTGATCGTCCAGACAGTAGCTTACTCCCCAAAGCCCATAACCCTGGCATTGACCACAAGACAACTGCAACCACTGGAAATAAAAATTCATGCATAAAACATACTCAATATACATAATGTACTTCTTCTGAGATATGGTTTGCTAAGATCATTGGACCTCCTATAAGTCAAAGGGCAATTTTAAATGCAGCATTGGGGTGATGAAATCAAATGCCAACGATGGTATGAGCTGCAATGATCCAAAGGTCGAGATGACATGAGGTCAGAAATGAGCTAGACCAATATGACTAGAGGCCGTGCTGACCAAAGGGCTTAAAGACAAAAATGACCAGAAACAAGTTGACCTTCGGCCTCATCGCTAGTCAGCGGGGATAGAAAAAATAGGGGTATAATGTCAATCTAAAGTGAACTGTTATATTCAAATTAAATCAACCTGACTGCCTTGGTACAAAGTGTGTCTGATCACATACAATTCTTCACTTTTAATTTGGTTGAATGTTCCATGACAGTGTCAGTAGCCCCATTTTCACCTGCTGATGACTTGGACATCAAGTTGTCATGGTAATATTGTAACAGGCTTGCTGTTACACAGGTTCTTTTAAAAGTAGTAAATGAAAACTAAGCATAGTCCAGGATTTCATCTTTTATTTATGATTATCCTAACCGAATGTTTTACGATGAGAATTGCAAGGAAGAAAAGTAAAGAAAGAGAGAGGTGGCTTCCAGTGACAAGTAGGTAAGAGCTATCTTTGGCTGTCCAGAGCAAAAGCAATGAAACTAGAAAAAGTCAGTTCTTATATAGCTATAAAATACACATGGCATGAGGAATCTCATGCTGCACAAGGATCTGTCAAGCAGGTTTTCAACACGATGTGTATAGCTATACAAGGACTGAAAGGCTTACAGCCAGTGCCAGTTAACCCATTAACCCCTGAAACTTCAATGGACTATTCCAGTTTACAATTAAATCTAGTCTATTCTCTCCATTTAGGACCGATTTATAACATATTGCAAATTGACAAACAGGGCAGAACCTGATCAGAAGGCTCCAGTGCAAGCCCTCTGATCTGGGTTTACACTGCTTGCATTGAACTAATGTAATCTACACAGGTACAATATAAAGATGTGTATATATGTGACACGATGGGTTAACGGGTTAAAGATAAACTAAGGGTAATTGTACAGCTAAAAATGATTCCTGCTACAATATATCTAGTTTCTGATGTTTAAGTTTGAAGTGATTTTAGAAACCTTGTTAATTTATGTTCATGCATATTTGTTTTTAAAGCAGCAGACCTGTATAGTCTGTCACAATGGGAAGCACTGTTAGGCATAAAACTCATTGCACACCACAAATAAAAGTGATTCACATACACTTTACATGATCTGACACATTATTGGAGGCTGTTGGCCATTGTCAGCAAGGCAAATGTGGTAGGCTTAATATCAGTTGTAGCTCAGCTAGTCCCTTGAACACTATCAGGATGTCTACATTATCATTATGACATTCCATACATCATATATATTCATAACCAACTCAGTTCAGTAGGTAGAGCGTTGCATGACTTCAAGAGCAGGAGGTTGCAGGTTTGATACTCTGTCGTGACATACCGAAATCATTAAAAACGGAAGAAATAGCGTTCTTGCTTATGCTCGACATTACAAGGTGAGTGCTATAAATAATGACCCAGTGTCAGTTTATGATGTGAAAAAAAATCGGATCAGGGTCATGTTTAAAAAAAACCATCCTGTCACAGTAGTGGGTGTAGCATTATTATTATATCTGTATCAAATAGACACACATTCTCCCTATACCTGAAGTACTGTTTACGAGAAATTTAAACCCAACTACATGTATCACACGAGAGGAAGCCTTCAGTTGGCTTGCTATAGGTTGGTGGTTCTGTGTTCTGTGCGTAAACACAACTAGCATGCTGCAAATTAGATTAAATGGGGTCAAATTCCAACTTAGGTCATTATGTATTTCGATCCAATATAAGTCGTGTTTCCATGAGATTGTAAAACATTAAATGTCACGGTGCTATCATGCTAACAGACATTCATGACATAAATGTCTTGGCTGTACTGTAGCAGAGTGAAAAGGCCATGCCTGCAAGTATCCAGTATGCATATGCGCAAATGTAGAATTCTGTCACAGGAATGCGTTGACAGGAATTTCTCAACATGTTTTATTTCTGTGCATACTTCAAACGAGAGCGAAAATGTTTACCGTTGTTTGTACAAAGAAAGTAAAGCAGAGATCCAGGGAGTGTTGCAGTTCAAGTTGTTTGGAAAATGCGACCTTGACCCTGAAGCGGAAAATTATTTTCATCTAATCGTAATATTTACACATCTAAACCCCGTGACAAACCGTAATGTCAATGGTGGAACAAATCTGCGACCGAAATTTAAAGTTCACTAAAGTTTATCGTAAGCAACTCGTACGTTAGTTCACATCTGTGTACTCTAAATGGTGATATCGAGCTACTTTCGGTTTTAACGATATCCCGGCAGAGTGAGACTGTAAGACGGCACCTGTCACAAAATTAGCATGCTGTCTTACGGGTCATTAATGAGACTACTCGTACGTAGTTCTTAAGTTACGAAATGAAACCAGAAAATCTACAAGCTCGTGTTAATGCATTATCATTTTGACCACGTTTGTTTTAAAATGCCACTGGGCACACGCGTAGTCTCATTAATGACTTGTAAGACAGTATGCTAATTTTGTGACATAACAGTTGCCGTCTTACCGGGATATGGTTAAAACCGAAAGTAGCTCGATATCACCATTTAAAGTACACAGATGTGAACTAGGCACACGTCTTGAAAGAACATTGATTTACTAAATAAATAATAATGGTGATTATAAAAAAAATAACAACAGCAGCAACAACCCTAATAATAATATGGATATCCAATACTTATTATTATTATAAGGGTCATATCATTTACTTATTACCAACCTCCTAACCTAATACAACAAGAGTGCCACTGGGCACAATATTACGCACGTCGAGGCTTTGTTCAACATAAACTGAGGTTAACATATTCGCTTAAACGCAAATTCTAAGTCCAATTGTGCGACCTTGACCTTTGATATACATACCGGGACACACCCATGCTACTGTAGCATGTCCAGATAAACATTGTGGTGTAATTTGAGAAGGACCCACCAAGCAGAATTTGACTTAGAGATGATACAGACAGACAGACGGACAGACAGCGTCATTCCATAATACGCACCGGGTTTTTTTCCAAACAGATCAAGCTTGTGATGGTTACTAAGCCAAGTGTCCCAGTTTCAAGGCTTTATTTCAAAGAGTTTAAAAAGTGGACTTTAACAAAAACCGTAACCAAACATTCTAAATTAAAAAGGTCCATAATGCTGTCAAAATGCTTGACAGAGTTATTTACTCTTGCATACAGATGGAGCTTATGATGGTGAACAAGTGTTCCAAGTTCCAAAGCTTTATCTGAATGGGTTGTGTAAATAAATGGACTTTATAAATGGATCCACCGAGCAGAACTTGAGTTAAGAGATGTTGCAGACAGACATTTAACATATTTGCTAAACACACACTCGAAGTCCAATTGTGCGACCTTGACCTTAGATATACATACCGAGACTGGACATGCTACTTTAGCATGTCCAGATAAGCATTGTGGTCAAATTTGAGAAGGATCCACCCAGCAGAACTTGAGTTAGAGATGTTACAGACCGACAGGCAGACAGACACATGGACAGACAGACAGTGTCATTCCATAATATGGCATATAAAAACTAGGTAAAAAGGTCAATGAGTAGTAGATCAGATACCATTTTGCCTAGCTTGACCTTTTGACCTTGAAGTTGACCTTGATTTTTCACCTTCTAATCTCAAAGTCAATAGGAGCCACCTACGTATGACCAAACTTTGTAGTTAAAATAGGAACTCTTGGTTAAAATGTTCATGAGTATCTGATCTGGAACCATGTAGTCTAATTTGACATTTAACCTTGACATTACCCAGACTTACCTCAAAACCAGTAGGACCATCTATTTATCATGTCCAAAACCACATACATATAGTAAATATATTAACCCATTCCTCCATAGGCTATTTTTAGACCCAATATCTTTGAATGAATCTACCCAAAAGGAGCACTTACTAGAGAAAAGTAAAAGTTTAGAATTTTACAGTTTGAAACCATTGTGATAAATAGAGTATTTGCTCCTATAGGAGCAACTGCTCTATTTATCACAACGGTTTCAACAGGCGACTTTTACAGAGGCATAGACAGGCATATTTATGGAAGAAAAGGTTAAAGTGTCCATGAGTAACTGATCGGAAACCATTTGGTCGCCTGACAAAACAAGCAATGGACCAGCATGTGCAAAACAATATTGGTCCGCCCAATCATTTCCTTTCAAAGGAAGCCCTCTGGTCAGGGTCTGCTCTGTTTGATTATGAAATTATAATAGATCTTACTATACAGTTTATACCAATACATGTACCAAATATTCATGTGCACATATGCCATTATAAAACTAGAATTGTTTTTGATGCAAAAACTGATGTCTCCCCCAGTGCATGGGCACACTTTTCCAAAGTCCCATACTCTGCAGAAGATCATCGAACCGGAAAAGGAATAAACTATGCACAACTTGACATAGTGCTGATCAAACCTATGAAGTTTCATGAAAATCTGATAAAAGATTTTTGGGGAAACCCCGCAGACAAAATTTTCCATGTAAAAATTTCAAAGTCCAATAACTCTGTAGAAAATCATCAAAACAGAACAGGAATAAGATATGCACAACTAGACATGATTCCAATCAATCTTATGAAATTTAATGCACATCCAATTAAAGGTTTTGGAGAAACATTGCAGACAAAATTTCCATGTATAAATTTCAAAGTCCCATAACTCTGCAGAAAATGAGAGGCAATAACTCCAATATTACTGAAGCCAGAGTTATGATACTTGTGCATAACACTTCCTTCCATAATGTTCTTTCCATACATGAAATGTCATTCCAATAGCATCGGCAGAGCAGGAGTTATTGATTGGACAAGAAAATGTAACAAAGGGCAATAACTCCAAAAGTATTGAAGCCAGAGTTATAGCTCTTATACATGACACTTCCTCTCATCATGCTCTGTCAATGTATGAAGTTACAATCAAATGGCATTAGCCATGTAGGAGTTATTGTCCGGACAACTGCTCGATGGGATGGCCAGCCCATATGCAATCTCCCCCCCCCCCCCTTGTAGGTACCGGTACTCTTGCACAGCATGGGCATTATGAAGACGGGTATTTTCATCTATTGGAATGAACCTTTCATATCATGAATCTAAGCTAGGTATCCAGAATATTATCTTTATACCCCTAGACAGTCCGTGTACTATGGTAAAAAACAATGGGGTCTGTACATCCATCCCAGCTGATCCAGCCCCAGACCATCACATAGCTGTCTCCATAGAGGCCATGTTAAGAAATGTTGGCTGCATCGAATTTCTCCCTGGCCTACTCTATACTCTAGAAAACCTATCTGATTAGTCTTGGCAGTGCCTAGACTCATCTGTGAACTAGGCAGGTCACCAGTCCTCTCTGGTTCAGGCAACATGGTCCATGACCCACACATATTGTGTCCATTGTTGTTTCCCAATGTCTTCTAACTTTTGCATTTACCATAGTCTAGACTGAATAACCTAGGTACATTTATCCAGTGCATATCAAAACCACCATGAAAATTGAAAGATGCATGCTTTTCATGACTGGCAGCTAGGAAACATTTGCCTTCATAAAAGCTTATGTGTACACTGGGGACCATCTGAATGCATTTCTGAATCGTGACCAATAAAACACAGAAGTCACAGAGACACCAACTAGTGCAACACTTCCTTTTTCGAAGATGTATTCGCACAATAAATATGGAAATCTTAACCACAGGGGTTGAGGATATATCATCTGGACAAATTTTAGACAATATTTTACTAAAACAAAGGTCAAGGTCAAAGACATAACGAAAGTAGTCTGTGACACTCTCCATTCCAAAGATGCATTCACATAATAAATTTTGAAATCCTAACCCAAGGGGTTGAGGAAATATCGTCCAGACAAATTTAAAACTGAAGTCAAGGTGAAAGAGAAGGAGACACCAAAGTAGTATATTACTTCATATGGAAATAGATCAGACCCTGATCAGACAGTTCCTACCAGAGCCATCTGATCTAGGTCTTCTGTATTTGCAAAGGAATTGAAAGTTCTATTTAGGGAGTAAAGGGTCAATGGACATTAAATACGTGCAAAAAATTGTAATTGCAATAATGTTATTTGAAACAATACTTTTGTTAGTGGACATTAAATAAATCACAGAAATTGATCATGTAACTTTATTCATATACAAAACAATTATTTTATAACCAAACACAAACATTAACTCATCAATAACAAACATATTATGCTATTGTTGGAAATATCCATTTATAAATACACACCAGTTCCAGCTAAGGTGTTGGCCAACAAAACAATGACGAAAATACCATTTTTTATTTTAATGAATAGCCAATAATCTCTTCTACCCAATGCAATAAATGAAGCCATGTAAAACCCCTTTTCTTTAATACAATCTGGCATTTCTTTGACTTAACCCATTCCCACTTAGGCTATTTTCAGATCCAACCTCTTTCATTAAATCTACCAAAAAGGAGCATTAACTAGAGAAAAGGAAATTTTCAGAAATGTGTAGTTTTGAAACCATTGTGATAAATTGAGCATTTGCTCCTGTGGAGCAAATGCTCTATTTATCACAATGGTTTCACAAAGTGACTTTTATAGAAGCATCAAAAGGCTTCAATATGCGGGAATGGGTTAACCAGTCTACCATTAATGAGGAAAGGCTTATCAGGGGCACATATGGGGAATATGATAATAAGAGCATGTGTGCAATAAAACAATAGGCAACCAGTTAGGTATATTTCCCTCTCTATAGCTTCAACTATGTAGGTCATGTGACCAGATAACTCGGTATGACACATTTCTAATGAGTGATTTATGGGTAACTAGCAATAAAATATACTTCTTTAATTGATAGTGTGGAAGAAAAGGGGTGGAGCTTATTATGTTACACATAATATAAGCACTCCATTGGATATAAATATATTCAAAAGCTACAGATAACTATCAGATTATGCAACACAACTGAGGTACTCTTTTGTCTTCTTTTTATGTTTTCGTAAGATGTAAATTTAAAGGAGTTAGCTTTTTCAAACATTATGTAACTTTTGTAATTTGTGTCCAAATTAGACGAAGTTTTCGGCATATCAAAAAGCTTTTCTAAGTGAGAGGTCTGTTTCATTGTACTTTGATATCTTGCTTTGATTGTCTGATATCAAAAGAAACATAGGGGAAGGAAGAATTTCAAGGGTCTTAAAACCAAAATATTGCATAACTCCTAAATGCTGGGATTTATCAATATTCTGTGATAATTGTTTCCTGTACATCTTAACGATTACATATTGGCAAACAGCAACAACTTTAGTCCTATAGGAGCCGTTTGATCAGGGTCTGCTCTGTTTGCAGACTGCTCTGTAGGAACGCCGATGAATTAAAATTTTGTGGGTGGGGGATGATAAAGAGTTAAATTTGTGTTGGTGGGGGGTGACATTTTCAATTGTAATTGTGTTGTATTGGGGGTTATTACATATTCCAATTGTAAGGGGGGAGGGGGGTGGGGGGGGGGGCGCATTAAATACGGTAATACAATCAGCATTGTGACAGAAACTTTGGGCGCAAGATGCTGTTTGGTGGGTGTGGGTGTAAAATACGAAGTATCATGCAGATTCACTTAAACATTCAGACATTTGTTTGGTCTGACAGTCGAGCAGGAAATAAAACAGTTGAGCAGGAAATGCCACACAAAAATAAAACAGTTCGGCTAAAGCACAATACTAAACCCTTGTTTACACACAGTGGGTTACCCAGAGATAAGATTGGCGAAAATTTTAAAGACATAGGGACACTGATTTTGAAAATGTTTCATCGATTCTATATCTCAATGAGACTGTCTGATCAAGATTAGTGTATTTTAATTAAATTTAAATCTAATGGAGACTGTTTTCATTGCATTTCTGACAAATGGTATCAGTTGTCTCATTGACAGAAAATTCTTCCATATCTTGCACACAGCCACAATTTTGGTCCTGCTCAAGCTCCAGGAGTTTTGGAAACACTGGAACTTCACAATAAATAATTTTTGTCATCGAATTACATATAACAGAATAACAATATATGCTGTCAATATGATTTGCATGCAGAAAACAATTTAGTTGCAAATGCTATATGCATAAAACAGCATATTCATATTTATAGTAAAACTTGTCAAAGTTTGAGAGGTTAAAAAAAAAGAGAAAGTATTCTTAAACCAGAAATTTCAGTTTTCTTGGTGGTGGGTCGCAAGTTAAATATAAATCTAGTGGCTGTGGGTATCTGACTAATTTTAATTCTCTCGTTTACGGGGGTAAAAAAAATAAAATTGTGTTGGTGGTACCCCTATTTTTGGCCGGCATTCCTACCCCCCCAGGCCTTTTTTCCTGGAACAGCCCTAAGTACCGGTACCAGAATTTGGAATAAACATAGAACAGGGAAAGGGTTAAAGGCAGAGCTAATTCGTATGAAAGGCATAATTTGCTGGAGAATTCTGAATGACTAACAGTGCAGACCCTGTTCAGGGGGCTCCTTTTGGATTGTCTACACTGTTTGCAATTTCCAGTACACTCATTTCCCTCAATAAAAAGGCTAATTCCCTGTATTGATCTAACATCATACAGAAAATAAAAATTAAAAGTAAAAAAAAATAAAAATTCAGAACATTTACTGTTATTAAAGATATACAGGTCTATTGCAGTTCTTAATATTGCACTAAAACCAGAGTTTAAAATATCTGCAGTATTTCCAATACAGCAGCTGATCTACATTACTGAACCCTTAATATTCATCTAAGAAACAATGACATTGTTATGGAATCAATGTAGTTGGTGCCATCTGTAGTCACCATTCGATTTTCAATTTTTAATATTTATTATCTGAAAGTTTATAATGTTATAATTATGAACACTGGAATTTTGGCATAGCAGAAACTGTTGAATCGGATTTGTAAAGTTCCATCAGGAAACAGAGCAGACACTGATCAGATGGCTCCTATACATGTAGTACTATTTGCAAAGGTATCTCTATCAGATAAATGGTTAAAATCATCCAAAATAACTTGACAAACAGTGTAGACCATAGGCCTCATCCTCACTTTGTGTTCCTAATATTAGTATACATGTACCTACATTATACACTTACATGTCTATCATATACAAATAGACACAGAGATACAGATAACGGTGCATACCCAAATACCGTACTAAAATTGTCATTTCTCCATGCCCTATGTTGTGACCACTCTTTAGAACTGTCCCGAAGAGACAATTCTAAAAAGCGGTCACAATATAGAGTTTGGTGGAGAAATAAAAGGAGCTATTGTTGAAAATATTTAAATTTATGCATCTTATCTGGAACTCTGATAAATGTATATCTATAAAATTGTATGTGAATTGTCTGTATACCCTTTCTAATAGACACTTTTTTCTACATTACAGTAAAACATCTCTATAATGGCCACTAAATTGCATTAATTAGTTGGTATTTAGGGCAGATGGTTGTTAAAGCAAGGTGAAAGAAAAACAGAACGCTCCTATAGGAGTGTTCTGTTTTACTTTCACCTTGCATTAAGCAGCCACCTGCCTTTAGCACAAAGTACTTGATATAATTTAGTGTCCGTTATAGAGAGGTTTTGCTGTATTTTAGGACATTTCCTGAACAGATCTTGTACAAAGTGTAAGTATTGAAGGTTAGTGTTATTATTATTCATTCCTAAATCAAAGGATTCTCATACTGGCCATATCAATCCCTTAACTTGATGAATATTCATTCAAGATCTCACCCATTGTGAATATAATATTGATATATTCAATTCATTTATCAAATATATAAGTTATAACATAATGAAATGTATTGCCACCATAAAAAAGAGAATTAAATCTGTAACCAAACAGAGCCAACCCTGATTAGACAGCTCAAACAAGAGCTGTCTAATGAGACTCTACTTTGTTTTCAAAAGATAATCAAGTAAAGCGTTAATCCACAGTAAATATAATATCTTTTTATCACACACATAGGCATCGGCATCTATTTACCATAACAATATACATATACTGTTATAAACCTTACTGGCTTAGACCTACAGTGATAATCATAATCTGATAAAACACTTATCTTCTGCATTTTTAAACCATTTACCACATGAATGTTCATGTAAGAAATAATGTCATCATGAATATTAAATATCGGTAGCTGAATTTTTAAAATGGTATATGGTCACAGGAAATTTTGGTCATGACAGAAACTGCAGAATCTGATTTATATAATTCCATAAGCAAACAGAGCAGACCCTGATCAGTCAGCTCCTAAAGATCTGGGTCTACCCTGTTTGCAAAGACATCAAAAGGAATCGCTATTAGGCAAATGATTAAACATTATCTAATTCATTTATATTGCAATTGGTCACGTAACAAACAGTTTACATCCTGATATTACATCGAGTTTAATATTAACCCTTTACTCCATGAAGGTCCATTTTAAAAAATAATGACATTATGATAGCCATTGGACACAGAAGTTTTGGCCAAGGCAGAAACTATAGGATCATATCTACATTACATCATAACCTATAGGAGCCGTCTGATCTGGGTCTACTCTGTTTGCAAAGGCATTTTTATGGACTAAAGGATTAAGCATCTCATTTGATTCCTGTTCAGCTATTAAACCCAGTTTCCTTATTTTTGCTTACCAGTGAACTGGGTCGTGTAATATATAGGCAGCGGGCAGATTAAGCCTGTACATGTACTGTCTAATGCAGCATCGCGTGTCTCAATCAGTCTCGATTTGTCCGATGTGATTCCTTTGCCATTGCAGCCGGTGGGATATATTGTAGGAACAGTATACGGGATACCTTCTTTAGCTCTACTTTGGCTGGGCTTTTTGGGTTCCCATAATAAGACATTTTCTTCTGTAATTAAATTTTGGATATACCCTATTACAACTCTATTAAAATATGATCCGCTGTGTACTCAGCAGCCCGCATCATAACAAGGACTTCTCGATATAATCATATCACGCCGGTTTTGAAGGAACTTCACTGGCTTCCGGTTCAGCATCGGATTGAATTCAAAATTCTGACACTTACGTATAAAGCCATGCACAATGAATCCGCCAAGTACATTGTTGAAATGCTTGACGTGTACAGGCCCCGCAGAGAATTAAGATTAGCAAGTAGTTCTTTGTCGTTGGTTGTACCAAAAAGTCGTAAGGTAAAATACGGTGAGAGAAGTTTCATGCATGCAGCTCCCAAACTCTGGAATGCTCTTCCATCAGGCATTAGAGATGCAAGCTCACTGGCATGTTTCAAAAAATCTCTGAAAACGCATTTCTTCAACATATATTATATGGGCAGTTTAGAAAACGTAGCTGCTAATCGTCGGTTATCATAACTGCTGTATTGGCCACAGAGTGTTGATCTTGCCACTTCCTTATGACTGTGGACTTTTAAACCCCTTTTTTCAAATATAATGCTCCACAAATGTAGAAAAATAGATAAATGAATAACAAAAACCTCATCCATATTTTTATGGACTTCTAGGGAATCCCCTTGCTGTTGAACGTGCGGGTGTTGTGTCAGCGGGATTCTGCTGTCCAGATGTGGTGGTGGCCGAGGGAGTGCTGTTTTCAAACGGGGCATCCCTATATGCTTGGTACCTCTGGTAACTCCAGTTCCAATGCCGGAGGGAGCACCGTAGTAGAACAGGGCATCCCTCTACGGTATAATTCCGCGCTGGTACATTGGGAGTCTTGCTGGCATGACTTGCTACCCTGCCCTTAACCAGTGCCAGGGATTCCTGTTAAGCTAACCCAGTTTCCTTATTTGTGCTTACCAATGAACTGGGTCGTGTAATATATGGGCAGCGGGCAGATTAAGCCTGTACGGTCTAATGCAGCATCGCGTGTCTCAATCAGTCTTGATTTGTCCGTTGTGATTCCTTTGCCATTGCAGCCGGTGGGATATGTTGTAGGAACAGTATACGGGATACCTTCTTTAGCTCTACTTTGGCTGGGCTTTTTGGGTTCCCATAATAAGACATTTTATTCTGTAATTAAATTTTGGATATACCCTATTACAACTCTTTTAAAATATGATCCGCTGTGTACTCCCTCATTGCCATAGCGGGTCGAATTAGTGTTTGACTGGAGGGGTTGCATAGTGTGCGTATATAACAGTTGTTTATTTGTATTGCTTTGTTTATATGCATGAACTTCAAATTGATCTGTTCTGTTACCCAATTTTCCGGCAATATTTTATGTGCAGTGCTGTATGCCAAAACAAATGTACCCAAGTCTGTTGAGTCTGGGTCAAATTATGTGACGTACTGGCACTGCGCATAGAATGCTGCATTCAAGTTTTTTGTTTTTTATGATCTGAGTGCGTTGACACAATATAATAGAGCATAATACGGCACAGACAGTTAAACTTACGGAAAAGATGTAGTTGATTTACCTATGTCCTAAATAAATTCTATTTTATTATTATTCTTATCTATATATAAGTATTAAATATATTTTATTTTAAATGTTCTATAATTTACGCATTATTGTACATAAATTGTATCTTTGTGAAGCGCTTTTGAACGCACATATCCTGTATGAAAAGAGCGCTATATAAATGTGGTATAATAATAATAATAATAATACTCCCTCATTGCCATAGCGGGTCGAATAGTGTTTGACTGGAGGGGCTGCATAGTGCGCGTATATAACAGTTGTTTATTTGTATTGCTTAGTTTATATGCATGAACTTCAAATTGATCTGTTCTGTTACCCAATTTTCCGGCAATATTTTATGTGTAGTGTTGTATGCCAAAACAAATGTACCCAAGTCTGTTGAGTCTGGGTCAAAATTATGTGACGTACTGGCACTGTGCATAGAATGTTGCATTCAAGTTTTTTTTTTATGATCTGAGTGCGTTGACACAATATAATAGAGCATCATACGACACAGACAGATAAACTTACGGAAAAGATGTAGTTGATTTACCTATGTCTTAAATAAATTCTTTTTTATTATTATTCTTATCTATATATAAGTATTAAATATATTTTATTTTAAATGTTCTATAATTTACGCATTATTGTACATAAAATGTACCTTTGTGAAGCGCTTTTGAACGCACATAACCTGTATGAAAAGAGCGCTATATAAATGTGGTATAATAATAATAAATAATAATTTGGATCACAGCTATTTGCAAATGCCATTCCAATTGGAATAACAATGATAAGAATTTGAATAAGGAAGACTATACCAACAAATATGATACTTCACATGTCATACATATGCACATCACAACTTAACCCTTTACCTCATGAATATTCATGTAAGAGGTAATGACATGATGTATATTAATTAGCTGTACATGTGTATTTTTAAAATAACACATGAACACACAAATATTTAACCGAGACAGAATTAGATCAATGATATGTCATATTTCAGGGCCTACTCAATTTGCTTATGAGTCATAAGCAAACTGAGCAGGCCCTGATCAGATTGATCTGGGTCTACTCTGTTTGCAAATGCATAGAAAAGTGTTTTATGGAATAAATGGTTCAATAAAACAGTTAATATTTGTTCACAAAGTGTGATAAAACAACAGCTGTGAAAATCAACAGTAAGTTTTGTGCTTTTCCATAAGTGTCCATCAATATATCATTCCATACTATTGTGTATGTAAAGTTAGCCACTATGTCAGCATGAATGAGAGCATCACTGTCCTCATGATAGGGCACAACCCTGGCCTGAAATGCAAGAAGGTCAATACATTTAAATTAGCCGTACATTGCACATACAATGTTGACAACCAGTAGTTAATTCTTGTTAACCCTTTACCTGATGAATATTTATGCAAGATTCTGTACATTATGAATATAAATTTATTTCTTGCATAAATTATATAAAATATAAACCCTTTCCTCCATAAATACGCATTTCTACACATCTGTAATAACCACTTCTTGAAACCATTGAGATAAATAGAGCATTTGCTCCTATAGGAGCAAATGCTCTATTTATCACAATGGTTTCAAACTACAAACTTTTGCTCCTATAGGAGCAAATGCTCTATTTATCACAATGGTTTCAAACTACAAACTTCTAAAAGTTTACTTTTCTCTAGTAAATGCTCCTTTTGAGTAGATTCATTCAAAAAGAGGTTGGGTCTAAAAATAGCCTATGGAGGAATAGGTTGAATGTCATTACAATAGTAAACAGTAGATAATTAAGTTAATGGAGCTGATTAAACAGCTACTAGAAGAACTGTCTACTTATCACAATAGTTTCAAAAAGTGACTTTTGCAAAGACATCAAAAGGCATCAATATGGGGAAAGGGGTTAACATGTTGATGTCTTGAGTGATAAGCTTCATATTACAATGCAGATGCTACAATAGTATGCCTAAACAACTGTGGTACAAAATCGAAATTGAAAATCGATAAAGGCTTTAAGCAGTACATTCTGTGAAAGTAGTATCACTTAAACAGCTGGTTAAATGTATGTCAAATGGTTCAAGAGTGCAGAATAATTTGCACTTTTACTTTCTGGAGTCTGATGACTCCTGCAAAATTACCTACCGGAAATTACCAGATGTATGGTAGTTGATACCACAGTTCTACAGTTCTATGCTAAGCCCTTGAATTGTTCTCTCATAGTAGCTCACCTAGTCAAAAACGTGGCAGTTGCTTTTGTTTACTAGTCAGGGGCACATAGATCACAGGCATCAGATTTGTTTTCTTTATTGTACCATCATTCTGCTTGTCAATCTGCTTCAGGGATTGGGTCTGACCCTCGGGCCCAACAGGAATAATCAGTCGACCCCCAGGCTTCAGTTGGTCTATCAGCTGAAATACATGTACATGTATGTAAAACTATCAACTGAAATATGAAAACTGGCACAGTCCATTGACATTCACCAAATCATTAGCAAGGGAAGAAAATGACCTTTGAGAATTGAAGCAGGCAAAAGTAATTTAACCCTTTCCTTCATAAATACGCCTTTCTACGCCCCTGTAATAACCACTTCTTGAAACCATTGTGATAAATAGAGCATTTGCTCCTATAGGAGCAAATGCTCTATCACAATGGTTTCGAACTACAAAATTCTAAAAAATTACTTTTCTCTAGTAAATGCTCCTTTTGGGTAGATTCATTAAACAAGAGGGCCTGAAAGGCCCTGACATCACTCACCAGACAATCAGAGGAGAAGATTTTCAGTTTTCACTATGTGTTTCTATAGAAAACTAGCCCTGGCGAGGGCCAATTTTGACCCAAGGGGCATAATTTATGTTACTTTTGTAGAGGACCTCAAGTGAAGAAAATTTAAGAAAATGTAAATGAAAACTTATAACAATGCAAATCTAAAGAAGGGCATGTACAAAAGTATGTATACCCTTTCCCTGGGCAAATTGGTTGAATTTTAGAAAGAATAAATTAGTCTATATATGTACTTATAAATAATATTCAAAATTTCAGATATTTTCATAACACCTTCATGAGTTATTATTATTCATATCTTAATTTATTTTCAACCCTTCCCCTGTTCTATGTTTATTCAAAATTTAAAAACCTACTGAATATTCATAGACAAAATAGTTACAATGAAATATGGAAGGTGGGACAGTGTAGCCATTTTAGAAAGTAAAGAAACATCTTTCAAATTGCATTGACAAACAGATCAAACCCTGATCAGACAGCTGCTATAGGAGCCATCTGATCTGGGTCTGTTCTGTTTGCAAATGTGTGAAAAGGTGTTAACATGAAGGAAATGGTTAGCAAACATATTATAAGTATATTGTACACAAAATGAAAATAATGTAATGCAATTTGCACTATATTATATCATAAGCAAACAGCAGACTGATCAGATGGCTACTACATGAGCCATCTGATCTGGGTCTACTCTGTTTGCAAAGGTGTAGAAAGGCATATTTATGGAGTAAAGGGTTAATTGTCTGATTTACTGTGCAACCAGTCAGATCTAACTATAACAATTTTCTTTGTTTGGGTCTGCAATATTACTGCAGAGTTACTACCAACAAGGGAAACAATCCAGTTGTTATAAAAAAGGGCAAAGGGAGATAATCTCCCTTTAAATGTATGCTAAAAATAGACACCAGCAAATGTTTATAAATAGCCACTAGTAAGTCAGCTTTGAAAAACTTGCTACCCCTGGGGTGGGGCCAATTTTGGCCCTGGGGGCATGATTTATATAACTTTTGTAGAAGACCTGAACATGATGCTATGTGCCAAATATGAAAGCTATGAAGCATTTCAGTTTCAAAGGAGAAGATTTTCAATGTTCAATATATATTTTTATTGAAAACTGCCCACCCCAGGGGCGGCGCCAATTTTGACCCCAGGGCCATAATTTATATAACTTTTGTAGAGGACCTGAACATGATGCTATGTGCCAAATATGAGAACTGAGAGCCTTTCAGTTTCAGAGAAGAAGATTTTCAATGTTTTACTACATGTTTCTATTGAAAACAAGACACCCCTGTGGCGGGGCCAATTTTGACCACAGGGGCATAATTTATATAAATTTTGTAGAGGACCTAAAGATGATGCTATGTGCCAAAGATGAAAGTTGAGAACCCTGTAGATTCAGAGGAGAAGATTTTTAAAGGTTCAAATTGTTGATGACTGACGACGGACGACGCACGCCGACGGACATCAGGTGATCACAAAAGCTCACCCTGAGCATTTCATGCTCTGGTGAGCTAAAAAGGTTGGGTCTCAAAATAACCTATGGAGGAAAGGGTTAAACAAGAGCACCATATGTGGTTGCCAATGCTCATCTGTTCGATTGTAACCCTTGTGACAGTGAACAAGTGTGCGGAGTTTCATAAGATTTGCATGATAATAAAGAAGTAATAGCCAAAGTTATGACAATAGCTAGTAAAACAAGAGCCCCGTGAGTCAGAGCGTTATACACCGGAAGTATGTGCCGTCGTAACATGCACAATATTAATTTGAGTTCAAAGTCACTGTGACCTTGACCTTTGACCCCACTGACCTCAAAATGAATAGGGGTCATCTACTGGTCATGACCAACCTTCCTTCTAAGTATGAAGACAGCACATCTTATAGTTATCAAGTTATTGAGTGGACAATATTTTTGAGTTGAAGGTCACTGTGACCTTGACCTTTGACTGACTGACATCAAAATTAATAGAGGTCATCTTCTGGCCATGAACAACCTTCCTATTAAGTATGAAGAAAGCATACCTAATAGTTATCAAGTTATTGAGCAGACATGGGTTTTTTTTTAATGAAGGTCACTGACTTTGACCGACTGACCTCAAAATCAACAGGGATTGTTTACTGACCATATTCAACCTCCCTACTAAGTATGAACACAGCACACCCAATACTGATCAAGTTATTGAGTGGACAATATTTTTGAGTTGAAGGTCACAGTGACCTTGACCTTTGACTGACTGACCTCAAAATCAATAGGGGTTATCTACTAGCCATGACCAACCTTCCTACTCAGTATGAAGACAACTCACCTAATACTTATCAAGTTATTGAGCAGACTTTTTTTTTATTTGAAGGTCACCATGACTTTGACCTTTGACTGACTGACATCAAAATCAACAGGGTTCATCTACTAGCCATGACCAACCTTCCTACTAAGTATGAAGACAGCACACCTAATATTTGAAAAGTTATTGAGCGGAAAAGATTTTTGAGTTGAAGGTCACTGTGATCATGACCTTTGACCCAAGGTCAATAGTTGTCAAGTTATTGAGTGGACAAAGATGTGGCTAACAGACAGATGGACGGACAGACAGACGGACAAGAGCCATACCATAATAGGACCTTCAGGCGTATAAAAACAGACAAGCTAAAAATGGTTTCTGATCAATAACTCATCAAAATAGGTTAATACCAGATAAGGGGTGTATTTAGGAAATTAAGATATTTTTCTCTGCCAATCCCAAACTTGTTGGTACTCATAAACCCTTTCTTCATACAAACACTTTTTCAGAGGTGACCTAGATCAGACAGTTAATATAGAAGCTGTCTGATCAGGGTCTGCACTCTTTGCTTATGAAATTAAATAGATCTAACTCTACAGTTTCTACGAATACCAAACATTCCAGTGTACATAATCATGCCATTATAAAAATTCATCAAATAAATATTCATGACGTCATCAATTCTAACATAAATATTCAACAGGAAAAGGGTTAAACTTGCCTCAGAGAAGCAGATTATAAAAATGTCCAAGAGGATAGAGTTTGTTTGAGAAAAAAGAGATGCACAGAATAAGGCTATAAACATACAGCTTGTGGAAGACTGGGGGCAGCAGCCCCTACATGTATGACATCATACGGAGCCTCTGCTGGGTAACCCTGTCTCCCATCTCCTGTAACCATCTTTATCTGACCAGTGTCCAGCAGGGCTCCGATCTGTGGGTCCTTTCTCAGGTTCTGCACAGAGCCACTGACCAGCTCTGGGATGTGGTCAATACCAACAGCACACCCTGATGTTCCAACCTGATGAAAAGAGAGTCTGTGAGAAAGACTGCACAGACAAAAGAAACCTGTTTCTAATTAATGACAGAACATGAACTTTAAGCCATCAAACAGACTTTTATTGTAAAACATATATATTACAAGAGGGCCATGAGGCCCTGAAGCGCTCACCTGAGATAACCCCGGGGCAGGGCCATTTTTGACCGAAAAGTCATCATTTGTACAACCTTAGTAGAAAACCACAAGTTAAAGCAGCAAGATTTTTAAAGGACTATGCAAAACTGATAAACCCCAGGGTGGGGCCATTTTAGCCTGGGGATCATAATATGAAAAATCTTGGTAGAGGACTATTAAATAATGATATATACCAAATATCAAAGGTCTGGGCATTTCAGTTTAAGAGAAGATGTTTGAAGAGCCTGGGGGAGGGCCATTTTTGACCCAGGGGTCATAATTTGAACACTCTTTGTAGAGTACCATTAGATCATGCTACATTCAAAATATCAAAGGTCTAGGCTTTACATTTTCAGAGAAGAAGATTTTCCTATGAAAAACAGGTAAGCACTGGGGCAGGGCCATTTTCGACCCAGGGGTTATGTTTTGAACAATCTTTAAAGTGGACCATTAGATGATGCTACATACCAAATATCAAAGGTCTACACCTAACAGTTACAGAGAAGAAGTTTTCTAAAGATTTTCCTATGGAAAAACTAATAAGCCCGGGGGCAGGGCAATTTTTGGTCCGGGGTTCATAAATTGAACAAAATTTGTAGAGGACCATTGAATCATGTTACATATACCAAATATCAAAGGTCTAGGCCTTATAGTTTCTGCGAAGAAGATTTTCAAAGATTTTCCTATGAAAACCTAATAAGCCCTTGGGCAGACCCATTTTTGGTCCGGGGTCACAGTTTGAACAATGTTTGTAGAGGACCATTTAGATCATGCTACATACCAAATATCAAAGGTCTAGGCCTTATAATTTCAGAGATGTTTAAATATTTTCCTATGAAAAACTGATAAGGGCTTGGGCGGGGCCATTTTTGGTCTGGGGGTCATAATTTGAACAATCTTTGTAGAGGACCATTAGATCATGCTACATACCAAATACCAAAGGTCTAGGCCTTATAGTTTCAGAGAAGAAGATTTTTAAAGATTTTTCCTATGAAAAACTGATAAGCCCTTGGGCGGGGCCATTTTTGGTCCGGGGGTCATAATTTGAACAATCTTTGTAGAGGACCATTAGATCATGCAACATACCAAATATCAAAGGTCTAGGCCTTACAGTTTCTTCAGAAGATTTTTAAAGATTTTCCTATGAAAATCTGATAAAGCCCTTGGGCCGAACCATTTTTGGTCCGGGGGTCATAATGTGAATAATAATTTCCCCCCCCCCTAGAAACTGATGCTTATGACAAAAGTTGGTCAAAATCGGGTTAGTGGTTTCAGAGGAGATGTCATTTGAAAATGTTGACGGATGCCGGACGGATCGCGGTCACAATAGCTCATCCTGAGCATTTGGCTCAGGTGAGCTAAAACTGCATTGATGTTAATCTAGCTTCTAACTTCTTTAGAATTAAAAGATCCTAGTGGCCAGTGTTATACAAACTAAAGACACTTTTTCTTTTGTACTTTATTATGGAAAATAGAATATTCAAGACTTTAATATTTTACTTGCAACTTTTTCTGTGAAATTTAAACAATGACTGCACTACACTTAATTGACACAATTGTCTGTTTGACATTTACAACACCCCCCTCCCCCCTTATACACACAAATGTTCTTTTTATTTTCAGCAGGAATATTGCAATAACCAGTGTTAACTTTAATGACCTATCTTCTATTGATTCATTTCTAGCCATCATTTTCTCCAATTGTTGTATTGTACATATTATATATTTGTACCTACCATTATGGCCATGCAAGCAGTCAGATAGCCACTTCCTGATCCCACATCAAGAGCTTTTGCACCTTCCTTCAAATGGTCAGACAGCAACTGCAGGGCATGTGCATGCTAAAATGAAACATAGGTCAGTTGTAACACTTCTTCTTTATCCTTTCAACACAAAGTATTTTTGCCTGCACAACCTCTCATTTGCTTCAATTCTTTTCATTTTTATCCACTTATTTTAAAATACAGTGTCAGGGTTTCAAGTCCATCTAAATCCAAACTGAGTGTAAAAACTATCACTAATTAATCTGTAGTGTGGAACCATTTAGATAGGAGTTAGGCCAAGGCAATGAACACATGGTGCATGCAATAAAAAAGATGCATTCATAGGTTTGCAAAAGGTGTATACCCAAACAGTCATATCTGGCCATGGTTAACGTTCTTTGATACACATCAGCATGTGTAACATCAGACTGCTTGATAATGGGGGAGATTTTAGGAAATCTAGATGAAACATTTTTATATTTCTACACCAAACCCTACACTGCTGGTACTATTTAAACAAGGGCATGTTGTATTGCTATGCAAGACATGAGTCCCCCACCGGACTGAAAAAAAACTCCACTCTCCCCACCCCACCCACCCATGGTGTGGTTGACCATGGTATATACATGACCACCTGAATGGTATTAGTACCTACTTTCATACATTGAATCAGTAAATAAAAAGTTATTGTCCCGACAAGAAAATATGAAAAAGGGGAGTAACTCCAAAAATATTGATGCTAGAGTTATTGCCCTTGTGCATGACACTACATCTCATCACGCTTGTTCCATATGAGAAGTTTCAAATCAATTGAACCAGTACATAAAGAGTTATTAACTGGACAAGAAAATATGAAAAGGGGAATAACTCCAACAATATAGTTGCTAGAGTTACGGCCCTTGTGCATGACACTACCCATCATCATGTGTGTTCCATATGTGAAGTTTCAAATCAATTGAACCAGTAGAGAAAGAGTTATTGTCCGGACAAAAAAATATGAAAAAGGGAAATAACTCCAAAAATATTGATGCTAGAATTATGGCCCTTGTGCATGACACTACTCCTGATCATGCTTCTTCAATGTGTGAAGTTATAATGAATTTGGCCTAACTTTGTAGGAGATATTGCCCGGACACGAAGTGTGACAGACGGACTGACAAGAAAATATGAAAAAGGGGAATAACTCCAAAAATATTGATGCTAGAGTTATGGCCCTTGTGTATGACACTACCTCTCATAATGATTGTTCCATATGTGAAGTTTCAAATCAATTGAACCAGTAGATAAAGAGTTATGGTCCGGACAAAAAAATATGTAAAAGGGGAATAACTCAAAAAATATTGATGCTAGAGTTACGACCCTTGTGAATGACACTAGCCCTTAGCATGCTTCTTCAATGTGTGAAGTCATAATGAATTTGGCATAACTTTGTAGGAGATATGGCCCGGACAAGAAGCGTGACAGACGGACGGACGGACAGACGGACATGCTAACAAATGGGTAGTTGTGTGACTTTTTCCTTTGATCTTTTCTTGTGGGACTAGTCCCACAAGAAAAACTATTTTTGGCTCTAACTTTGGAAAAGAATGATCTGGAAGCTAACCCTAACCCTAACCCTATGTCCCACAACTGGCCAGGTTAATGTCACAAGAAATGGCCAGGTTAATGTCACAAGAGATGGCCAGGTTAATGATTTTACTTGTGCGACTAGTTAGAAAAAGTCACACAACTACCCATTGGTGAGTGCGGACGGACGGACGGACGGACGGACGGACAGACGGACAGACAGACAGACAGACAGACAGACAGACAGACAGACAGACGGAATCGAGCAAACCTATAGTCCCCCAACCGGTAACCGGTGGGGGACTAACTACCTCTCCCAATTAATTCTAATCTAATAATGAGTACCGACTAGAAAACGTTTGGCTGAGAATAAGAAATTTTGATAGATCAATACATAATTCACCTAAAGCTCTGGTAACATTTACCACACAGTCCTACCTTCCGTGTGACTGTACGGCTGAATTGTCATTGGGGATATTTAGCAAGAGTAATAACTGAAAGGAAGGCAGATTGGTTGTTTGACAAATGCATAGTGTTTGCAGCGCGAAAGATTAGTCTGAATAATCTCCCTGATATCATTCTCATCTTGTTTCTTATATATATAAACCTATTTAGTGGTGCAAAGCAGGTCTCATATGTCCTATTTAGTATTGCATTGCAGGTCATCATATGACCTACATAGTGTTGTATTGCAGGTCATCATATGACCTAATTAATTTTGCAGAGCAAATCATCACATGACCTATCAATCCAAGCCAAAGATTTAAAACTGGACAGTTCTGATGAACACCAATATTAGTATAATATTGCATATATACCTTTTTAACCCTTTACCTCATGAATATTCATGTGAGATCTAATGACATCATAAATATTGGTTAGATGATATGATAATGAAGATGATATATTCCAATATATTAT
The DNA here is from genome assembly GCA_963576725.1 of Azorinus chamasolen. NCBI lineage: Eukaryota > Metazoa > Mollusca > Bivalvia > Cardiida > Solecurtidae > Azorinus > Azorinus chamasolen. Next base: position 23,764,370 of record OY755235.1, on the reverse strand, counting down.
CTTCATGTATTATTGCTAACTGGATTGGAAAATGCCCTATAGCATCCAATTGAGAATGTTCATATGCAGGAATTGTAGTTCCTGGGTCCATGCTTATAAAACTTTTAGTTGAGTCTGAGTTTGTTCTCAAGTTTTTGATTGGTCAGATTTGAGCAAAAGCTTGAGAACTCAAATCTGACCAATCAAAAGCTTGAGAACAAACTCAGGCTCAACTAAAATGCTTTGTCTAATGTTCTAACATAGACCCATGATAATTCATGCCTAATTTACAAAGCCATTTAGGTCTGACAGTGAAAACATATAAAAAATATGCTGTGGATCTTTCTGAACATATTGTTGTCTGCAATGTTCTCTATCTTTTCAGAAAACACTGTAAACGAGTTTGGATCATGATGAGACTTTGGGTTCAATGATATCTCATCTAGATCCAAACTATTAACAATGGTCATCACATTTCAACCCTTTGTGTAGAAAGGATTAAGTAATGACAATCATTGACAAAGTCGTGATAATTTGTAAACTTTTAGCTGGGAGAAAGGCATGGTTGCTCTTACTTGTGTAAACTATTTAAGGGAAATCAAATCTTTTAACCCTTTCTTTCATATAAACGCCTTTTTCACGCCTTTGCAAACAGAGTAGACCCAGATCAGACGGCTACTGATTTTACAGTTTTTGTCATAGCGAAAAATTCCCTTGAAAATTTTACACTATAAAAATTCAGCTAATAAATATTCTTGATGTTTGTAATTCTTACATGAATATTGAACAGATAAAGGATAATAGTGCTTGTCAATTTGTGAAATACAATCTACATATTGAATAGGGGTGTAACAATACATCGAACTATCGATGTATTGCGATAGTTCTTTATCCCAGTTACTCTATCGATAGTTATTTCCAATTAACAACAGACTATTGCGATAATTGCTCTGACTATCGATAGTTTCGATAGTTCTTTGAACTCTTTCATATAATTGACAAACTCAAAGTAATAAACCAGCAATGAATCTTTATCATAACATTCTATTCCGAAAATGTAAACATTGTAAAAGAGGACTTTCCCCTGTATATAATCCCCTGAGACTATGTATAAAACTAGAGCTCGGGTAGACTCAACCCCTAGCCAGAGTGCAGGTGACGGCGTTCAATGCGGGGCCGTTACTTTCATATATGTTAAAGCGATGAAAAGTATATCCACTGTGGTTTTTTAAGAATATCAAATTCATAACAAAATGAATCACCTAAAGATAAGTACGTTACAAAAATGGTTTTGTAAAATTTGTAGTATTAGGCTTCTTTATGCTCATGTTTTAGTCAAATTGTTGTGTTTTCAAAATGGCGTCGACCATCGCGGAGATCGAGTTGGTTAATAACAAAAGCTTAACAACTCAGGTGGCAAAGCGAGTATTTGGAAATACTAGTACTTCTGACTTTTATCTTATTAATCTATTTCTGCCCAATTCATTTTAAATCATTTCCACAAACATTTTAGTAAGTATTTACAGCAAAGTTATATCTTACACTGAGCAAATTTGCATTTCTACAAGTTTTCAAATCTTGGCAATAACTATTGCAATAGTTTCTAGCAATAGCAATAGTATCGCAATAGTACTTTTAGCAATAGTATTGCAATAGTCAAAACTGGCCCCAATAGTCAGCCCTAATATTGAATGATAGAATCCCAAAGAATTCATTCTTCATATTACTAAAATACCAGTTGATAATCATGCAAAAGGTATTAACAAGTAGGAGTTTTACTAGCAAAAAAAAAGAGACTGGCCATGCAAAACAAAATGAACAATAGGTATAATCATCTTCTGAAAGTAATTTCATTACTTTGATTTGTAAAGGATTTTTGTCATCATAGGATCATAACAAAGTGCACTTAAAAAATGAAGCCAAATTTTTGTAACATTGAAGCCTGGTATCTCTGATCTGATTAAATATTTCAATTTATTGTCCTGTCAGTGAATAACAGACATGGAGCACAAAACAGACTTACCATATGGGGTGCACTGATGGTAACCTGGTAGCCAATACTTTGTGGGGAGTCGGCGTAGGCATTAAACTTGCAGTAGTTTGCTCTGTCCACCTTCTTCATGGCCTCCGTCACCCTGGAGTTCTTAATAATTCCTTTAAAGTTTGAATAATCATTTAAAATCAGTTCAAACGTACTCTGTTTTTTTCTTTTTCTTCTGCATAAAATGGACATAAATTTTAACTCTGATCATGCTAGGCAAATATGCAAAAAATGTAACCTGCTTTAATCTCTATGAGCACAAATATCAATACAGTGAAACCCTTATAAACCGTACCAACAAAGTAGTATTAATACTGGTTTCAAAGACAGGTGGCAGCTTAATGCAGGATGAAAGGAAAACAGAAATCTCCTTAGGAAGCTTTCTGCATGACTTTCACCCTGCATAAAGCAACCACCTGCATCTTCTTTATTAAAATTCTGAATTAGACATGATTTCCTGTATTTTAACCCTTTCCCTCATAGAAACATGTTATCACGCATTTGCAAACACAGTAGACCTAGATCAGACGGCTCCTAGAGGAGCCGTCTGATCAGGGTCTACTCTGTTTGCTAATAGAATTTCAAAGATCTGTGTCTTTACTTTCTAAAATATCTACAATTTTCCATTTTCCATATTTCATTATAATCATTTTATCTATGAATATTCAGTAGGTATTGAAATTTGGAATGAACACAGAACGGGGAAAGGGTTAATTAGGTTTTCAAAACCATCTGGATCAAGGTGAGATGTTGGGTTACTAGGTTTTTCATCAGAAATCATCCTAAATGTGTGCAAGGTTTGCTGAAAGCATGTCATAATCTAACTATCAAATAATTTGGTTCCTTATCAGACTGTCTCTTTAACCCTTACCTTTAAGGCTATTTTAGATCCTACCTCTTTGAATAAATCTTCTGAAAAGGAGCATTTACTAGAGAAAAGGAAAAAAATTATACTTGTGCAGTTTTGAAACCATTGTGATGAATAGAGCAATTGCTCCTATGGAGCAAATTTTTTTAATGCTCTATTTATCACAATGGTTTCAGAAAGTGACTTTCACAGAGGCATCAAAAGGGAATGGGTAAACAATGTACATGTACAGTCAGATGGTACATTTTCAATGTAATGACTTGTCTGAATCTAAACTGTTTGTAATGCAAAAATGCCTTTATCTGATAGCTCTAAATCCTTTCCTTCAAATAAACACCTTTTCACACATTTGCAAACATAATAGACCCAGATCAGATGGCTCCTATAGGAGTCGTATGATCAGGGTCTACTTTGTTTTCTTATGGAATTATATACATGTGATTCTAGTTTCTGTCCAGGTAAAATTTCCTATGTTCGTATACCATTATAAAAAATTATCTAATAATATTCATGATTAAATTTTCATTAATTCTTACATGAATATTGAACAGGTAAAGGTTTAAGATATAGTTTTTTCTTGTGTTATGCCTTTGCGAACTAAAATGCATTCTCAGAAGTTATAATGTTGGGCACAGAAGGATCATTATCACATAATTATGCTTGATGTGCAATGATACACAGTGACCCTTTGCGTAAAGATGAATCCTTTTCTAAATACAAAAGCTTAAAAATTCACAAAAATAAAAGAAAAATGTAAACACCATATTCCAAATATTTTTGGACAAACAAACTAGGGAAATAGTATAAAACAAGATCACACTGCTCCTTAACAGGGTCTACACTATTAATTTGCTACCCCATAAGTTGAATACAAATTTAAGTTTTCAAAACAGTGCCAATTAAATGGACTAATTCAGCTTTAAAAATTCGTGAAGAGTGGAGTCTGAGCATCCTACAATTTTGGGTAAATAGTATTATCCTACCAATTTGACCTGAGACTCATGCATATTCCGTGTATTATCGTCGGTAATCTTCGAATAAATTTCCGAAGGTATAAGAATGCGCTATAAAAATACAGTAAAACCCTTCAAGTGCGACCAGCAAAAAGAGCCATAGTTCATAGTGGCAAAGGCAGGTGGAAGCTTAATACAGGACGAAAGTTATGCAGAAAGCTCCTACAGGAGCTTTCTGCATAACTTTTGTCCTGTATTAAGCAACCACCTGCTTATAAAGACAGCCATGTTTATCCATTCAGTGGTCGCATTAGATGGGGTTTTACTGTACAATCCTCGTGGAACATGATTATTACCGGCTTTTGGTTTGCTATGTTTTGTCACAGTGTATTACGAACAATCCCGATAATCACGCCGAAATTTAATCGAGTCTCAGGTCAAATTGGGAGGATAATATAAATACAGTTCTGATTAATGAGTAGTGTCTACAAAAGTGTACAGACAATCTGAGGCAAATAATATAGACCCAGATCAAATTGTGTCTGAAGGAGCAGTTTGATTACTAGGGTCTATACCATTTGCTATTCTACTAGTGTTGTTATGGGTATATATATACAGAACCTACTGTGTAAACTGTCAACCAGGTACTCATTGCCACTCTTCCTTTTTGCCATGTCGCTCACGTGTCTGATTTGTTTGTAAGATTGAAGTAAATATCTTGTAGTAATTTTCAGCAGAGTATGCAGCGGATATCCTGTCGTCACAGCAAACATCAGTTATTCACAGCACATATCTGTAATTCATAAAATAATCAAGACTACGATCACTAAATGTGCTTCAACAAACCAATAGTATGTATGCAACTAGGAATGGTACAAATTGTTCATACTTTATTTCGTTTTAACTTTTTACCTGATCAATATTTATGTATGAAATAATGAGATAATGAATATTAAAGAGGAAGTCCCTACAATGATCGCATATTTTCAATAATATCATAAAACTTGGTATTTGATATGCTCTATCATTATTATGAATGTTCCCAATTTGAACTTATATCGAAAAATGCCCCTGTGATACAAATAAACCGATTTCATCAATGTTCTATAACACAATATTATCGTCCTTTTCTGTTAAATTCTTCCGCGTTTTGCCGATGATCACCCGATCCCTCCATTGTTCACGTAATAGCTTTCTCGGAAGTAGTCGGAGAATTGCGAACAGTTACGAAACTAAAACCCAACCCGAATAAAACTGAAACATCGGGGAGTAAAACCGGGATAGGCGATATCAAACACGTGGATGTTTTGTCATTATAAACGGTAATTGGATGGGGCTTTTGCGATATACTACTTTTCAGCATATAAACAAATGAGTTTTGTACATTTTAAGTGTTTATGAAACGCGTCAAATGTAGGGACATCCCCTTTAATTATAAGTTTTATTTATTTTGATCCCATCATGTCATGGTTTGATCAGGATTTGATACCTGAAGTTCCAAAGACACTTTTAGACAGTCACTTATGATTGTTTCGCTGAAGAAAACAACCCCTAGGATTGCTGCATGTTAGTGTTAGGAATCAGACCCAAAAATGTTACTCGACCATTGGCACATATTCGCAATCAATCATCAATTAAAACTCACAATTAAATTTTAATGTGGCGGGTTTATTCGGGTCTGGATGAGAGTGGTATCCAATGTGTTCAGTGGTATCCAAAAAAATCAATCTGAAACAATGAGCTCAAACCATTATGTAAAGCAAACATTTGACCTACTCTGTTTGCATGCATGATATGTGTCTCTGTCAAGTAGAAGGTAACTGTCCATTTCAATTTACCACTGAATTTTAGTCGATATTTTTTTCATTTTGAGTAAGACTGACCTTAAATATACTTCATTTGATCGCATCGTTTTTCAGGAACTCCCATGCTAAATACCCCTCAATATCATGCAGTAACAAGAAAATGCATTTTCTACATGTTAATTCAATCAGCTGTTTCTTTGCAAATGGCCGTCGTATGTATGGATCATGGAGCGTATCACTTTTCAACAGGGATGAATTGCATACTGATATGAAATAAATGACGTAATTTCGTGTATAACGTCAACTTTTAAGAGCTGTAATTACCCTTAGTTAAATTCTTACGTTCCACTCGACGTCAATCGTCCGACATTTGCAATTTGAAATGAACGTGTTTACAATGGGAAAACATTGTTTTTATGCATGAACTCTTTATTTAAAGATGGATTCAAGGGAAACTCGGGCACAGAGTTCCTGAAAAACGATGACACAAGTGGTTTAAATTTGATCTCGATCCAGTAAGAAATGAAAAAAATTCTCAATTCAAATTCAGTGACAAAGTGTATGTTAACCCTTTACTCCATAAGTATCGTAGACTCACCTTCTATCGAACCTCACCTGTTTATCGAACCTTTCATTTTTTGTGTTTTTACGCATGCACAAGTGCATACTACGTCACAAAATCATGAGTACCATTGCTTTGTCTGTAAACAACGCCTCGTTGCTTTAAAAACGAAATATACGTCATAAACAGGTCAATACTATATGCTAAACATGAGAAAACGCTTAATATGTTATAGAATATCAACATGAATTGAAAAGTGTACCACATTAAAAATGTTTGACAGCTCTGACCCCTTCAGCTTATGCAAAGGTCGCGTGCCCATGATGAAATCACATGATTATGAGTATTATGTTACAGTATACAGTTTCTAAGATAAAGGTTCGATAAGCAGGTGATATTTTTCTGGCAGCCATTTTTGTTTTTGTTATGCGGGTGGTGGGAAACACTGGATTGTTTGGGGATTAATAGATGAGAATAAAATTACTTAATTGTTTCAAGGTATGTATAAAAGATTATTTTGCTGATTTATTTTATTCTTCAATATTCACAGTAAACATGTTCTATTCCTGCTCAAAGGTTAAGAGGGTCGATAGACGTGAGACCATGCTACGCCTTTCTATACCTTTCGTACAAATTCAGTGACAAAGTAAATTGAAATGGACAGTAATGAGTCCCACCTTGGTCCAACACCTTTCTTACTCTAGTTGACATTACTGGTATATGAATGGTAGAAGCAAAATGCTAGGAGGCTCTGAAAGTGAAGGTAACTCAGAAGGTCATAGCAGTGAAGGAAATGTAGTGAGGTTGGCATAGCATCTGGACTCACTTTAATTGGAACAGCAAAGCTTTTCTTACCATTTTATTTATGTCATACCCATGTTTTTATTTGAAAATTTACCTGATCTTGAATTTTATGAAACAATGCTAAACCATATTTGTCCAAATCGTGGGTAACAAGTCAGCAACTCAAAGGAAACCGTGGAACACAATTATTAACATTTTTGGCCATTTTTGGGATCCAACTGTCATTTCAGTTTCAGTCCAAAGGCGTTCGGCTCATGAAATATGTCTAAAATAAGCTAAAATGTCCCTAAATTGACTTTTTGTAACATTTGGGGCCGAAAAAATAAAGCTTGGGGCGTTTTAAGACAAAGCTGAAATTTCGCATATTCTATATAGGAGAAAGGCAAATAACTCTCGGGCCATCTGATCCATGGGTGCTCCGCTTCAACTGCAATTATTTTCGACCGGAGGGGAATTTTCCCACAAAACAAAGATTATATAGAAAGAAAAATGTTTTATCTACATGCTGGTACCAAATATCCCATACTTTGTCTCCGTTTTAGCAAGTACAAGGGGCAAATACCTTCAGAAAACCCTGTTTTTTATTTACTCGGAAACGATATAGTTGGCGAACAAGTGCTCGATTTCACTAAAATCCCTATTCGGGAGCGAATCTGACGCTCTCTTTCGGTAGACCCTGATGAGAAATGATGAAACATGTTCAAAAAGAATTTCACATACCGGTGACAAACTGACAATGCATTCTACTGCCACAGATCCAATTATATCTTTTGCAACACTTCAACGCTAACAGACATCACCATTTTGCCCAGCAAGCATCTATTCGAATTGATTTAGTTAACCGACTGGTCAATTATGTAAACTCCGAAACGATATAGTTGGAGAACAAGTGCTCGATTTCACTAAAATTCCTATTCGGGAGCGAAACTGGTGCTTGATTCTGGTAGATACTAATGAGAAATGATGAAATATTTTCAAAGGGAATCTTACATACCGGTGACATCGCATTTTATTGCCACAGATCCGATTAGAGCGGGGGCACCTAATGCCGAACGTGCATGTTATACCGAACAAAAACTAAAATGCGCTATTTTCACGCAAAGTCTTTGTTCTGCACCGAATTTACGTCATACAGATGATGTCATATCCTTTTCATTGCCAACAAAGCCATTGGTAAGTGCCGAGTGTGCGTATCTTTGAATGTCCTTTCACTACAGTAAACCAGTCTCTTATTATCCATGTGTCTTACCAATTCCGTAACTCTGGAGTGGCGAGTTCATAAAGATAAACAGACTTTGTATTTGTGTATTGTGACGAAAGTTTGACTTATTTACGCGTAAAAACATTTAAAAAACAAGGGTAATTACTCAATATCATCATAGATTGTTGTATTACAGAGTTGTCGAGGTGTTCGGTAAAAGGTGCACATGTACCCATGTGGAACTCTATTACCGAACACTTCAATTTTTCGCAGCACAAACAAAATCAACATCTAAATATAGATCTATCAAGAACACTACATATGAATAAATTGTGATAAAATGATCTAAATAAATAAATAACAGGCGTGTAGCTAGCGATACGCACTTACACACGTGCATAACATTAATTTGAAAGGTGAAAATATTATTATGGCCAAAATGCAACTAAATCAAAGGCTAAACGGGATGGACTTTCATATAAGCCTTAACCCATTTCCTCATATCGACGCCTTTTGCACCTGCAAAAATACCTTTTGAAACCATCTTGATAAATAAAGCATTTGCTGCTATAGGAAAAAAAAGTACAACTAGAAAACTGTGTCTGTAAGAAACATCGATGCCCCCATGTTGGTGCTTGCCTAGCTTTAAAATACTAAGTCATTTGACCTTGACTTTGGGCTTGCAGGCAGCATGGGCTGAATGGGTAATAAAAATATGGATGGTGTTTAATGTGTTTACAATTCAATGCCAATAGCTATAGTGGTTAGTAAGATATAGGACAGCAACTGGAACTAAGGACTTACTGTGGCTGCCGACTGTACAGAGACTGGGAGTAGGTTCCACTGGTTTACTGTTCTAGGATAAAATGAATATTTGTAGGTGTCTTTTGTTGCTGCTATATGTTTGTATGAGTAAGTGTTGCCCTGTCTGGTTCTTTTATCTGGTGTTTGAAGTAGATTTTCTGGTGGTCTGATGGCCACCACATTATGGATGATTTTATAAAACATAATAAGTCTTGCTCTAGTTCTTCTAATTTCTAAAGTAGGCCAGTTGAGGTTATGTAACATGTCAGAAACAGAGCTAGTATTGTGGTGGCGGTTAGAAACGAACCTGGCTGCACGTCTTTGCACTTTTTCAATTTGGTTTATATGAGAGTTTGTATGAGGGTCCCAGACAGTTGGAGAATATTCTAATTTCGGCCTTATGAGTGCTTAGTCTTATACGCATGATCTTTTGCTTTAACAGAGTTTATCTTCAAGTTTCATTTTAGAAATCCAAGAGTTTGGTTGGCTTTATTTGTAATGTTGTTTATATGCTTGTCCCATTTAAGGCTGTTTTGCAGAGTGATACCTAAATATTTAGCCTGATCAACTTTTTCGAGCGTATGTGAGTGGAGCGTGTATGTAAATTCAAACAGTTTGCGTTTCTGTGTGATTGAGAGTACATTACATTTGTCTGGGTGGAAGTGCATAAGCCAGTCCTGTTCCCACTGTGCTGCAGCATCAAGATCTGTCTAAGATCTGTCTGAAGTTGTATGCAGTCGTTTCGAGATTCTATTTCTTTATAAATGATATTATAATATACGGTAGTAGAATATACGAAATTTCAGCTTAGTCTCAAAACGCCCCAAGCTTTATTTTTTCGCCCTAAATGTTACAAAACGTCAATTTAGAGACATTTTAACTTATTTTAGACATATTTCATGAGCCGAATGCCTGTGTTTCAGTCAATATAACTAACCGTTATTTCGCCGTGTTATTGCGTGCAGCAAAGATATAGGTTAACTACCTATTGGTATGTGAAATGAATAAACAATGTTGAAACTCTAAGAAATTGTCCAAAATTAGTATACGACTTTAGCATTAACTTTAAATACCCTTTAAATACCTGCAGCGTTCGTTTGTTTACCCTCTGAAATAAATTCTGAACGGCCCGTGCGACTTACTTCTTCGTAAATATTACACAACAGCGGACAGGGACGCTGGAAATAACTTAGAACGCACGCCCCCGAATGCACGTGCTGTAAAAGCTATATTCCACGAACGTAAAAATAAGTCACGCCCAGGTTACCTGCATGTACTTCAGACGTGACAGCTGATTCAGAATGATTCACACCATTTTCTAGTAAGAATTTTAACAGAAAAAAATGTTCTAGAGAGAGCTTATTATTGATTTACTGATAGCAGTAGATCTACTGCTCTTGAAAGTTGTTCATCTAGAGATCTATATTGTATCAATTAACCATTTACCTCTTTTATTATTTCATTCGTGAATATTTAGTAACTACATTGTTATTATTGCTTATGATCAGATGCCAAACAGTGAGTCACTAATTGGGACACCACGTCACCAGGAATGGCAAGATAAAGGTGAAATAAACAAACAATTTAATCATAATGACAGATACAATCAATGATAATTACATACCATATTTACCCGAACTATTTTGACTCCAAATTTTCCCTCTCTACACCACTTAACCATTTACTCCATGAATATTTATGTAAGAAATTATGACATTGTGAATATTATAATTAAATTCATTTTTCAAATAGCATATTTACATATGAAATTGTTGCCAAAGCAGAAACTAGAGAATCAAATCAATATTATGTCCATGAACAAACAGAGCAGACCCTGACCAGACTGCTCCTATAGGAGCTGTCTAATCTGGGTCTACTTTGTTTGCAAAGACTAGGTGTTGAAATTTGGAATAAATATATATATATAAGAACAGGGAAGGGGTTAAGTCTGCTGAATGTTCAAATGGACTAGTCCAAAAATCAAACAAGTGAAGCTTACTATGAATTCTCAGGGATTAATTTAAAGAAAAGTGCAACATGACAAACAGGGCAGACCGTAATGAGAGGGCTCCACTAGTATCCCTATCATCTTGGTCTTAGTTGTTTGCTGCAAAGGACAGTAATGACTCGTTTCCCACACTGAAAGGGTTAGGCAACATTTTGATAACCTTAAATAGACTGACATACAATAGTAGTAAATTGTATAGAGACTATGATTTTAATTAAACTGCTCCTTCAACAGTACTTTGATCTGAATCTGCACTATTGGTCTTAGTTTGTCTGTTCAAATACTTAAATAAGTCAATTTGGCATCATTGTGATATTTTAGATTAAATTCAATAAACTGACATAGTAACAAATAGTGTAGACCATAATCAGACTTCACTCTTAAAGGCAGTTTTATTTGGATCTGCACTATTTGCCTAAATTTGTCTGTCCACATAGTTAGGGTTGTTAGGGTACTCATAGGACAAGATGGATTGTCGATTGTGCTGAATCATTTAGCAGTTGTTAGATGGTCAATGAAACATCTTACCATCTGTGTTATTTTGACATTTGTTGCAATATTGATTGATACAGTTCACAACTAGAGAATGACCACTAGCTAATAACCCATTTCCTTCATATAAATGACTTTTTACATGATCTTAAAATGCAAACAGAGCAGACCCAGATCAGACAGCTTCTGAAGGAGCTATCTGATCAAGGTCTACTCTACTAATGAAATAATAGAGATCTGACTTTACCATGTCCACCATGATAAAAACAATCCCATTTCCATGTTCACTATTGTTTCATTCTGTCCATGAATATTAATGAGGTGTTAAAATATTGAATAAATGTAAAACAAGGAAAGAACCATGTGTGCATGTACTCCTCATTCTTTTAAATGTGTCATAACCAATAATTTCACGATTTTTTACTTATATACCAATAAGAAGTTATGTTTTCATGAATATAATTGCTAAATTTTAATTCCATTTTACTATATGGCAATTGAAATAAGGTATTTTTGTCATGACAGACTATGTAGTATCAGATCTATTACATTATTGACACCAACAGAGCAGACCTTGATCAGAGAGTTCCAGTAGGAGTTATCTGATCTGGATCTGCTCTATTTGCATAAGTAAAACTGTGTCTATATGAAGTAAAGGGTTATACCTCTACATACAGCCTTTCAAATACAGTTATCTGCTTCACTTCTCTAAATTCATTTTTTTCCAAAGAATAAGGAGCTTGATTCAATTAGTGGGCACTGGTTTTAACCCTTTACTCCATAAATATGCTTTTCTATGCCTTTGCAAACTTAGTAGACCTAGATAGTTTATATACTGTAGGAGCCGACTGACCAGGGTCTGCTTTGTTTGCTTATAATATGATAAGGATATGATTCTACAGTTTCTGCCAATGCCAAACATTCCTGTGTCCATGTCCTATAACAAAAAATAACTTTATTAATATTCATGGTGTCATTATTTCTTATCCCTTTCACTGATCTGTGTTTGTTTCAAATTTCAATACCTACTGAATATTCATTAACAAAATAGCTTATAATAAAGAAATATGGAAGGTAGAACATTGTAGACATTTTAGAAAGCAAAGAAACAGTTATATCAAATTCTACTAGCGAACAGAGCAGACCCTGATCAGATGGCTCCTCTAGGAGCCGTCTGATCTGGGTCTACTCTGTTTGCAAATGCGTGAAAACACATTTATATGAGGGAAAGGGTTAAAAATTAATCAATATTCATGGAGTAAAGGGTTAAAGAAATAATGTTTTCAGGGCTGACCAATTACCCCAGTGTAAAACAAAGTTGGATTCTGGTGCAATTCTGATTACTTCTAATTCAAATAAGCATTTCAAATAAACATTTGAGACAATATTGATCACATGTAAAACAGCTTGGATCCTGATGAGAAGCCAAATTACTTGTCATCTCATCTAGATCCAAGTTGTTTGCAAATGCAAGTCAGGTCGCAGTTAGCAAGATGAGAGGTACAGTAAAACCCCGCTAATACGACCACCTAAAAGAGGTATTATTCTGGGTGCTAGATGCAGGTGGTAGCTTAATGCAGGACAAAAGTAATGCAGAAAGCTCCTCTAGGAGCTTTCTGCGTTACTTTTGTCCTGCATTAAGCAACCACCTCCTTATAAAGACAACCATGTGTATTCATTAAGTGGTCGCATTACAGGGGTTCTACTGTAATTTGAACCCATCAACCAAGGTATTCTGCCCATTGTGTCTGACTTTGATGGTGTTTGTACTAGATACTGAGTAGAAACAGTTAACTGAAAGAAGGAGTTGATCAGGGTCTACACCATTTGCAAGACCATAAGATTCATTTAAAGTTATCAAAATAGTGCAGAGTTTGCTTATTCAGATTTACAAAAGGTTGGAAAGGGGAGATTGGAAAGCTTAATTCTTTACCTGATATAAATGCCTTTTCACACCTTAGCAAACAGAGTAGACCCTGATCAGATGACTGCTGTAGGAGCTGTCTAATCAGGGTCTGCTCTGTTTGCTTATGGAATTATATAGATGTGATTCTACAGGTTTTTTTACCATTATAAAATTTAGCTAACAAATATTCATAATGTCATTATTTCTTACATGAATATTGAACAGGTAAAAGGTTAACATTTTAAGCAGAGACATATACATTAATAATAATATGTATGTATTTGTCTCATGGTTAAGTAAATATGTTATGCATTTACAGGAATTTAAAGGGAAATATGCACATAAACAGTTATGCATGTTATGGTATGTTGTCACCAGGTGACATACTACTGTGCATAAATCATTATGTCCATTCATTTTTAGTAGTGAACCGTAACATTTGGTGTCTAAATGTAAATACTACAATTCAAACAAAGTCTTTTATAATTGTTTAACAGTTTATCCTTTGCCTCATTAATATTCAGGACTATAGACGTTTAACCCATTCCCTCATATTGACGCCTTTTGACGCCTCTGCAAAAGTCACTTGTTGAAACCATTGTGATAAATAGAGCATTTGCTCCTATAGGAGCAAATGCTCTATTTATCACAATGGTTTCAAACTACAAAATTCTAAAATTTTACTTTTCTCTAATAAATGCTCCTTTTGGGTAGATTCATTCAAAGTGGTTGGATCTAAAAAAATAGCCTATGAGGGAATGGGTTAAAACAAGTTATTATAAGCTGTAATTTTACAATGGCATATGGACAGGGGAGATTTTAACCATGGTATAACATGTAGGATAAGATCCAGTATTACCTCATTAGCAGGAGCTGTCTGATCTAGGTTTACTCTGTTTGCAAAGGCATAAAAGAAGATTATGTACTCTGTACTCTGCATCAGTTTTTCACTAAACTTGCAATAAGTTCTGATTCAATGGCCATTATAACCCTTACCTCCATGAATATTCATGAATATTAATTAGATTAATTTGTTATAACAGCTCATGGACACAGGAATTTTGGCGATGACAGAAACTGTGGAATCTTATCTATATTATATTATAAGCACACAGAGCAGACCCTGATCAGACAGCTCCTATAGGAGCCATCTGATCTGGGTCTACTCTGTTTGCAAAGGCATAGAAAGGTGTATTTATGGAGTTAAGGGATAAACTTATTTCTTTTCTTTGCTAAGAAAATGTTATCTGAAAAAATTGTTATCTGTTACAAATTCTTAAAGTAGATTTAATGTCTTTCTTTCAGAATCCTTAACTGGTGTGTCAAACAGTTCTGATCCTGGTAAGACAGAGTTACTTAGCATCTCATCTGAATCCAAACAGTTTTCACATGGCTTGTCAGGATTCAGTACTAACTAAAAAAGTAACTATGCTATATAGCTAGTTCACTTTGCATGCTAGCAGCAATATCTATGCCAGCAGGTCCTCCATCAGCCAGCTCCCCACGAACCATATCACGCACCGCACATCAGCATCGGTGCCACTGAGTTAAAAACTGTTCAGCAGTTTACATACCTGGGCTCAACCATCTCATCAGATGCCAAGATCAATCATGAAATCGATAACAGGTTGTCAAAGGCAAGTGCCGCCTTCGGCAGACTATACAAGCGAGTGTGGAAAAACAGGCAACTAAAGAAATGCACCAAGATCAGTGTGTACAAAGCTGTTGTACTGACCACTCTCCTGTATGGTTCAAAGTCATGGGTCATGTACCGTCATCAACTCAGTATCCTCGAAGGCTTCCATCAGCGCTGCCTATGTGCCATTCTCCATATCCACTGGAGCAACTTCATTAATCAACATTGAAGTTCTGGAATGGGCAGGGTTAACAAGCATTGAGGCCATGTTGCTGAAAACTTAACTCTGCTGGGCAGGGCATGTCACGAGATTGGAGGATCATCGCCTACCCAAGATAGTTATCTATGGTGAACTGGCCATTGGCCATTGTGGCATTGGGGCTCCAAAGAAGAGGTACAAAAGCTCTCTAAGGAAATCCCTCAATGTCTGTCACATCGACCCTTGCCAGTGTTCCATTTTAGCCAGTAATCGTGATGCATGAATATGCTCAATCAGCCATGCTACTACAGTACATCCTTTGAGACTTCTCGAAGAAATCAGATCAAGGACAAGAGAAGTCAAAGAAAGAACTCTGTTGGTTCTCCAACCAGATCTGGCCAAACATCAGGTGCAGCTGCTGCAGTAGGGAATGTCTATCCCTGCATTGGCCTTGTCAGTCACCAGTGTGCATGCAACAGACATGGGACACCACCTTCTTAGATCTTTGTTGACAAAGCCAAGCTATGATAATGATGATGCAAGAAGTTTGGATGCAGATGAAACACCAAATAACTCTTTGTCACTTTTATTGTAGTTTTGACAAAAACAGAAGAAATAATTAATTTGAGAAAGATAGCAGACAAAACAAATGTTGGCTGATGACTATTACTTAGTGGGTTAAAAGCTAGGTTCAAAAAGGATATTATACCAGGGGCATTTCAGAAGTAATGCAATTGAGTTAATACAAAGCATGCTTTTGATAGTTTTAATTTATTTTCGTGTCATATCTTGAAAGTAATAGCCCTTGCTACGTACACAAAGTTTCAAATGTTTAATCCAATTTTTAAATGCATTTTCATTCTCATTTTCGTGTATACCCAGCATACACTAAGGTGCATGTGGAAGAACCCAGACCCCTTCTTCAAAAATGAGGTCACAACAGCAGACTTGTGCACAGGGGCATTGTCATGTAGCAGGGATAGGTATGTGGATACCGTTTAACCCTTTACCTGTTTTATGTTTATTCCAAATTTAATACCTACTGAATATTCATGGATAAAAATGTTACAATGAAATGTGGAAGGTGGCATATTGCAGCTATTTTAGAAAGTAAGGGAGCAAATCTTTCAAATCCTCTAGCAAACAGAGCAGACTTTACAGGAGCCATCTGATCATGAATCTGTTAACAGGTCTACGCTGTTTGGAAATGTGTGAAACCACGTTTATATGAAGGAAAGGGATGAAGCATTGTTGTTTAACTTTCTTCAACACTTTCTCTTTATAAAATAACCCTGTCACAGACTTTCTAGTTGGTACAGCAAGTTGCGTAACTAGACCATGGATATCAAAGAAAACAACAAACATAATCTCTCTTGGCACTTGTAATCCTTTTGGCAATTGAAGAGCGGTGACAGTGTTTGATAGCCCATATTTTGTTGTTAATTTTCCTTGTTGGCTCACAAAAGTGTACCATGTCTCATCTATAGTAATAATATCAGAAAACTGCTTTCTGTGATATTTTGGAAACATTTTGAGCGGTTTTCTGACCGTTTCCAGTTGGACACATTTTTGCTTGTCCATCTCTAGCTGTAATGTGTCTTCATTTTCAAATTACGCTTTTAAGTATGCGGAAAACACTTGCAGCTGAAATGCTGACTCTGCTAGCTATCTGAAAAACAGCTAGTCTTGCATCAGACTTGACCACATCACATACTTTTTATGCACCCCAGATCAGATCGGGGGGGGGGGGGCATATTCTTTTTACCCTGTTTGTCTGTTTGTCAGCAACTTTAACATTGGTCATAACTTTTGAGCTAGTACAGATAGAGACTTGATATTTGGCATGCATATGTATCTCATAAAGCCGCACATTTTGAGGTGTAACATGTCAAGGTCATCCTTCAAGGTCAGAGGTCAAATATATAGGTCAAATCACCGACTTAAACATTGGCCATAACTATTGAACCAGTAGAGATAGAGACTTGATATTTGGCATGCATGTGTATCTCATGAAGCTGCACAATTTGAGGGGTGACATGTTATGGTCAAGGTCATCCTTCAGGGTCAAATGTCAAATTGGGCGGGGCATAGTTTTTCACAAGCACATCTTGTTCAACCATATAGATTGTAGTGGCATCATTATGACGTCCTGGTTTTTGTGCATCATTAACAGAGTCACAGCTGCTTTAAACTTCTTAGTCTATCTTGTGGCTGTTGTATATGATACTTCATTCTGCCCATGAACATCATTCAATTCATCAAATACGCCAAGCTGGCATCGAGTCTTTATATAGCCTCGATTTTCAGCTGACTGTACACTTTTCTTGTCGACCTTTTTGTGTCACCTGCTGAGAGGCAGTGTGTCACTTAGGGATCACTTTTCTGTCGTCTGTCTGTCTGTCCATCCGTCCGTCTATATGTATATCCATCACACTTTCCTTTTTTTGGCCATCATTTCTAAACTAATCATTATAAAGCTTTCAAATTTCACATGTGTCTTCCTCTCATTGAGGACCATTGATGTAACTAACGTCTGTCACCCTACATGCAATACTTTTTTAGTTATTCCCCTTTGTTCCGATTTTCGCACTCCAGCGGATTAACAGTTTTTGTGTCACCGGCTCGCAACACTCTTGTTTACTATAGTATCAATACCTATGTGTTGCATTTGTTGATCTATTACCATGAATACAGCATGAACACACGCAAATGTAGTATATCGTGTAGAGAATTGATGGCTTGTTAAACTTGTACACTTTTTATGTAAATCCCGTGCACAGCGAGACACCACAGTGATCAGTTACATTACTTCTGAAATGCCCCTCGTACCCTAATTACCCAAAGTATTTGGACATCCAATCTCCACTCTCCACCTGTTTGCAAAGCTGAATAATACAGTCAAATAGGTTTGTGATAGCTTTGAATTAGACTGATATAGTAGCAAATAGTGAAAACCCTGAAGGATCGAGCCGTTTGATCTGTGTCTGCACTACATGTATTTGCCTAAATTAGTCTGTCTGAATATTTAGGGTAAATTGGGTAGATAAAACTAATAAATAGCTGATAACATTGATATCACTGATAATGCATATCACTCTAGAAAAAGATCAACTTTGGTGATTAAAGAATGCAGTCCACTTGAACAACAAAGCACAGATTTTTATATAGTAAAGTCTCTCTAAACTAGACGTTTAAATTAATATCACATTCAATATTGGTTGTACCGTTTTCACTGCATTTTCTTGACAATTTATAAAACAATCATAATTACGGTACTTGATTTTTTATTGGATTCAAGATGACTGACGATGATCATTGAATTTGCATTTTCCTTGCGATGCAAATTATTTTATAGAGTTTTTGATACATTTTCACTCTTCTTCTCAGGTATAAACAGTAAGTTGTTGTAGGTGATATATATAATTATATTCATACACTCGTTATTTCTTACATGAATATTTATGAAGTAAAGTGATGTGGTTTTCACAAAAATTATTTCTGGGCCAAATTGTGAGCATATTTATATGAGTTTGGTAAATGGTCATTTTCTATAAGAACAAGTTTATTAACTGTTTGACTCCCATATAATTATATTAACCATTTCCTGTTATGTGTTCATTCCAAATTTGAATGCCTACTGAAAATTCATGGACAAACAGTAATAGTTATAATTAATGAAATGTGGAAGGTGGAATTTTGTAGCCATTTTAGAAACTTAAGAAACAGATCTTTCAAATTCCATTAGCAAACAGAGCAGACCCTGATCAGACAGCACCTTTTTACCTTGTTACCTGTTGTCAAACTCAATATTAGTTATTAATAACTCTCTGAGCCTATAGGAGCCTCTGATCTGGGTCTACTCTGTTTGCAAATGAGGGAAAGGGTTAAAGTAGGTAAACATGGCTGTGTGTGGGGATGGGGGACTCTTGCAAAAGAAACATGTGCTGGTGACAAGTTTGACATTGATTGGTATAGCAAAGAGGAGCCCTCTGATCTAAGTCTACACTGTGTGACTATAATGTGATTATGTCACATCTATCTGATTACTGGGTTTTGTGGCTAATTTAGTCTGTCAAGACCAGAATGAATTAGAATATCTATTTATAGTAGAACCTGTCTTAAGCAGCCATTAATTTATTGAACATAGGAATCTTAAAAAGCAGGTGGTTGCTTTATGCTGGGCAAAAGTAATGCAGAAAGGTCATATAGGAGCTTTCTGCATTACTTTTGACCTGCATTAAGCTATCACCTGTCTTATAGACCTCTTTTTGATAGCCACTTATTAGACAGATTCTACTGAATTCTCATACTAGCTTTACCCAATTTATTAAAAAATTGTTTATGCAGTAATACTGCAAGTTAAAAATACTTTATGTGTTCCGCAGAACAAATATGGAATAACATCCATATGTTCTTATAATATGTACTTAAATATAACAAATTCTTTTTACAGAAACTTTTAAAATTTTGAATATTTGTTATAATCGATTCTAAGAGAAAAGTACTTATTCTAGTTATTCTAAATTTAAGAATTTTGCAGTAAAGAGATTTATTCAAAATACGGTAAGCATTTTTATTTTCTTTCACATAAAGGGAGGTAATAATTATATCTCCTTCTCAAATGTATTTTGTTTCATTTGGCTTTAAATTGAGTTAATTGGCATGTGCAAAAAGTGTAGACCCAAATCACCCTGACTCATTTCTTGCAATAGCTATACTGAATACCTCTCTTGACATTAAAAAAAAAAGCTGGTTCTTAGTAAGTTCTATTCATTGCAATAGCTGGCTGTTAGCAAATTCTATTCAACCGTATGCACAGTGTGAGCAGTTGTAGTCAGCCTGTGTTGCCATGTACCTCAATTCTACAAGGACAAATTTCTTCCATATCTTTTCAAAAATGAGGAAGGAAAGGGTTAAACATTTATTCAACTGTTTCAGCAGGGTTTCCATGAGATCTGTGTATAATGTGTTCAACCTATGTATCCACCCTAACTATTCAGCCAGACAGTGTAGACCCAGATCAAATTGCTCCATAGTCCACTATCAGATGAATATTCAGGTATGAAATAAGGAATGTATGAACATAACTTTGCTGAAGTTTTATTTTGGCATCATGAATAAGGAATTAAACTTTTCACCATGGCAGAAACTGTATACATGTATCTATTACCGGTACTTCATAAGCAAAGAGAGCAGACCCTGATCAGATGTCTCCAACAGGATCTGATCTGGCTCTTCTCGGTTTGCAAAGGCAATTCTCTGACATGTAAAGTTTTATCCTGTCACCAATATATTAATGATACCTGCAAATATTCTTGACTGTGTACTTCCATTGTTAATATTTAACCCTTTACGTCATGAATATTTATACAATTCAGCAAATACATATTCACAATGACCAATGAGCAGAGCTACTGGCTATTTCAGACACAGTAGAATATCAAATCTTTATTATTCCATAAACAAACAAGGTAGACCCTGATCAGACAGCACATACTGGAGATGTTTGATCTGGGTCTACTCTGTTTGCAAAGGCATGAAAAGGCATATCTATACAGTATAGGGTTAAGAACAGTGTTTTGTTTCATTTCTTTCCAAACGTCTGAGTGTTAAAACAAAACAGTTTTGACCCTGATGAGACACTGTGTATATAATCAATATTGCAGTGTTTGCAAATGTTATCGATAATTGCCAATTATTTCATTAACCCTATATTCCATAAATACTCTTTTCTAAGTCTATGCAAACAGAGTTGACCCAAATCAGACGGCTCCTGCATGTAGGGTCTGCTCTGGTTGCTCATGATACAATATAGATGTGATTCTACAGTTTCTAATCCTCTCTATAAGAGCCACAAAATTACATCAAGTATTTTGTGTTGAAGGCAGGTGGCTGCTTAAAGCAAGGTAAAAGTAAAACAGAACACTCTTATAGGAGCATTCTGTTTTACTTTCACCTTGCTTTAAGCTGCCACCTGCCCTAAATACCAACAAATTAACACAATCTAGTGGCCGTTATAGAGAGGTTTTACTGTAATAAATTCAAAAAATTTCCCTGTCCATGTTCTAATATAACAATCTCATTAATATTGATGATGTCATGATTTCTTACATGAATATTCATGGAGTAAAGGGTTAAATAGATTAAAATAGTGATAGAGATAATTATTACTTAATTGCATAACAGGCAAATAATGCAGTAAGCGAAGATGAAGTATTTTTAGTATTACAGATAGATAGCAGCTTTGATGACTCAGACTGGACAAGTGTTGCTTTTTTCTTTGCATGTTTATGTCTGACAGATAATCGTTGTCTGCAAAAATGTTCTCAACAATTTTGTTCCTTCCAAATTGTTTTAAAAGATACAAAGGTTCAAACAGTTTGGATCCTGATCAGTATTGCATTTACTCTGGAATGCATTTGTCAAAGCAATGTGGCAAAGGTAGTTACTTGTTTAACCCATTAACCTGGTGAATATTCATGTAAGAAATAATGATGTCATGAATATTTAAATCCGATTAATTTTTATACTTGACTATGAACATATTGGCCATGACAGAAACTGTAGATCATATCTGCATTATGTCTTTCATAAGCAAACAGAGCAGATCCTGATGTATGGGTCTACTCTGTTTGCAAATGTATGAAAAGACATTTCTGTCAGTTAAAGGGTTAAGTAGTCTCTTCTTGCAGATTTGATAAGGGAGATAAGCCTATAGAACTGCTGACCTCTGAGACAGTCCAGCCCTGGGTGCTTGTCACATATATCACTGTTATCCTAATAGCAGTGCTTTTAACCCATTCCCTCATAGCCTCTTTTTTAGACCCACATACTTTTTGAATAAATCTACCAAAAAGGAGTATTTACTAGGAAAAAGGAAATATTTAGAATTGTGTAGTTCTGAAACCATTGTGATAAATAGAGCATTTGCTCCATAGGAGCAAATGCTCTATTTATCACAATGGTTTCATAAAGTGACTTTTACAGAGGCATCAAAAGGCGTCACTATGAGGGAATGGGTTAATAAGGTGCTTTTAATAATTATGTGTGTGGCTAACATGGAGGATTCATTATATTCTGCATAAATTTTGGTTATAAATCATATAATCCCTTTCCCTGTTCTATGTTTATTTGAAATTTCAGTACCTACTGAATATTCATTGACAAAATAGTTATAATGATATATGGAAGGTTGGATTTTGTAGCCTTTTTAGGAACTAAAGAACCAGATCTGTCAAATTCTATTAGCAAACAGAGCAAACCCTGATCAGACGGCTCCTCTAAGAGCCATCTGATCTGGGTCTACTCTGTTTGCAACCGTGTGAAATCATGTTTATATGGAGGACATATTCCTATTGGAATAACATGGACAACACCTACAGGAATTGTCTGTTCTGACTCTACCATTTTCAAAGGTATTGAAAGACATATTTTTCAGGCAAAGTGTTAACCCTTCGCTTGCTGTTCACGTCAATATACCTACCTGTAAATAGTGAAGACCCAGATGAGACAGCTCCTGCAGGAGCTGTCTCATCAGGGTCTGCACTATTTACAAGTTGATTGTGCAACCAGTGCACTCCACAGCAGTGATTGCACAGCGAAATACTTGTACACAGTGAAGATATATGTAATTATACAACAGGGCATGGGTAAAGAAGGAGAAATGTATTTTAAAATTCAGCAAGCAAAGTGTTAAGTACATGTAACTCAGCCTTTGCAACCAGGGCCTATTCACAGTTTGTATGTAGACATAACTTACATGCCAACAATTTGACACATTTCACAAATTTCTCTACCACTACTAAAAGTATTTATTACTTTTCATGCACTGATTCAATGTAGGTTAGTATACAACTTTTTGTTTCAGTTGATTGAATTTCACATTTATCGTATACATGTCAAAGCTGTAAAGTCTGATTTCTCAAAAGAGTTTTATTTCATAGCATTTAACCCATATTCCCTCATATTGACGACTTTTGACGACTCTGTAAAAGTCACTTTGTGAAACCATTGTGATAAATAGAGCATTTGCTCCTATAGGAGCAAATGCTCTATTTATCACAATGGTTTCAAACTACAAAATTCTAAAAATTTCCTTTTCTCCAGTTTAAATGCTCCTTTTTGGTGGATTTATTCAAATAGGTTGTATCTAAAAATAGTCTATGAGGTAATGGTTAACTGTTTATTTAACTCTTTCCCTCACACAAACACTTTTTCATGCCTTTGCAAACAGAGTAGACCCAGATCAGACAGCTCATATTGGAGCTATCTGATCACGGTCTGCTCTGTTTACTTATGAAATTATAATAGATTTGACTATACAGTTTCTACCAATACCAAAATTTCCTGTGAAATATATCATTATAAAACTTCAGCTAATAAATAGTCATGATGTAATTATTTTTACATGAATATTCAACAGGGAAAGGGTTAATGAATATTCATTAAAGAAATCATGTGTGTTGTTGTTTATGAAAGGGGGAATTTTAGTCATGACAAAATTGTAGAATCAGATTTATATTATTCTTTGAGCAAACATGACATGCCCACATCCGACAGCACTTGTAAGAGCTGTAAGATCAGGGTCTACACTGTCAACTGATATCTGTCTGCATTTATATCTAGTAAAATGTTGTAAGAAATTGACATTTGTAAAAAGATGTGTCTGCTTTAACCCTTTCCCAGCTGATATTCATGTAAGAAATGTTGACATCACACGTTTTTACAATGTATGTACATGGGAATTTGGGGTATTGTGACAAACTGTAGTCGGGTCTATTATAATTTCATAGGCAAACAGAGTAGGCCTTGATCAATTAAACAACTCCTATAGGAGCCATTTGATCTGGGTCTACTCTTGCTTTGCTAAATAATTAAGATTGGCACTCTTTTGATAAGTTTAACATAGACTGATGCAATAGCAAGTAGTAAAGACCTTGATCTTTCATTAGCAGTTTGATCTGGGCCTACTCTGTCAAAATAGGATATTAATTTAGGGTATGATAGATCTTTTTAACCATATCTCAATATGGTTAATGCTTAATAATTAGTGCTAATGGTAACTTGACTGGCTTTTGGCCACTATATCATATGGCAAGAGTGACTTTGATTTTTAAAAGTTGGAAAAGCAATAGAATTAAAAGCATGAAGCGTTAAACTATTCAGATCCAGATCAAACCAATTATAATGTCTTTTAACCCTTTCCTTCATATAAACACCTTTTCAGACCTTTGCAAATAGTGTAGACCCAGATAGGATGGCTCCTGTAGGAGTCATCTGATCTGGGTCTGCTCTGTTTGCTTAAAACATTGTACAGATCTATTTGTGCAGTTTCTAAAAAGCTGAAAAATTTAAATGAATATGAACATGCATAATCATGAGGTGATGAAATGTTTTTGATAAATATTAAACAGACAAAGGGGTAAATACAATACTAATAAACCTGAATATTCATGTGACAAATACTGACATCATGAATATTGATTAACTGAGTTTTAATAATGGCACTCACAGTGAACAAGGATTTTTATCGTGAAGGAAACTGAAAAATCAGATAAAGAGCTGGCCCAGATCATATAGCTCCTACAGGATATTATCTGGGTCTCCTCTGTTTGCAAATGCGTTAAAAGGCATATTTATGGAGTAAAGGGTTGAAATGTATTTACTGCAAAAATATGAAAGCTGTAACAAGTTATGATACTTTAATCACATGACAAATCTCAAGCAGACATTCATTTTTGTGGTGAGGTCAATATTTACTTTTGTCGTGTTGTGAAAATTGTCGTCTGCTCAAACTCTTGTCTGTTGCATTTTTAAATATTCTCAAATTTGCTTCGTGTTTACAGAATCTATTTGCCAAGTGATCCTGATTATATATTGGATAACTTGAAATGTGATCTGGATCCAATATATCTGTTTTCAAATGTAAGACTGTCAGCAGTAGAATGGCCAGACTGTATCATATGACAGTTTAGCTGCACAGTGATCAACAGACTCGTATATATATCTTAACGTATGCAGGAGACACACTTATTTCTTGATAAGGCATGTAACAAGGAGCATATGAAATAAGTAGCAAGGATTATGAAGTATGAAGAGATGTTACCGTAGGTATGTTAAGGATTGGGAGTGTATAATACGGAAATCACTCGACCGCAGTCGGTTATTCAACACCTCAGTAAATACATAAGGACACGCGACTATTTTGTTGATCAGATATGTGTTTGCATGTATCAGTGAATTAGGAAATGCGGATATGTATTTTGGATGACAAATTAGTCAGACAGTATTGTTTGAAAGGGGATACAATAGTCTCATTATTGGAAGGTGGTTATATTTGAATGCTTTTTATTCGATGCAGTGAATTGGAATAATACTGTACATGTTTTGGAGTAAATATCTGTTTTTCACGTAGTTAATCTGCAAGTGTTTCGTTGCGAAAAATATGGCAAAAGTAAATAAGATAATGTGTGACCGCTGATAATGGAGTAGGCTATATATAAAGCTTTCAATTGTGTTAATAGTGAGGATTTATCATATAAGTGAAAACATCATTATTAATTATTTTGTGTGATCTGTGAAAATTAGTTAAAAATTGTTAAAACAAATAGGAGATAGAAGTATTTGTTGATTGCTTTAATCCTTGGATAATTATGGCGGAGGAGAAGAATGTCAAGTTACAGCGGCGACAGGCCATGAAAAGGAAGGGATTCAAAAAGGGAGAGCTGAGGGTGAGAGTTTTATCTGTTTTAAAAATTAGCTTTTCTACAATACCATATTGAGGACTCCATGCAAAATGATTGTATCACATTTGTAACCCTTTACCTGATAGAGACGCCTTTTGACATTTTTGAAAACAGAGTAGACTCAGATCAGATGATTCTTGTATGATTCTTGTAAGAATCATCTGATCTGAGTCTGCTCTGATTCTGCAACTTCAGCCAATACCTGGAGAAATCCTGTGTTCACATTATGCCATAATGAATATTCAGCTAATAAATATTCATGGTGTCATTACTACTAAAATGAATATTCAGCAGGTAGAAAGAGGGTTAAACCATTTCATGCTACATTCTTTGACGTTTTGGTTGTTGTTCTATAAAACATTTTATGGAGCAACTGAAAAATAATCATCAGAGGCTTTTCAAACACTGAAATTGTCATTTCTCCACCAAACCCTGTGTTGCGACCATTTTCTTAAGCAATATTGAAGGGACAAAGGTCACAGCATAGGGTTTGATGGAGAAATAAAGGAACTGTTGTTGAAAATGTTTTCAGGAACACATCTAACCTGGACCTCTGAATCATTTTTAATGAGTGTGAATTAAAACTGATTGCAACCTAAACATTAGCAACAGTTGGTTTACTTTCAATGGTTCAGGAATGTATTGATGCAGTTACGCACTGTACATGTAATATGTAAGTATGAAATTGCAGTAACACCTCACTAATCAAAACTTTTAGCAAAGAACAATCGAGAACTCTTTACTCCATGAATATTCATATATGAAATAATGGCATCATGAATATTAATTAGATTAATCATTGTAATACCGGTAGCACATGGACTTTTTGGCCATAGTAGAAACTGTAGAATTTATATTTTATCTTAAGAAACAGATCAGACCTTGATCAGACGGCTCCTACAGGAGCCACCTGATCTGGGTCACCTCTGTTTGCAAAGGTGTAGAAAGGCATATTTATGGAGAAAAGAGTTAAGGCAGGGGACTGGTTAATGTGACTATCGGCTTATTCGATGCCCCAAAGAGACGGGAGCAGATACAGAGAAACCCGAGCGTGATGCCCTACACTTATTATCGAGTTTCTCTGGTTCTTTTAGATTCCCAGTCTAAAGCACTCGAATACATTGGACCTCAGTTTATATAGTCTCATCCAAATGACTTGATCTGGCTGGGGATCCAACCCGGAATCCCTATTTTTGTTGCCAAGCTCGTTAACCACTCGACCACATCCACCAGTGAATATTCATGGAATAAGGGGTTGAAAATCAATAATGATACTTACTGAAATGCAGTAGGTGGCAATGTCATAGGTTTGGGTTTAGAGCTGTAGATATGAAGCTTGTCGGTACAGCAAAGTCTTGCTAATATGACCACTCAAAAGAAGCGTAATTCTGGTAGCTTAATGTTGGGCAAAGTTATGTAAAAAGCTCCTATAGGAGCTTTCTGCATTACTTTTGCCCTGCATTAACCTTTTATTCCATAAATACACCTTTCTACAGTTTTGCAGATGTTATCATTTCTTTCAGAATGAATATTCATGAAGTGAAGGGTTAATCCTTTCCCTGATATAAACGTGTTTTCACGCATTTGCAAACAGAGTAGACCCAGATCAGACGGCTCCTATAGGAGCCGTCTGATCAGGGTCTGCTCTGTTTGCTTATAGAATTTGATAGATCTGTTTCTTTGCTTTCTAAAATGCCTACAATGTTCTACCTTCCACATTTCTTTACAACTATGTTATCAATGAATATTCAGTAGGTATTGACTTTTGGAATAAACATAGAACAGGGAAAGGGTTAAGCATTAGCTTGCTTTTACATACTCCTATGTTAATAAATTATGTGGTCACATTTAAGAGCTTACTGTGTTTTTTGTCAATCTCATATTTCTCAGCCAAGCCAAATCCTGTCTTGTTGATACTCATTAGAATCACCATGGAGAGGCAATTCTAATGAGTACTAGCTAGAAAGGGTTTGGTAGAAAAGTAAAGAAAATATTTGTCCAGCTTTCCTAATATTCCTCTTATCCACAGCTCAGGGGGTGCCAGTGATGTGTTTCTATATTAAGTTGATCTACACTGTTTCCTTATTCTTGTTAGTCTTTAACCCTTTCCTTCATATAAAAGTGATTTCACACATTTGCAAACAGAGTAGACACAGATCAGATGGCTCCTATAGGAGCCATCTGATCAGGGTCTGCTCTGTTTGCTAGTGGAATTTGAAAGATCTGTTTCTTTACTTTCTAAAATGGCTACAATGTTCCACCTTCCATATTTTACATATTTCATTATAACTATTTTGTCTATGAATATTATAATTTGAAATAAACATAGAACAGGGAAAGGGTTAATCAATGGCTGACTGAAGGTTTAATAATGACTCTTAATGAATGACTCTTTGATTATAGACCACAAACATTATGAGGTATGGCTTCTAGCCCGAGGCGGTCATTTTGCGTTGTGTCACAGATAATGTGGCCAGGTACATACTTAATGTGCATGTTTTGGCAAATTGTCTTAAGACATATACTTGTAGATTGTTATCTTTATGATGAATCATTGTCTGTCCATTTACTTCCATGAACTATTGATATTAAACTTATACCTGTTAGAGATGCCTTTGCAAACAGAGTAGGCCCAGATCAGGGTCTGATCAGGGTCTGCTTTGCTTGTTATAACCCTGTACTCCATAAATACTCCTTTCTATGCCTTTGCAAACAGAGCAGACCCAGATCAGACAGCTCCTATAGGAGCCGTCTGATCAGGGTCTGCTTTGTTTGCCTATAATATGATATAGATCTGATTCTACCATGTTTCCACCATAGCCAAAATGTCCTCTGTTCATGTACCTTTGTAAAAATTTGTCTAATTAATAATCATGGCATGAACATTTCTTACATGAATGCTCATGGAGTAAAGGCTTAATGGAATTATATAGATCTGACTCTGAAGCTTCTGCCATGGGCAAATATCCTGCATTTATATACCATTATAAAAATGAAATTTGTCATCATAAATATATACATTATAATTGTATTTATGTCTTACACGAATATTCATGGTGTAAATGGTTAATGTTCAATAAGGATTCAATTCATAATTCACTCACATAGTTTAGATCCTGCTTAACCTTTTCTCTTTTCATGCTCTTGTGAACAGAGTAGACACCAATCTGTATACTCCTATAGGAGAAGTCTGTTGAGGGTCTGCTCTGTCTGCTTATGGTATTATACAGATATGATCCTTCAGTTTTTGTAAAAGTCAAAAATTCACTTGAAAAGTTAACTTTATGAAAATTTCGTTAATGAATATTCATAAAGTGACCAATACACACAGTCATAAATATTCATTATATATAAGTGAAAGGGTTAACTCTTATAACTGCTGAGTTCTCAAAGTGGAGTGATCCATTGTTTACTATTTTTGTTTAATGATAGATTTTATTCAGTATGGAAGGCTGAACTTTTCTGCAGTGGTCTTTTGAATGGCAGTGCCACCTCTTTGGTGCTACCTGCAGCTGTCTGATTTGGGACTACACTGTTGGCATATACTAGTTTAATCATTTCCTGTTTTCATAAGGTGAAGAGCTGATGAGATGGCAAGACTACTGAACATATACATGTATATAATTATAATAATATATAATCATTACTAAGCATTAATGTCCCATTTGAACAAGCAGTCATATTGAACAAGCCTGGACAATCCTAAGTGTACTTTTACTCTTTACATACCAGTAGTGAACTTGTGAATACTTGTGTAAACAGTTCAGATCCAGATGAAATGTCAAGTAAGTCTGTATCTCATCAGGTTCCAAACTGTTTGACACTCTTATCATGATTTTTAAACAGAGATGCGAATTCTCTTCATAAATTTGTAACAGACAACAAAGTTATCTTACAAGAGAAGCCTGCAAAAAGTTAAACAAACAGGCTTACCCCTCATCTCCCCAAACCACAAACTATCATAGCAACTGAAATTTTAACTATTTACTTTATAGATACGCCTTTTAACACCACCCATCTGGCCAGGATCTGCTCTGTTTGCTCATGAAATGATATAGATCTGATTCTGTAGTTTCTGCCATGGCCTAAGCTTTCCTTGTGCATATATGCCATTATAAAGTTTCGTCTAATTAAAAACAGTAATTTCCATTCATTTACATAAATATTTCATACATGAATATTCATTAAGTAAAGGGTCTATTTTCATATAGTACTTCCTGTTTATAATATTTATGTATTTTCCTTTAAAATGCTGAAAAATTAATGTCCCCTGCCTCACTTACTTTCAGCTTGTTCAAAATTTTGAGATCTTATTAATTGAGTGACAAACAGCTTGGATCCTGATGAGATACGGAGTTAAGTGTCATCTCTTCTGGATCCAAACTCTTTCCAAATGATTAGCACATGAAGGGTTGTGTGCTTATCCGCCAATTAAATTATTTAACCATGCATAGGTGAATAAATTGATAATTTCATGGACTCTTGATTTCAGTAGTGAAACTAGTTTATCAGATTTATCGCTGCATAATATAACAATTTCTCTTCTTTACTTAACCCTTTCCCTCATATAAACATGTTTTCATGCATTTGCAAACAGAGTAGACCCAGCTCCTAGAGGAGCCATCTAATCAGGGCCTGCTCTGTTTGTTTATGGAATTTGATAGTTCTGTTTCTTTAATTTCTAATAGTAATATGACTATAATGTTCCACCTTCCCTATTTCATTTTAACAATTTTGTACATGAATATTCAGTAGGTATTGTTTTGAATAAACATAGAACAAGGAAAGGGTTAAACATTTTCTCCACAGATACATCTTTAACCTCTCATACCAAGCTAAGACCAGACCAGACAGCTCATGTAGGAGCCATCTGATCAGGGTCTGCTCTGATTGCTTGTGAAATTACATAGATCTGATTCTACATCATAATGGCTTAATACTCCTTTGTTCATACCTCATCATAAAAAATCAACTAATTGATATTCATGATGTGAATATTTCTTACATGAATATTCATGGAATAAAGTGTTAATGTAGAAGGAAAGTAATGCATAAAGCTCTTAACTCTTTGCACGCTAAGTAATTTTTCGTCTGCAACACTTGTCGTCTGCTTCAATTCTTAAAATAAACTTTCTCTCATTGTTTTGCAAAATTATGGTCAAGATGACAAACAGTTTGGATCCTGATGAGACGCCGCATTATGCGGCGTCTCATCTGGATCCAAACTGTTTGCATAGGTAGTCACAGTTTCGCCGCTAGCGTGGGAAGAGTTAATAACTGTCATCCTGCATTAAGCTACCTCCTGTCCATAAAATTTGACATTGTTTTAATGGACATTTTTGGCTTGAGACACTGCCCATATAATTGTGCATTATGATTGATGGATTGTCAGCCTGGACATTGCTTTCGTTGATTACACATGCACCATTTACAAATGTCAAGCATCTAGGTCAGGCCTGATGTTGTCCAAAATAATTCTTGATAATGGGAAAACATGCATGTTCCTTGACAAAATTCATTTGGAATAACAATAACATCTCTCAATTATTGTATTGACAAAATAACACCTTCAATATTGATAGAATTATTTCAGATGTCAAACACTTTGGATCCTGATGACAGGCTTCGTAACTTTGGTGTCTCATCTGGAGCCAAACTTTTTGCATAAGTAGTAACAGAAATTCACTGCTAGTGTGCAAGTAACAAACAGTAAACTCAAATAGCTGCTGGAGTCATCAAAATAGAAACAGGCATGGTTTCTTCGAGACATATCAATGAATACTAGCTCTTTATTTTTTTTTAAAAGGTGCTTCTTGCATTTTGTACACTGGTGTTTACTTAACCCTTTCCTCCATAAATACGCCTTTCTACGCCTCTGTAATAGTCACTTCTTGAAACCATTGTGATAAATAGAGCATTTGCTCCTATGGAGCAAATGCTCTGTTTATCACAATGGTTTCAAAACTACAAAATTCTAATTATTTTTCTATTTCTTTAGTTAATGCTACTTTTCGGTAGATTTATTCAAAGAAGTTGGGTCTAAAAATAGCCTATGAGGGAATGGGTTAAAGCAGAATATTGAAAGCAGTGCAGAAAGCTCCCTATGGGGTTTTAATTAAGCTAGCACATGGCTTTTGAAAAAACCTATTATTCTTTGTTCAATGGTTACTATATAGGTGTAGTAGTTTTATTGATCATTACTTTCACTGATGTGAATTTCTCCATCTGATCTGGATCCAAGAGGTTTACAAATACCAGTCAGGGATCGAGATTCACGGGATGAGGGTTATAGAAAATAATCAAAGTACTGACAGTACTGAAGGTTTCGGACCATATATATGTCGATTGTGACTATACAATACGAAAAAGCTTGGTAGGGAAGGACTGGTACCATTGATACATAGTTAGATGACCTCTAAAGCATTATTTCCTGAACTAAAATGGTGTTTAATGGAACTGTTTGTTAAAATTGACCAGTCATCTGAACATAATTGCTGTGAACTTTTCTGAAAATCCTGTCAGTGTTTAAGATATTGTTTAAAGAAATAAATTGATGACTAGTAGCACACAGTGCAGTTCCAATAGCTCAATTTGCCACTGTGAGCCTGAAGTTTACTTAAATTTATATTTGAATTTAGTAAAGGGCCATTACTCTATTATTATTTGGCCGACGTTGGCGTCATATATTGTGCCTCATGCACCTATCCATGTAAATACCCCGTCAAATTTAAATGAAATCTGAGCAAGCTGTTCCAATATATGACTTCTAACAGTCATATTTCCTATATGGCTATCTGAAAGCAACAAAGGGTCATATTTCTGCTACTAACTGGTGGATTGTAACAGTATTTGGCGTGCATCAATCACCTATCCATCTATACACTACAACCACGTTTGGATAAATTATATATGCCATGTGAATCTAAATATCATACAGTTGACAAGATCTAATTGTAACAGAATATGTTGCAGAATGTCCCCTAAACGAAACTTACAACTGTTATTGGTGAGCATAATATCTAAATTTCAACCAATAACAGGCCATTAGTGAGCACTTGGTTACATGGCAACAAGCACTTTTAAAACAACTGCATATATATCCCTACTGACCAAATTTTCCGAAAAATCTAATATGTAAATTGTGGCCCATTCAGAGGACACTACTCCATTACCATGGCAACCAAGTATTTCAAAATAACTTGACTGAGTTTGGGATACCCAAATACCCCTAAATGCCAATTTTCAGCAAATTTGAATATCTAAATTTTTGACCAATCAGATCTAACCATTCAGTTTCCATACCAACAAATCATTTCGAAAGACATACCAATCAATTCTGAGTGTCAAAATATCCAGACATACCAATTTTCGGCAAAATCGAACAATATCTGAATTTGCCGAAAAATATCTAAATTTTCGACCAATCAGAGCCACCACTCAGTTACTATGGCAACCAATTCTTTAAAAAGACCTATAAATTAGTCCCGAGTGCCAAAATATACCGTAATACCAATTTTTAGCAAAATCAACCAATATATGTACTTTCGAAACACAAATCAATTGATTTGGAGTACTCAAATATCCCATGATACCAATTTTCAGCAAAAAATCGAATGATATATAACTTCGCCAAACAGTATCTAAATTTCGACCAATTATAGCCAACCATTTAGTTATGGTGATTTTCAAAAAATAAAAAGTGGGATGTACATCTGCATGTATCAAGCAATATTCATATGAAGTTTCATTAGGATCGGACAATTACTTAGTCTTACTGAGAAATGCTCTGGACAAGTTCATGACGGAAGAAGAACAATTGGAAGAATCAGAATCGGAAGAAAGAATAATAAGAATAAGAAACGGAGCAAACACAATATGTCCCTCTACTTCATTTTGGGACATTATTATATACCAGGGGTGAAAATAACAGCATGCTTGTATGTTAACACAGATTAATGCTGGGGAAAAAGCTTAAACACACACTACAAACAAAGAATTATATACGTTCAGCTTATGTTATAATTAACATTGTGTAACACATACAATAAAATAAGTCCACTTTATCTTTTTTATAACTACTAACTCTCTATAATTGGAGTAATTATCCTTAAATGCTTACAACCTGGTACCAAGTCTCCTAACACATTACACACATTATAAACATGGGTCTTATAGAACAGAAAAGTCTATGATCAATGTTTACGATGCTTGTCACACATTATGTAAAAATATAATTATGATCTTCTAAACTCAATATAAATACTTCTGATGCATTCAGAATACAGATTGCTTTTGAGGCTCAAGGTTATCCATATATATCCGGAACGTTTCACTACGGTCCGTGCTCCTACGTGCAGAAGGGTCGGTGCCGAATATTATGATTTTTTTTTTAGCTTTCTTCAACTATAACTATAACTACAGTAAATTAAATTAAATAAATTAAATTAAATTTATTTATTATTTTATTTTATTTATTTTTTAATTTATTTTTATTATAATAATAAATTATTAATAATAATAAAAATAATAATAAATAAATTAAATTATTAAATTTTATTTATTTATAAACTAAATTAAATAATAATCTATTTATTTTATATTTATTATTTTTTTATTTTACTCGTCATAGCCAGGCTGTTACTACTTATTATGCAATGAATATTAAATTTACGTATTTCAAATAATAAATATGGACAATATTAGCCAATAAGCTCGATCAAAGGTTTTTCTAATAAGAAAAATAATGCTTAAATTGTGGCCGATTTTAGGCTGCGAAATTCATATCCGCGGATATGAGTCATACCCGTCATATCGGGTGTTTATACTGTATCCTGCAATTTCCAGTCGTTATCTTCATTCCCATAGTTCGTGTGTAATATGTAGAGATTGACGACGTTCCGACCATTATTCATTACTGTTTTCTCCGTAACGTTGTCTGTACCAATCCAACAAATTCAAGAAATGCTTGTAGATTTCAAATAAACGCCCGACTTTTAGATGTCGATAACTTTCTGGTTCATTTTTACCGGCGTTCTGTGGTATATATTCGTACGCGACCAAATTTATCATATAACGTAGCATTTTACACGGCAAAATTATTGGTAATTGCGACAGTTGCATCCGCATTTTAATAATTGACACAAATACCAAATGAAGAATTATCGATATCGTTTATCAAATGCATTGCACTTGGAACTATATTTTTGTCAAGGGGTGTTATCAAAATCACATTTTTGGCAAAATGAAAGTAGAAATACGGGTGAAATACACCCGTAGATAACTAAATCGCTTAATCGGCGCTACGTGATAAACATTCTGTCAACGTTAAACCATTCAAAATGTCTGCATTTGGGTTAATGAACGTATGCATTCTAAGCATAAATTGATATTTCGTAGTATAACAGTGGTCTGATTGCGCATTATGGGATATGAATTTCTTTATAAATTTGCTTGAGGCATGCCCTGGGGATGCATTACTATTAGGTTTCGGAAAGTAGTCCGAAACCTAAAAACAAATGGGACTGGACCTAACCTGAATGCCCCATTAACATGCCAGCTCATTATTCCAATTGCTGTATCTGATAAGTTAATTATTTGTTAAAGTAATCAACCTTGGCTATCTGTAGACTTTCACTTTCATCATTTAGGACCTAATTGAGTATGGAAAAATTGAGTACCCAGTATGAAATTGAGTATGGGTTGATCTAGATCAAGACATAAATCTTCCACCTTGACATGTAGCTATACTTACTTGACAACTTGTCATGTTTCATGAATATTCATCTAAGAAATAATGACATCATGAATGTTAATTAGGTTATTTTTGATAATGACGCATAAACACGGGAATTTTTGGCCATGGCAGAAGCTATAGAATCATTTCTATATTATGTCATAAGCAAACAGAGTAGACCCTTCTCAGATGGCTCTTACAGGAGCCGTCTGATCTGGGTCTACTCTGTTTGCAAAGATGTAGAAAGGCATATTTATGGAGGAAAGGTTAAAGGGGAAAAAATGGAGAAAATACACTTTAACCGTTTCCCTGTTCTCACTATTCATGGAAGAAATAACGACATAAGAAAATATTTATTAGCTGGAATTATATAATGACATGTTCATATGAATATTTGGTATTGGTAGAAAGACTTTATAATAGTATAGACTCAGATCTATTATAATTTCCTAAACAAACAGAGTAGACCCTGATCAGAGGACTAACTCTGTTTGCAAAGCCATGACAAAAACATTTGTTTGAAGGAAAGGGTTAACAAAATTGTAGCAGATTTTGCATATGAAGGTTACTTAGCATGCAAACAGTTTAAACTAAAACTCTCTTCAATGATATAAAGATCTCTAGAAAGCGTCGGGTGAATTCCATGAAATAAGCAAAGAAAATCTTTTTTATATAAAATAAAACAAATGTTCCCTGATTTATTCCGTTACTATCGTGAACAAACCAACACTTATCAAATTATGACCAATCCCATTGTTGGATGAAGCAGTGTTATTTATATCAACCGTATTGTTTGTCAAAGCAAATGGAAAAAGCTAGTTCATCTTCTTTTTCTGGATATGAATTTAGGTAACACAAAATTATTTTCCAAGTGTGTTTTTGTGGTTAACAACTCTGTGAATATTCATCTAAGAAATAATGGCAATGTGACTATTTAGTATTACCTTCGCTTGCTAATCACGTCAATATACCTACCTGTAAATAGTGAAGACGCAGATGAGACAGCTCCTTGATCTGCACTGTTTGCAAAGGTGTAGAATCCTGCAGGAGCTGTCTCATCAGGGTCTGCACTATTTACAAGTTGATTGTGCAACCAGTGCACTCCACAGCAGTGATTGCACAGCGAAATACTTGTACACAGTGAAGATATATGTAATTATACAACAGAGAATGGGTAAAGAAGGAGAAATGTATTGTAAAATTTAGCAAGTGAAGGGTTAATTAGATTAATTGTTATAATAGCACATGGACACAGGAAGTTTTGGCCATGGCTCAGAAACTGCAGTCATATCTATGTTATATCATAAGCAAACATAGTAGACCCTGATTAGATGTCTGATCTGGATCTACTCTGTTTGCAAAGGTGTAGAATTTTGGCATATTTATGGAGTAAAGGGTTAACAAACAAGCAGATAATATTTTCAGTAACAACAAAGGCCCTGTTAACTTGAAAAAAAAGTTCATTGCCAGTTCAGGAAGTTATTTGCAAGCAGTGTAGATCCAGATCAGAGGGCTCCTATTGTACTTGGACTTGATCTTCACTGTTTGTCATTTAGTTAGATTTTGCCTGCAATACTGAATGAACTTTACTGTTTAACCCTTTACTTCATAAATACACCTTTAAATGCCTGGAGTAGACCCAGATCAGATGGTCTTGTGGGAGCCAGCTGATCAGGATCTGCTCTGTTTGCTTAGGGAATTATATAGATCTGATTTTACAGCTGAGCCAGGATCACAAATTGATGTATTTATATACTGTAATAAAAATTCAGATCATTTATATTCATACAGACATTATTTCTTTCATGAATAATCATGGAGTAAAGTGTTAATAATGATGTAACTAAAACCACTCAGAAAATATTCAGCACTCGGGGTTAGAAACGGTCAAGTGTCCGTGTTACCATCATCAAGAGCCCATTACCTTCAAGAAAATAAGTCAATCAGCCGTTGAAGTGATGAAATTCATAATAGCCTTTATAAATGGTTACAATACAGATGTGATGCCAAGTGTTTCATCTCACCAGGATCAAATCTTTTTAACCTGATTACGTCATAGGCTATTTTTAGATACAACATCTTTGAATAAATCTACTGAAAAGAAGCATTAACTAGAGAAAAGTAAAATTTTAGATTTGTGTAGTTTTGAAACCATTGTGATAAATAGAGCATTTGCTCCTATAGGAGCAAATGCTCTATTTATCACAATGGTTTCACAAAGTGATTTTTACAGAGTCGTCAAAAGTCGTCAATATGAGGTAATGGGTTAAGACTTGATTTGACCATTTACTCAATAGATACACCTTTTAACGCCTTTGGAAACTGTAAACCCAAATCAGATGGCTGTTGCAGGAGCTGTCTGATCAGGTTCCACTCTGTTTGATTATGAAATCTGATTCTACAAGTTCTGCCATGACCAAATTTCCCTATGTTCTTGTGCCATTTTAAAAAAAAATCAATTGATCTATATTCATGATGTCAATTTTCTGACATGAATATTCATGAATTAACCCTTTCCTTCATATAAACTCCATAGGAGCCTTCTGATCAGGGTCTGCTCTGTTTGCTAATGGAATTTGGTAAATTGATCTGTTTCTTTAGTCTTTGCAATGGCCAGATTGTTCCCTCTTCCATATTATATTACTATTTGTACATGAATATTCAATAGGTATTGAAATTTGGAATAAATACAGAACAGGGACAGGGGTCAGGGGTTGAGAGATTGAGGAAGAAAATTGTAGACAACATTGTTATTGTATGTTACATGAACAATCATGATAATTAGGACAACATCGTTATAGTAGATGATGTCATGATGATAATGACAAAGAGTTTAAACCTGTACCTCACGAATAATTATTCATGTAAGAAATAATGACATCATGATTATTTATTAATTGTAGTTTTATATTGGTGCATGAATACACAAATTTTTGTGGTAGCATATACTGCAAAACATTATTCCATAATCAAAAAGAGCAGACTTGGATCAGATCATGACTTCCATAGGAGCCATCTGATCTGGGCCTGCTGGTCTGTTTGAAAAAGAGTGAAAAAAAGGTTTATATGAATGAAAGGGTTAATATGCATCTCCATCTGGTAAATGATTTAGCTTTAAGAAATATATATAACTGAAGGCAGTCTGAGGTAGAACACTATTGGAAATCGGTTTAATTTAGAATATCAGGATCAAGGACAAAGTTTTTGCTTGTAAATTGTCTTTGTTGTTCTGCATTAACTTCCGCAAGTACACAGAACTTCCTGGTTATGAGATCTGGGTTGCTTTTTGTGATTCTAGTCATGCTATAAAGTTTGCAAATTGCAGACACAAAGACACAAATCCTTTATGCTATAACTATTCATGTTAGAAATAATCTCTGTACAAATGAACAGTTGTGCAATTAACATTTTCATTTATACTTTGAATGTTAACCCATTACCTCATAGGCTATTTTTAGATCCAACATCTTTGAATAAATGTATCGAAAAGGAGCATCAACTAGAGAAAAGGAAACTTTTAGAAGTGTTTTAGTTTGAAACCATTGTGATAAATGGAGCATTTTCTCCTATAGGAGCAAATGCTCTATTTATCACAATGGTTCCTCGAAGTGACTTTTACAGAGTCGTCAAAAGTCGTCAATACATGTATGAGGGAATTGGTTAAAAATTAACTCAAGTTTCTCTGCATATGTCATAAAATTCCCTGCCAAGTCTACATGTATTATAACTTCATAAGCAAAGAGAGTAGACCCTGATTGGATGGCAGGAGCTGTCTGATATTGGTCTGCTCTGTTTGCAATGATGTGAATTGGTTTTTATATGAGGGAAAGGGTTAACCATTTACCCGTACAAACAATTCTCTTGTAGGAGCCATCTGATCAGGTCTACTGTGTTTGCTTGGAAAATTACTTTAGATCTGACTATATATAGTTTCTACCAATATATCCTATCATGCCATTACAAAAAAAATCATCTAATGAATATTCATGATGTCATTACATCTAATAAATATTCATGATGTCGTTACTTATTACATCTAATAAATATTCATGATGTCGTTACTTATTACATGAATATTAAACAGGGAAAGGGTAAATAATGACTTACTAAATAAAGATAGGAATCTTGAATGGAAGATGACTGCTTCATTCATGCAGGACAAAAGTAATGTTACTAAGAGAGGTCTCCTTTGCCAAAGCAGGCAACTGTCCCTTGGTTATAAAATACATATAAAAAGGACCTTTTAACATGCAATTTGATCAATCATATATTATCCAAATTTATATACATAAACTTAAACTATCAAACACATAAACTCTTTCATGCCAATATGTATGTA
The DNA here is from genome assembly GCA_963576725.1 of Azorinus chamasolen. Lineage (NCBI taxonomy): Eukaryota > Metazoa > Mollusca > Bivalvia > Cardiida > Solecurtidae > Azorinus > Azorinus chamasolen. The sequence goes on along the minus strand of OY755235.1, from coordinate 23,724,295 downwards.
CATCAAGGGAATACTTCCTTTGCCAATTATTTTAATCCAGTTAAGGTTTTACACTTGTAATACAAGTATTGCTTAATTTTTAGCTCACCAGAACACAAAGTGCTCAGGATGAGCTTTTGTGATCGCCTGATGTCCGTCGTCCGTCAGTATGCGACGTCCGTTGTTCAAGTCAACAATTTGAACCTTTAAAAATCTTCTTCTATGAATCTACAAGGTTCTCAGCTTTCATATTTAGCACATAGAATCATGTTCCGGTCCTCTACAAAAGTTATATAAATTATGCCCCTGGGGTCAAAATTGGCCCCGCCCCAGGGGTGCCTTGTTTTCTATAGAAACATATAGTAAAACTCATGTTATTAACATTCATGATGTCATTACTTCTTACATGAATATTATGAAGTAAAGGGTTAAGCTACCACCTGCCTTTAAGACCCGTACCTCATTAATTAGACTACTTTTGAGTGATCACTTAACCCTTTAAGTGTGGGAACTATTTAAAAAGATCTCACAAACTGTGTAGAACCAGATCAAAGGGTTCCTGAAGGAGTCCTTTGATCTGGGTCTGCACTGTTTGACATGCAAATCACTTTCTTCAGTGATAAAAATAACGATTTTATTCTTTACCTGTAAATTTTATTATTCCTGAAGGGAGGAGCCAGTTTAATTATGCAGCACACTAAGGGTTTATTTCGGTCCGGTATTCTGATCCAAGAGTGAGCCCAGGGGACATTTGCCATTGAAACTTAAATTTCAGGGTACATACCTCCACTAGCTTAGACAGATAAGTGGCTATTTTCACTGAAAACATTTTTGTAATCATTATCTCATTTAAACATTTAAGTTGAGAAAAGTTGTAAACTCAAACTTTAAAACATTGAAAATATTATGACATGTACAATTCTGTTCTAGTTGATGATGCTATACTCATACATATGGTAAACGGGATTAAATTCAAACTTGAAATCTGAGATTTGGTCTGGAGCTAAACTGCTTGTATATGTTGGTTTCTCTTTGTTATTGGGCAGTCAAACGGTTACACACATCAGTAGATTCTAACCTGTCATATAGCTTTGTTACGATTTCTTTATGTCAATCAGCGGATACCTCAGCATGACATTGTATCATTTACCCTTAGTCTTGGCTATACAGTATTCTTACCATCTTTGACCACAGTATTGCTCCAAATCATTCATCTAGATCTCACTGATGCAGATCTTATTCTGAGTCTTGGTCATCTTTGATAAAAGGTTTTGTTTTAGTTTGTGACATCTCGCTTAGTAGTAAGCATTTCTTAGTAAGAGGGGTGGTAAATGCGATGAAGGGCCAAATGTTACTCTTCCATCATTACAGGTGTAACGTTTGACACAGGTTATAGCACATGATTTTGTGAAATGTTGTTGGCTCTAGATTTCTTACCACATTAATTTTATTTTTAATAGAAACTCTTTGAAGGGTAAATAACTTCTGACTACCAAAGTTGTTACCTACACTAACTAACCCTAAGTATGGAGACAGACAAACTTTGGCAAATAGTGCAGACCAAGATGAAACTGCTATATTTGCTACTATGTCAGTCTATAAACACCTTTTTATGCTACTATGTCAGTCATATAAACACCTTTTTATGCATTTGCAAACAGAGAAGACCCAGATCAGAAGGCTCCTGTAGATCTGCTGTTCATGGCGGAAAGGGTTAACCCATTCGCTCATGAACTTTTTTTAGATCCAACCTCTTTGAATGAATCTACCCAAAAGGAGCATTTACTAGAGAAAAGGAAAATGGGACCATTGTGATAAATAGAGCATTTGCTCCTGAGGAGCAAATGCTTTATATATCACAATGGTTTCAAAAAGTGACTTTTACAGGGGCATAGAAAGGCATATTTATGGAGGAAAGAGTCAAATAAATATGATGCCACATTGACTTATTAGGTCTACAAACCCATATAGAGGGGATATATGGTGTCTGATATCTGGTGTCTGAATACTCTGGTTATTTTGGGTATTATACTTATCAAAATAATTTTTTCTTCCATTTCCCTTTGAATACAGCCAGCGAGTCAAATAGCTTTCGAGACAGAAAGTGTAGAATCAGATCTATATTATTCCATAAACAAATAGAGCAGACCCTGATTAGACACCTCTTATCAAGGTTGCTTTGTTTGCAAAGAAATTGAATGGCATCTCTTTTAGGTAAATTTGCTAATCAAGAATGACAACTCCTCACTACAAGTATAATTACTAATAAGAGTTATCTATCCCAGTTTTTTAACATCACTGGGTGAGTCTTGATCAAAATCAAATGTACATGTATTTAAAAATTACTTTAATTATGCTTTTTCTTGTACATGACAGACTGTGAAGACCCAGGCTGATCTATATGTCTAGTCTTCATCTACTCTGTTTGTGAATATCTGTCAGCACTCTCTGACGTAATATTAACCCTTTCACTCATATAAACTTTAACACTTTTTCACACCTTTGCAAACAGGGCAGACCCAGATTAGATGGCTCCTTTAGAAGCCTTCTGATCAGGGTTTGATCTGTTTTACTTATGAAATTATAATAGATCTGATGATACAGTTTCTACCGATACCAAAATCTCCTGTGTAAATATGCCATTTAGCTAATAAATATTGATGATGTCATTACAATTGTATTTCTTACATGAATATTCAACAGGGAAAGAGTTAACACTTTGAATGTTGCACATTTGCCAGAGGAGCCCTCAGATCAGGTTCTGTACTGTTGGTCTTCTTAAGCCCTTTACCTGTTCAATATTCATGTAAGAAATAATGACATCATGAATATTTAGTAGCCGAGTTTTCATAATGGCATATGTACACAGGATGTTTTGGCTCAGAGAGAAACTGTAGAATCAGATCTATTTTGATTTCATAAGCAAACAGAGCAGACCCAGATCAGACGGCTCCGATAGGAGCCGTCTGATCTGGGTCTACTCTGTTTGCAAATGCGTTAAAATGCATCTATATGATGGAAAGGGTTACCACATTTATTCCTTTCATTGTAACTGTATGGGCCGTTCCATTTTGAATATTCAGCATTCAAAGGGTTAAGAATTTATTTAGATTTGGGTGGGCACAGTTACTTGAAACAGGTGCTGTGCGTGTTTGGCAATCTGTCATAATTCATATACATAAAACCCATTGACTGTGTTTAATGTGCACAGAGTTTGTTTAATTTTTGACTCAAGAGGTTTTTTTTAATCTCATAATTATGTCTAGGGAGATAGCTTTGCACACTAGTGTTAAATTAGAATGCATTTGCAAACAGAGTAGACCCCAATCTAATTTTTGGAAATGTAGCTGACAAGAATTTTGAAGACAACTTTTATTTAGGATGCAAACCAAATATTATCCCTTTACTCCATGAATATTCATGTCAGAAATAATGTACATGTATATATGAATATTAACTATCTTAAATTTCGTAATAGCATTATAACGAGACAATTTTTGTCCATAGAGAAAATGAGATCATATCTGTAAAAGCAAACAGAGCAGACCCTGATCAGATGGCTCTTATAGGGGTTGTCTGATCTGGGTCTACCTTGTTTTCAAAGGTGTATAAAGTCGTATATTTGGAGTAAGGGGTTAACCCTTTCCATCATATAAATACATTTTCACCCATTTGCAAATAGTAGACCTAGATCAGATGGCTTCTGTATCAGGGTCTGCTCTGTTTGGTAATATAATTTGATAGATCTGTTTCTTTAGTTTCTAAAATGGCTACATTATATTCCACCTTCCAAATTTCATAACTACTTTGTCCATGAATTTTCAGTATTGAACTTTGGAATAAATTCATTTTTCCTTATGTATGACTAATTACTTATTAATTTTTTTATGAAATTTCAAGTGATTGCTACTCAAGCAATAGTATATCAGAGTTGTGTCAGGTAGTATAAACAACACTAGAAGAGATCAGATAGGCCCAACATCAGTGAGATAAGATCTGGCAGCTACTTTTACCTAGTCTCAGTACAGTAGAACCCCTCTAATGCAACCACTTAATGAATTAACATGGGTGTCTTGATAAGCAGGTGGTTGCTTAATGCAGGGCAAAAGTAATGCAGAAAGCTCTTCTGGGAGCTTTCTGCATTACTTTTGTCCTGCATTAAGCTACCACTTGCATCTAGCACTCAGAATTATACCTCTTATAGGTGGTTGCATTAGTGGGGTTTTACTGCATTTATCAAAGATTCTTACTCCAGAGCTGGTCTTGTAGAATTTTGTTAGCCTAGCTAAAATTCTCACCTGTATTCCAACTCCTTGCAAAGGTTATCATGAATTCTGTAAAAGGTTACACAGAAAGTACCCTAATTATCCTAATAAAGTATTCAGACAAAACTTCGGCAAATAGTGCAGACCCAGATCAAAGTGCTTGTAATTAGGTTTGATTAGGGTCTAAACTATTTGCTACTCAATTAGGTTCATTTAACAGTTTCCCTGATGATTATGCATGTACGATATAATGACATCATGAATATAAATAAATCAGCTGATTGCTACAATGGCACACATAGGATTTTAGGCCACGGTAGAAATACAGAACCAGATCTATATTACTGTTTACTTGTATTTTATAAGCAAACAGAGCAGGCCCTGATCAGGAGCAATCAGGGTCCATGCTTATAAAGCTTTTTAGTTGAGTCTGAGGTCGTTCTCAAGCTTTTGATTGGTCAGATTTGAGTTCTCAAGCTTTTGATTGGACAGATTTGAGCCTTTGGCTCAAATCTGACCAATCAAAAACTTGAGAATGAAATCAGACTCAACTAAAAGTTTTATAAGCATGGACCCAGATCTAAGTCTACTCTTTGTGCAAATTTAAGGTGCCAAAAAGTGTTTCTATGGGGTAAAGGGTTAAATTTATCAAATGGTACCAAGTTAACTTATACAGCTTTACAAACAGGTAGGGAGGGGAGATTGGCATCCAAATATTGATAGTTAATATAATATGATCATAGTCAATGATCATAGTCAATTTAACAGAGCATAAAAAAAGAATTCAGACAGTTTGGAAAATATTTTTCAATTTATTTTATGAAAGACTTCAATACTTTAGTAAAATGTTTGTTTTTAGAATGAAGAAGTGTCAATCTATTGGATGTTGATTGACCCGTAATTGTATAATCTGCACTCTACTGGCCAATTTATGATAACCTTTGCAAACTGTTAAGATCCAGATGAGACGCAGAGATGAGACACAGAGACACAGACCAGATGGACCATGTAAGAGCAGTCTGATCATAGCCTGCTCATTTTGCTTATGAATCTGATTCTACAGTTACAAATTCCCTTGTTTATTGGCCTTTTTAAAGTTAATAAATATTCATGATTTGTTGTTTAACCTTTTCCTCTATAAATACGCCTTTATATAGGTGAGCAGTGATGGGCCACTTTAGATACTCGGCATTGAAAGGGTTTTCATGTACATGTATTTGCAAACAGAGAAGACCTAGATCAGACAGCTCCTATAGCTATAGGAGCCTTCTGATCAGGGTCTGCTCTGTTTGCTTGTTAAATTGTAATAGATCTACACTTTCTATCAATACTAATACTAAAAACTCCAGTTTACATAATTATATAATTTATGCTGTTATAAAAATTCAGCTAATAAATATTCATGATATCATTATTTCTTACATGAATATACAACAGGGAACTTAAGGTTAAATTACAATCTTCCAAGCATGTTCAGTGTTAAATTTAAAGTTCTTATATTATTTCAGGTGTTGTCATTCCATGTGTTTAGTTTTATAGCAGGATTGATAAGTTCAGTATTTATACCATGTAGGAGTTTCTATTCCTGGACTTTAGTCTGAGTCATGCATTTTAATCTCTCCAAGATCAAACAGATTTCATCTATCAGGCATTTAGTTTTGGCATGCTACAGGTGTATTAATGATAACCGGTATAATTTTTGAAGAACTGTTTTGATTCTGATGAGATGCTTAACCCTTTCCTCATGCAAACGTGTTTTCACGCATTTGCAAACAGAGTAGACCCAGATCAGACGGCTCCTATAGGAGCCGTCTGATCAGGGTCTGCTCTGTTTGCTAATAGAATTTGATGGCTCTGTTTCTTTGCTTTCTAAAATGTATACACTGTCCCACCTTCCATATTTCTTAATAACAATTTTGTTAATGAATATTCAGTAGGTATTGAAATTTGTAATAAACATAGACCAGAGAAAGGGTTGATAAGTCGTCATCACAAGGATCAAGACTGTTTAACCTTTCCTTCATATAAATGCCTTTTTTCATGTATTTGTAAACAGAGTAGACCCTGATCAGATGGCTCCTATAGGAGCCATCCGATCAGAGTCTGCTTTGTTTGCTAATGGAACTCGAAAGATAAATTATACTTTCTAAAATGGCTACAATAATGTCCCCACTTCCATATTTCACTATAACAATTTTGACCATGAATATTCAGTAGGTATTGGAATTTGGAATAAGTGTAACAGAGGAATAGGGTTAAATGGGACATAAGTATACAGTGTAGACCGAGATAAGGATGGCTCCTGAAGGAACTCTCTGATCAGGGTCGACACTGTTTGCTGAACAAACTAATGTCCATGGTTTATACCAGCAGTGAAAACTAAACATAAAAAAGTGGATGGATTCCAAAACTCAATTTATTCATAAATGATATGGCAATAAATGGTTTAACCGTTTTCCTGATGAATATTGATGTTACCATGTAAGACAAAATGACATCATCAAATAATTAATACTTTTATAATGGTTGAAAGTTTAGAATCAGATCTATATAATTTGAAAAGTAGACAGAGAAGACTGATCAGATACCTCCTGTAGAAGCCATTTGATCTGATCTGGATCTGCTCTGTTTGCACAGGTGTCAGAAGTTGTCTCTATCAGATAGGATTAACTATTTCCCTCAGGAACATTTAGGGGTGAGTTGGTCACTTCATATTCAAAAGTTGGCTGATATGGGTCTGCTTTGTTTGATCTGGGTCTGCTTTGTCTGATCTGGGTCTGCTCTGGTTGCAAAGGTATGAAAAGGTATTTATATGAGGGATGGATTAACCATTTCATTCATGTAATTGCATTTTTACGCATTTGCAAACAGAGTAGATCCTGATCAGATGGCTCCTGTAAGAGGCATATTTAACAGAATCAAAACAGCTCCTATAATAATGGCATACTAACAGGGGAATGGTCGGCTGTGGCCAAAACTGTAGATTCAGATTTATATTATTCCATAATTATGCAAACAGAGCAACAACTCTTACAGGAGTTGTCTGATCCAGGTCTGCCCTGTTTGCAAATGTATAAAAAGTGAATACATGTATATGGACATATGAAAGTCACTTCACAAATTTGCAAACAGAGTAGACCCATATAGGAGCTGTCTGATCAGGGTCTGCTCTGTTTGCTTCTGAAATAATACAAATGTTGCTTTACAGTGACCACCACCAGGGTGAACAAATCCCATTTCCATGTTCTATTTTATTGATTCTGTCCGTGAATATTAATGAGGTGATAAAAACCTTGAATAAACACTAAACAGGGAAAAGGTTAAGACAGCATGTTACTTTGCAATTTCTGGGTCTTAACCCTTTCCCTGTTCTATGTTTATTACAAATTTCAATACCTACTGAATATTCATGGACAAAACAGTTATAATGTTATATGGAAGGTGGAATATTGTAGCCATTTTAGAAAGCAAAGAAACAGATCTTTCAAATTCTATTAGCAAACAGAGTAGACCCTGATCAGACGGCTCCTATAGGAGCCGTCTGATCTGGGTCTACTCTGTTTGCAAATGCGTGAAAACACGATTATATGAGGGAAAGGGTTAATTAGTGTCACATGTTTTCATTGTTGCATCTATTGCATGCCTAGAATTGAAAAACCGATCTCATAACAAGGAAATTATTGGTCCTGGAGGAAGTTAATGCAGAACAACAAAGATAAATTGGGAGATTCACAAGCAGTTGAGAGACAGATTTGTTTCTAAATTTGTATTTGATCATGATGTTCTAAATTTAACTTCTTTTCATGGCTGATTCATATTAACTGTTAACCCTTTACTGCATGAAAATATTCATGTAAGAAATCATTAAAAGTTTTAATAATTAATATACAGTAAAACCTCTCTATAACGGCCTCTAAATTACATCAAGTATTATGTGTTAAAGGCAGGTGGCTGCTTAAAGCATGTGAAGGTAAAACAGAACGCTCCTATAGGAGCATTCTGTTTTACTTTCATCTTGCTTTAAGCAGATACCTGCTCTAAATACCAACTAATTAACACAATTTATAGCCCGTTATAGAGTGGTTTTACTGTACATACGGTCATTATTCATCAAGTAAAGGGTTAATGGTTTTGCTATACTTTAAAACTTTTGGTTTAGCACTGTCATTCATCAATAATTATTATTATTACACCTTTTCAAATAGAGTAGACTCAGATCAGATGGCTCCTGTAGGAGCTTCTGATCAGGGTCTGCTCTGTTTGCTTATGAAATTATAATAGATGTGACTCTACAGATTCTACCAATATCAAAATATCCTGTGTACAAATGCCATTATAAAAATCCAGCCAATAAATATTCTTGGTATCATTATTTCTTACATGAATATTCAACAGTGAAAGGGTTAACTCTTTGCATACTAAGTAATTGTCATCTGCAGATATTTTCCTCTGTAGCAATTCTTACTCTTATACCTAGGAATTTAGGCAACTAGTGCAGACTCTGATAAAACCAGTTTCATGAGCAGTTTGATCAGGGGTCTGCACTACATGCTACTTAGTCAGTTTATTTTCAAGTTGAAATATTCCACTTTACAGACCGATGCAATGGGGGAGATTAAGATTAACATTTCTTTAAAAAGAAATACATCAGAGTGCAGAGAAACAGATATAGGTTCGTACTCAAATGCTAAAATCGTTCTTTCTCCACCAAACCGGATGTTGTGACCACTCTTTAGAATCGTCTCAAAGAGACAAAATTTTCTCGTCTCTTCGAGATGATTTTAAAGAGTCATCTCAACATAGGGTTTGGTGAAGAAATAAAGAAGTTATTCTTGATTTTTTTTTTAATTTTATGCATCTTATCTGAACCTCTGAGAGTGTCAAACAGTTTTGAACCTTATAAGATCCTGTGTCACTTAGCAATATCTCATCCAGATCCAAATTGTTTACCATGAAGTCACTGCTAGTGTGCAAAGAGTTAACCCTTTCCCTGTTCTGTATTTAGGCCAAATTTGAATACCTACTGAATATTCATTAAAAAATAGATATAAAGAAATATGGAAGGTGAAACATTGTAGACATTTTAGAAAGTAAAGAACCAGATCTATCGAATTCTATTAGCAAACAGAGCAGACCCTGATCAGACGGCTCCTCTAGGAGCCGTCTGATCTGGGTCTTCTCTGTTTGCAAATGCGTGTAAATCGTTTATATGGGGGAAAGGGTTAACTGAATTATAAGATGATGTGTGGGTCTGTGTTGTTGACATTTCAAGTCAATATTGCAACTTTCAATTAGTTTGAATCAGCCATTAAAGCTGACATTATGTTTGACTAATTACATTTCTTCCTTCAATAAAGATTTTTTAATGATTAATTACTTGCAAAGGGATTCTGACAGGTACTTGAGTAGTAAACTAGTGACAGGCTTAGCCTTTATGAGATGAATATTCTAATGAAAATATTGACATCATGAATATCTATTATAATAGTTGTTTTTTTTATATTGGTATATAAACACAGGCTGTTTTATTCATGGCAAGCATAGTAGAATCCGATCTGTAAACAGAAAAGACCCTGGTCTTCAAGTCTACCGGGTGCTCTGTTTGCAGAGTACATCAAAAGGCACTTCTATCAAGGAAAGGATTAAATTGCAATTTTTTTTTACACTTCCAACTGGATTTGGATTTTCAAAAGATGATTTTTTGTCTTAATATGCGGTTAAACCATCCTTTGTTTCTTATAGTAAAAGTTTCCAATTGGGAATTTGCAAAACTCTACAAAAATTCTTTAATACTTGGAGTACAGTGCTCCCTCCCTACAACGGCCCTCTCAATAACGATTCCCTCCTTACAACAATGCATGTCACTGTTTCCGAAACAACAAGGCTCCAGACACAACTTTTTTCCATCGTATTTTCTTTATGCCTCCATCAAACGATTCTAAAGAGAGGTCAAAACATAGGGTTTGATGGAGGCATAACGGTTTTAGTTCTCGAAATGCACATTATCTGCGGATCTGCAAACAAGCTAATTATGTCTGATTTTCCCTCTCTATAACAACTCCCTCTGAACAACACATACAATCTTCGTATCCCAAAGGGTGTCGTTGTAGAGAGGGGTGACTGTACAATTTTCTTCTATATCCTGTTATTTAATAATTATTCTTGCAATTTCGTCCATTATGAATATAAATGAATTTTAATGTTCTAAGATCTACATGGTGGGAATACAAGTCATGTATTGTTTGCCTGCTGGTCTGTCAATTGTTTGTCTGCCTGGCTGTAACTTTTTCACAGTTACTTTTACAGATACAGACTTCATACTAGTTACATGTAGTACTTGGTACATTTATTCACTTCATGTTTTGAATGGAGTTCTGTCAAGGCCATATTTGGATGTCAAAAGTCAAACTGTCTGTTGCTTTGCTGTTTACAGAAGGTTTCATAAACATATCTTGTTCAACAATGTATTGTTTTATGTACAGATTGTTTCAAGACTTGGAGATTACCAGGAAGACTACTCTACGGAAGAAGAAGATCATGGCAGTGACAGTAAGTACATGTTCATTATTTATTATTTTTTAGAATGCTTATGCAGGGACGTAGCTAGCGATATGCATTTATGCTTGTGCGTAGCATCAATCTGAAAGGGGAAAACATAATTATGGCCACAATGGAGCAAAAATTTAGAGGCTAAGGGGGTGTTCTGTCTTGTCATATACACGTACATGTAGTTTTAACACATTTCCCCATATTGATGCCCTGTGACACCTCTGTAAAAGACACCTTTTGAAACCATTGTGATAAATAGAGCATTTGCTTCTATAGAAACAACTGCTCTATTTATCACAATGGTTTAAAAACTACTAAAACATTCTAATTTTTCCTGCAGAAGCATGCTCTCAGACCTCTATAGCCAAGGTATGTACATTACATTTGGATTAAGCTATGCTCCTGTTATGATCAGAATCTAAACAATTTTATTATGCCCCCGTTGACGATAGTCTGTCCGTCCGTGTATCATGCTTTTGCGTTTTTAACTGGGTTTTCCAAGGAAAATCCTGTTATTGAAATGCCATGATGATCTATGGCGGGCGGACGGTTGGGCAGGTGGCTGCCAATCTTGTAAGCGCAACTCCACTGAAACTGTTCAACAGATTTTCATAGAACCTTGCATGTAGTAAGGTCACAGTATGTAGATGTGCATATTGTCAGGGAATCTTCCTTCTGCAATTTTTCTGGGAGTTATGCCCCTTTGAACTTAGAAATCACCAGTTAATAGTGAAGGAAAACCCAGTTTGATGACGTGTCGACATTTCTTGTTATTGGTTGTCACAGTTTTTTATTGTCTTATATCTCACTAACCACTATAGCTATTGGCATGGAATTACATATACACATTAAACACCATCCATACTTTCATTGCGCACCCAGCCCATACTGCCCGCAAGCCCAAGGTCAAGGTCAAATGACTTAGGAATTTTACATGCAGCAAGGCAAGCACCACCACTTGGGCATCACTGTGTCTTACAGACACAATTTTCTAGTTATTATTATATTATTATTATTATACCACATTTATGTAGTGCACTTTCCACACAGGATTTGTGCTATCAAATGCTGATTCTGATCCTATGGTTAGCCCTTTCTCTAACGCAATGTCTCATCAGGATCCAAGCTGATTGACATTTGGTCAACAGTTTCTCAAATGCTTGTATGAACTATAAGTAAGTCAAAATGCAACAGATCATCGTTTTGGGAGACATAATGTTTTTTTCAGCACAATAAGAGTTAATACAAGACAAAAGTAAAGTAGAATTCTCCCACAGGAGAGACTGCACAGCTTTTGTTCCAGCAAAAAGTGATCACCTGTTTCTTAACTCTAAAATATTTTTCATCAGCAAAAATTGTTGTCTGCTTCAATTCTTAAAATAAATTTCTCTCATCTCTTTGCAAAAATATGGCCAAAGTGACAAACAGTCACAGTCCTGATGAGATATCGCATTATGCAGTGTCTCATCTAGATCGAAACTGTTTGCATTAGTAATCACAGTTTTGCTGCAAGTGTGCAAAGTGATTAAGACTCTTATGTTTAATAAGTAATTAACTTTTACTTGACAGAGACAGCGTTTGATGCTTTTGGAACAGTGTAGACCCAGATCAGACAGCTTCTATTGGAGTCATCCAATCAGGGTCTGCTGTGTTTACTTAGAGGATGATATAGGATAATATAGATTAGATTCTACAGTGACTGCCATGGCCAAAAAGACCTGTGTTCATATGCCATTAATATTCAGCTAAAAATGGTTCATGATGTCAAAAAGTTCCAAACCTGTACAATGCCGATGATAAAAATAGAAATGCTACCAATTTTGATTTATGCAAATTAATGTAGGTTAGGGGTCAGGTCAAATTTTCCAAGCTATAAAGGGTAAAAACAGTTTTTACTGTATTTCAAAGGGAAATAAGTAATGAAATACAAATGTAGTATATATAAATTCTAACCTAGAGTATTTTCCCTTTTGCTCATTTATACCCAGCTCAACTATTCCTCAAACTGTTGTCTCCTTTTTATCATTTTTTCTGGTACATTCGGAATTTGAATACAGCTATTTACCACTTAGCAAATATTGTAAACTCATATATATACCACAAATATTTTCTCTCTTTGCAAATTTATAATCTTATAAAAAGAAATTTCATGCAGATTGGATTCCTGCTTCCTTATTCACCTACTTATTCAGGCTATGTGCAAAGGTTTTGTCAAGCCTTAAATTTCCCTCTCCACTGGTTTGTCAAGCTGAATAAGTCAGTTTAGTACTATTTTAATAATTTGACACCAATAGACTCACAGCGTAACAAATAGTGTATATCCTGATCAAACTTTCTTCGGGAGCAGTTTGATCTGGGTCTGCACTATTTCCCAAAGTTTGCCTGTATGAATATTTAGGATAATTAGGGTACATGGTTTAGATGTTGAATACTTTCATTCAAATGAAAATGCCAGTTAAAGCGGACATTAACCCCGTCCCTTATTCCACTTAACCCTTACAGTGCTAAGTTTTCAAATGGTCCCTTCCAAAATTGACATTGGATTGTCTCATGCTGCTTCTACGGGGATATTTTTTCCATAAACTGTAAACTACGGCTATGGTGCAGACAAAGATCACAGGGTTCCATCAGGAGCCCTGTGATCTGGGTCTACACTGTTTGCAAAGGCTATTTAACTTGGTTCCTGCATTGTAAGTTTAAACTACTAAGCTAGGGGAGAAGTGTCCAAGTACATTAGGACTATTTTCACTTAATATATTTGCCTGCAATAGTTGTTGACTGCTTAATTTTCAAAACATAATTCTTCAATTTATTTTCATTAAGAACATAAGAGTGTTTCTAACAGTTTAGATTCTTAGGAGACCCCAAGTTATTTAGTGTCTCCTCAGAATGCATACTGATGCATGTAGCATGGTGGGAGTTTGCAATATGAACTCCCAGATGTATAATGAATGAACAGGGAAATAGTATCCTCTACTTCAGTTGAGGGCTAGCACTTGATTATGAAGTGTGAATGACTCTTTGATGAGGTTGAAGAGTATGAGAGAATATAACCCTTTACTTCATAAATACATCTTTTAACATATTTGTTAACAGGGTAGACCCAGAACAGATGGCTCCTGTAGGAGCTCTCTGATCAGGGTCTACTCTGTTTTGTAATGGACTAATATAGATCTGATTATACAGTTTCAAACATTACTTTGTTGAAATTTTCATAACTTCCATAAATATTTGTGGAGTAAAGGGATAACACATTACCAAGGCCAGCTACTGTCACGTACCATCAATTGATAGTTTCATTTGGTGATGCCTTCATTTTTCACAGTTGTGCAAATTTTGCTTCAACACTGTAATTGCCAGAAAAACTGATGACTGGCATTTTCAAATGATGTGAACTCTGGTCAGGGGGTTACTGTAAGATTTCTTCAAAGAGGGTCTTCTTCATTTGATGTTATAAATCATTTTATCATATAATCTGTAGTGTGGGAGTGCCGAAACAGAGTGCCATATAAACAGCAGAAATGCACTAGTGCATTTCTTATTCAAATTAGCAGTTTTAAATTGCTGATAATGAATCTTAAAGGGAATATGCGAAAACATTGCATGACGTCATTTAATCGTTAGCCAATCGTTACAGAGCTGCATTGTCTGTTGTATGTAAACAATGGCCGAACCAGCCATCAGCTATACCATGTTTCACTTTCTGTGGCACTTTTTAATGGTTATGTGATAAAAAGAATCTTACATATCTTTTTGTCACAAATTGTTTTTATGTCCCCATTGATGATAGACATGGGGCATTATGTTTTGCACATGTCTGTTCGTCGGTCTGTCTATGTGTCACACTTTTACGGCAGTTTTTTCAAGTGTTATAATTGTCAGTAATTTCGACACTTATATACATGAAACTTCACATACACATTAATCACTATCTGTGCTATCACTTTGCCCCCAACCCATGCTGCCGGCAAGCCCAAGGTCAAGGTCAAATGACTTTAAAATTTTACATGAAGTTGGTTGTCACATTTACGTGCAGTTGATTGTCACAATTTTTTCATCTCACTTACCACGATAGCTATTAGCATGGAACTGCGTATATGCATTAAAGACCATCTATTATGTGACTTTCATTATGCACCAAGCCCATGCTGGCAGCAAGCCCAAGGTCAATGTCAAACGAAATTTTACGTGCAGCTCGGCTGCAAAGCACCATCACGGGGGCATCGGTGTGTCTTACAGACACAGTTTTCTAGTTATGAAACTCATTTACTATAATGAATATGACACTCGCTAAAGCTTGTGCCATATTATTATAGTTTACTTATTTCATAAAAAACAATTTGTAATGATTGTAGGATCCTTTATTTCTGCAAATTCTTCTATGATAATGAAAGTGCCCTATTTTTATGCCAGCTTGACAAGGGTCTAGGACAAGAGTAATTAGCTGGACACACATTGTAGTGATATGACTGTTAAAACAATGTCAAACCCAATAAAAAACAAAACAACAAACCAAATGCAAGAGTTAAATACTAAGGGTTTGGCAGCGAGGTTTTTAACCGTATCAGTGTGGGAAAATAGTCCCTATTGTTATTGCAAACAGCATAGACCAAAATTGCTACAGTTTCAAACCTTTTCTTTCTCTCGTTTCTTTAAAGAAAAAAATGTGATGAGAATATCAAATAGTTTGATTCTGCCTGAGTAACCCAGTGTATATCATATGCATTGAAACTGTTGATTTTTGTGAAGGTTTAATCAAATCATGTTTGACTAATGTACCACAGTATGTACAGTAGAAGCTCTATACAGCGACCTCTTGATATAGGCGTCATTAAAAGCAGATGGTTGCTTAATGCAGGGCATGAGTAATGCAAAAAGCTCTTGCAGTGGCTTTTGCATAACTTTTGTTCTTCATTAAGCTACCACCTGTTTAGAAATCCATAATATAGACACCTTCTGAGTAGTTGCTTAACCCTTTCCCTCATATTGACACCCTTTGACGCCTCTGCAACAATCATCTGTTGAAACTTGAAACTATTTTGATGGCTGCTTAACCCTTTCCTCTATAAAAACGCCTTTCTACGCCTCTGTAAAAATCACCTATTGAAACCATTGTGATAAATAGAGCATTAATTTTTTCCTATAGGAGCAAATTGAGGGCTTGGTGCAAAACTATTCTAACTCCTTCACTTTAGTGAAGGAGTTAGAATAGTTTTGCACCAAGCCCTCGAAATTTAATGTTCTATTTATCAAAATGGTTTCCAACTACAAAATTTTAAAATTTTCCTTTTCTCTAGTTAATGCTCCTTTCCGGTAGATTTGTTTAAAGTGGTTGGATCTAGAAAATGGCAATGATGTAATGGGTTAAGATAGGTTATACTGTACTATAAAGTCTTAATTCCTTGTAAAAAGTCTAGCTATTTAACCTAAATCATGGCTTCACAGCTCATTTAGTAGGAATTAACCCTTTGTGTGTAATGGACACACATAATTATACACAGAGTAGAACCAGATCAGAAGGCTCCTAGAGGAGTGATCTGATCATGGCCTACACTGTTTCCCATTCAGTTTCATCTTGCAAAGTTAAGCCTTTCATAGTGAATGGACTCTACAGTTAAACCATGATGGACCATTCCACTTTGAAAATTCAGCATTCAAAAGGTTAAGGGTTTTAGCCCTATTCTTCGGCCAACTGTAAGGGTTTTAGCCCTATTCTTCAGCCAACTGTTAGTTGTGTAAATAAGTATTGACCTTACTGCAATTGAGACCAATAAACCAAACAGAGTTATGACCCCTTATGTCAGACCCTATTGTTAGCCCACAAAGGTTACCACAGACCTGGGCTCTCCCCTTGTGATCTTTATTGACAGTTTACTTAACCTTTTAACTGCCTTAATGGATCTTCTCTTACAACAATATCATTAACTTAATTTCTTAAAATGTTATCTTTTGCTACATTTATGTCAGTACTAAATTTGTAATTGAATCAGATGCAGAATTAAGCAATTTCAGGTTTATTTGTATACTATTGTGTTTGTTATGGTCTTTTGGTGACTAAGCATTTGAGAGTTAATCAGTATAAAAACATAACAAGTTTCAGGTCCATTGACGATAGTGCAGACAAATTAACTTGATTAGAAAACAAATATTTGCTAAATTTAACCCATTCCTCATGTTGATGCCTTTTGACGCCTTTGTTAAAGTCACTTCTTTTTTAAACTATTGTGATAAATAGAGCATTTGCTCCATAGGAGCAAATGGCTTAATGCTCTAGTCTATTTATCACAATGGTTTCAAAATTACACAATTCTAAAACTTTTTTTTCTAGTAAATGATCTTTCTTTGTAGATTTACTCATAGAGATTGGGTCTAAAAATAACCTATGGGGGAAAGGGTTAACTTGATTAGAAAACAAATATTTGTCAACATAATTAGCATTAGACTTTGGTGCACTAATTACTTTAAGTATTAGACACCCAATATCTCCTTTCATTGTGTTTGTAAAGCTCAATAAGTAAAGATCACACTATTTTTAAGATTTCAACCCTTTACTCCATGAATATTCATGCAGGAACAGTTACTAATGACGTCATTAAAGCAAATAGAGAATACCCCATTCAGACTGACTAAATAGATGTAATGTCCGTAAGACAGGGGATCACTTAATGCAGAATACAAAAAATGGAAAAAGCTCTGCAAGGGAGCTTTTTGCATTTCTTGTGGTCTACATTAAACGTTCACCTGTTGGTAGTTTAAAGTTGGCCATATGGCTTATTTCATATTTATACTTGTTATAACAGCAACCTCTTTATACCAGCAAAATGTCTGGAAACATTGTAATGATGGTTCACTGTACTAGCAATAAGGAAAATGTTAGAATTGTGTAGTTTTAAAACCATTTGTGATAAATAGAGCATTTACTCCATAGGAGCAAATGCTTTTTTTATCACAATGGTTTGAAAAAGTGACTTTTACAGAGGCATCAGAAGGCATCAGTAGGAGGGAAAAGGTAGTTTGAATCAATCATAATTTTAATTCGGAAAATAATTTGTTAAGCTTCTACAGGAACCCTCTGATCTTGTTCTACACTGTTTGCATACAAGTACAATCATATGAAACAGATCGACTATCATGCTAAGTGGGACTTCAGTTTGCTGAAGTAATAAGGATTCAAGCTACAGTAGAACCTGTCTTAACCCATTACCTCATAGGCTATTTTTAGATCCAACCACTTTGAATAAATCTACCGAAAAGGAGCATTAGCTAGAGAAAATAACAATTTTAGAATTTGGAGCTTGAAACCATTGTGATATATAGAGCATTTGCTCCTATAGGAGCAAATGCTCTATTTATCACAATGATTTCAATAGGTGATTTTTACAGAGGCGTAGAAAGGCGTTTTTATGGAGGAAAGGGTTAAGCAGCCATCAAAATGAGGTCTTAGTATGCATCTGTAAGGCAGGTGGTAGCTCATGCAGGTCAAAAGTAATGCAGAAAGCTCCTACAGGAGCTTTCTGTGTTACTGTTGCCCTGCACTATGCAACCACCTGCTTTTTAAGACTCCTATGTTCAATAAATGTATGTCCACTTAACCCTTTCCCTCATATAAACATGTTTTCATGCATTTACAAACAGAGAAGACCCAGATCAGACCGCTCCTATATGAGCCGTCTGATCAGGGTCTGCTCTGTTTGTTAATGGAAATTGATAAATTTTGTTTCTTTAGTTCCTTAAATGGCTTCCACCTTCCATAAGTCATTATAAATCTATTTTGTCCATGAATATTCAGTAGGTAATGAAATTTGTTATAGATATAGAACAGGGAAAGGGTTAAGACAGGTTTTACTGTTGCCTCAAAGTGCATGTACATGTAAGTGAGTTGAGATAAACATTTTAAAATGCAGCGGACAGGGATTTTAACCCTTTACCTAATGAATATTCATATAAGTAATAATGGCATATCATTAATATTAATCAAATTAATTTTTATAATGGCATATTTGACAGAAACTGTAGAATCAGATCTGTATTATTCCATAAGAAAACAACAGACCCTGATCAGCCGGCTCCTATAGGATCTGGGTCTCTATTGCAAGGCTTGAAATTGCGTTTATATGAGGGAAAATGTTAATTGACGTTAATCATGTCATCCTTTTTTTTCTTCAACAGAATAAGGGTGAATATTTTGAAAGGTAGAGTTTTAAATTTGATGCTGATATCACCAGGTGTATACTGATTATCAGATTTTCAAACATGCCAAAGGTTTAATCATGTAATACCTACAAACCCTTCTCATGCTGGATATTCATATGATTGTATGTCCATCCACTATGAATATTAATTAGATGAATAATTCTTAAGGTGGATCTGATGTATTTGTTTTACAAATGTATAATGACAAATAGTGCAGACCCATATGAGACAGTTCCTCTAGGAGCTGTCTCATATGGGTCTGTACTATTTGCAAATGCAGATAGGTTCTCTATCAATATGAGTTTATGGTTTATTCATATTTCATTTCAACAATTTGCACAATAGCAGTGAATTTATGATAGTTAGGGGCAGAGAATGCTGGCAACAAGTGGACTGATATTTGCAAACAGTAAATCGGAGCACTCCTAGAGGAGCTTGATCAGGGTCTGCATGGTTTGTCATTCAAAATCGTCTTGCAAAGTATACCCTTTTATGCAGATTTGACTCTATTGTTACACATAAATTGTGGATAATTCAAGTTCTGAGTATTCAAATGGTTGATGGGTTAAAGGGTGTAGGAATGGAGATTTAGTTTGACTGTACATGTAAGCACAGATAGAAATTATACTTCCTGCCAACTTTGTAGATAATAATGTTAAGCATGAACATGGAAATCCCATCCAAACATACACTCTATACAGTGGAACCTCTATAAAAGCAGCAATGCCATGGATAAACAGAAATGTCTGAAAAAACAGGTGGCTGCTTAACCCATCACTCCATAAACATTCATGTAAGAAATAATGAAATCATGAATATTAATTACATTTAGATTGATTTTCATCATAGTACATGGACATAAAACTGTTTAGCCTTGGCAGAAACTGTAGAATCTTATCTAAGCAAACCGAGCAGACCATGATCAAATGATTCTTACAGGAGTCATCTGATCTGGGTCTACTCTGTTTGCAAAGGCATAGAAAGGCGTATTTATAGAGTAAATGGTTAATTCAGATTTAAAGTAATTTTCTATGTACCTATCATCATTCATAAAAGACATTAACCCATTACCTCATAGGCTATTTTAGATACAACTCTTTGAATTAATCTACCAAAAAGGAGCATTAATTAGAGAAAAGGAAAAATTTAGAATTTTGTAGTTTGAAACCATTGTAACAATGGTTTCACAAAGTGACTTTTACAGAGTCGTCAAAAGTCGTCAATATGAGGGAAAGGGTTAAAGACCCATAAGTAAACTTGTTTTGAGTGTCTAACGTAGAAAGGTTTCATAGTACATGTAGTTATGGATGAGTCATGTAAGTAAACAATAGATAATCTAATTCTTTCAACGTTATGGGTATTTGCAAACCACTTAGAATCAGAGATGCCAAGTAACTTTAGGTCTCACTAGAGGATACAAGCTGTTTGATACTCTGACACTGAACATTGTTCGAAAAGAAATATGAGAAAAATTAACTTTGAGTATTGCAGCAGACGGAAAATCTTACAGCTTAGAGTTATTATCCTTTTACTGCATTAATATGCCTTCGTATGCTTTTGCAAACAGAGTAGACCCAGATCAGATGGCTCCTGTAGTCATCTGATTTAGGGTCTGCTCTGTTTGCTTATGATATATGATAGATATAATTCTACAGTTTCTGCCATGGCCAAACATTCCTGTGTTCATATGCCATTATAAATTTGTTTGCAATAGTTGTACTTTCTTAAGTCTAAACAGGGTCAGCTTTGGTTTTCAATTCAATTTATATGTTTTGTATGTTAATGTTCTTGTCATGTGGACCATATTGAAAATTGGTCTTGTACCAAATATGTAATCCACTTAAAATAAAGTCTTTATTATTATTATTATTATTATAAAAATGAATCAAATCAATATTGAAGACCTCTTTATTTCTTTCATGAATATTCATGGAGTAAAGGGTTAGTAAACAAAGGGTAAACAGGAGATGCATGTGCACCTAATCTATCATTCAAAGGGCTAAATAATCAAGGGCTAATGAACATGGTAGAATAACAGGGCTTGTAGTGAATTGCTGGTACGTGTGAAACCCTTTACGTCCACATTGCAGAGTTATCTCCTCTTGAACTTTGAGTATTTTTGTCAATTGAGCCTGTAACATGCCTATGGGTAGTTAGTGTCTCAAACTCCTGCATTTTTTTTCAACAAATTTCAATGAAAGTTTATACATGGCATCTAAGAAGTGTATAATTATGTGCATTAAATAATTTTCATTCGCTATCTCCAGGTTATATGGAGTTGCCTGCACTTGAAATAAGTCTCATCATCATGTAATGGTTTACTGTTGTATAGGGGTAACATTGTGAACTGGTGATGTCCTGTGTACCTGTTTGATCAATCACACACAAAGTATATTTAACCCTTTCCCTTATAGTAAGGTATTTTCACGCATTTGCAAACAGAGAAGACCCAGATCAGACGGCTCCTAGAGGAGCCGTCTGATCAGGGTCTGCTCTGTTTGCTTATGGAATTTGATAGATCTGTTTCTTTACTTTCTAAAATGGATGCAGTGTTCCACCTTCCATATTTGATTATAACTGTTTTGTTCATGAATATTCAGTGGGTATTAAAATTTGGACTAAACATAGAACAGGGAAAGGGTTAAGAACTGTTTGATCAGGGTTTCCTGTGCGTGCTTTAGATTATGTTATAGATCTGATTCTACACTGTGTGCCATGACAACAATTCATGTGCCCTAATTAATAAAACTTCACCTGATTCATATTCAGTAAGTCATAAATTATTCACATAAATATTGACAAAGTAAAGGGTTAAACAAATAAACAAACAAACAAATAATACTATCACAGTTGTAAACAATTTAGGTAGATTTATTGTTAATGGAATCAGATAAATATTTTCGCCTTCCTTCAAAGGACAGTATTAATATAGCCATGTCTTGAGGGGTAAAGGTGATAGTCTGGGTGATAACTAGATAATAAAGTCCCAGTTATCAGATTGGCATACACCGTACATGGTGATTTGGCCCCAAGCAGGATTTAGTATTCTTTATGCTTATGATAATCAAGCTTATTGTTATGCAAGTTTTATCAGCCCTAGGATTTGCAAACACTTTCAATGCTATTTATGAATTCAGAAAAACAGTTTTGATACCTAAGAAGATGGCTGAGTAACTCCATGTCTCATCAGGATGTAAACTGTTTACACTCTGACAACATGCAGTGAAAAGAAATGGAAGAAAATTGTACTTCCTATGAATTGTAGCGGACATCAATGCTGACAGTGACAATAACTAGGTGCTGAAAGAGTTGATCTATCAGGATTTTCCTATACCCTTTGTCCCACTGAAAAGGTTTAACCCTTTACTCCATAAATATGCCTTTCTCTGCCTTTGCAAACAGAGTAGACCCAGATCAGACGGCTCCCATAGGAGCCATCTGATCAGGGTCTGCTCTGTTTGCTAATGGAATTTGAAAGATCTGTTTCTTTACTTTCTAAAATTGTTAAAATGTTCTACCTTCCAAATTCCATTATAACTATTTTGTCCATGAATATTCAGTAGGTATTGAACTTTTAAATAAACATAGAACAGGGAAAGGGACTGAACCCTTTACCTGATGGATAGTCATGTCATAAATAATGACTCTTTCAATATCTATTATCTGAGTTTTTATAATGGTATATGAACACATGATGTTTTGGCAATGAAAGAAACTGTAGAATCATATTTATATCATACTGAGCAGACCATGATCAGATGGCTCCTGCAGGAGGCATCTGATATAGGTCTACATGTACTTTGTTTGCAATGGCATGAAAACAGGTAGAGGGTTAACAGCAAAGATATCGATGTTCTACATGAAAATCCATATTTCAATGTCTTGCTGAGTAATTTCAACAGCAATAACAAGTAATTACTTACAATATAACACGTTTTTGCACTTACATTTATATTATAAAGGTAGGACAATAGTATCCTTAATCTTGATAATTTCATCTTTTTATGCCTGTGCAAATGCACACATGTCTGATTATACAATATAGTGAGAGGACAAATTTTTATGTCTATCTGTACAGTATATTGAAAAGACAAATGTCTTCCTATGCAATAATAGTGTAGGGACAAATCTCTGCCTGTACAATGTAGTGAAGGAACAAATGTCTGCCAGTACAATATAATGAAGGGGTCAGTATCTGCCTGTGCAATAGGTAGGTATTTGAGCATAATTATGTCTCCCCCATTTATAATGGGGAGACATATTGTTTTTGGTCGAGTTGTGCGTCAGTCCATCTGTCTGTCCGTCTGTCTGTCACACTCGTGTCCACTCCATATCTCTCTCAAATATAGAAGGATTTCAAAATGCTTTGCAATAAATCTTCCACTCAACAAAACGATGTGCAGAGCTTTCGATTCAGGCATGTGGGTTAAAGGTCAAGGTTCTCCATAACAAGGCGATGTGCAGACAGCAGGATTCAGGCACATTCTTCAAAGGTCAAGGTCACAATTCAAGATCAAATGTTTTAGCCTTAATTTTCATGTTTGCTCCACATCTGTATATTATAACCCTTGGAAGGATTCCAAAATGCTGTGGCACAAATGTTCTCCTTAACAAGCCGATTCGCAGACAGCAGGATTCAGGCACATGGGTCAAAGGTCAAGGTCACAATTCAAGGTCATGGTCACAATTCAAGGTCAGTTATTCACACTTTCTTGTCCGGACGATAACTCCAACATGGCTAATGCCATTTGATTGGAACTTCATACATTGACAGAGCATACTGAGAGGAAGTGTCATGTATAAGGGCCAGAACTCTGGCTTCAATACTTTTGGAGTTATTGCCATTTGTTACATTTTTTTTGTCTGATCAATAACTCCAGCTCTACTGATGCTATTGGAATGACATTTCATATATGGAAAGAGCATGATGGAAGGAAGTGTTATGCACAAGTATCATAACTTTGGCTTCAATAATAAAAGGAGCATTAACTAGAGAAAAGGAATTTTTTTAGAATTTTGTAGTTGGAAACCATTGTGATAAATAGCGCATTTGCTCCTATAGGAGCAAATGCTCTATTTATCACTATGGTTTCACAAAGTGACTTTTACAGAGTCGTCAAAAGTCGTCAATATGAGGGAATGGGTTAATAATGGCATTATGAAAATTCTAGTAATATTCATACCATCATTATTTCTTACAAGAAAATTATATGATCCCTTTAACCCTTTACTCCATAAGTACACCTTTCTACTCATTTGCAAACAGAGTAGACCCAGATCAGATGACTCCTGTAGGAGCCATCTGATCAGGGTCTGCTCTGTTTGCTTATGATATAATATAGATATGTTTCTTCAGTATCTGCCATGGCCAAAATTCAACCTCAAGTTGCTGCCTAATTGCAGGTTTGCTGATGATGAATTTAAGGGGAACAATACAGCTGCAATCGATAGGCAACTGTTTTTGTAAATGAGTGGTATATTTGTATGTGCTATTTTAGTAGAATTGCCATGTACATTGCCAATGTACCAAATGTATTTCTGATTGGGGCCAATTAGTTTCAGTTTATGTTTGATTAATTCACCTGCATGAGACTATCGTACTCTTGGCACGCTTTGGGTAAACTTGGTGGAATGTTTACACACATCTCAGCATGATCCATAATTACAAGTTGCCACTTTGATTGTGTTCTTAAAATGAAGTGGAGGACAGATTTACTTTTAGAAATTAATTGAAAGACAATATTTATAGAGTATAATTACTCAAGTTCTAAGAATTTAACCTTTTAATATTTGAAGCAACATTTATCAGCCAAAACAGATTTATCTGCTTCATTTCTGAACCCTTTTCTTCATATGAGCGTGTTTTAACGCATTTGCAAACAGAGTAGACCCAGATCAGACGGCTCCTATAGGAGCTGTCTGATCAGGGTCTACTTTGTTTGCTAATGGAACTTTAAATATCTGTTTCTTTACTTTCTAAAATGAATACAATGTTCCACATTCCATATTTCATTATAACTATTTTTCTGTCCATGGATTTTGAAATTTGGAATAAATATAGAACAGGGAAAGGGTTAATTAGGTATGTTTTGAAAATTAATATGAGATGATTTTCAAACAGACAAAGAGTTACCTGGTGTCTCATTGGATCTTTTGTAACTGTTAGTGAAGCAAGAGTCAGATACTGGTAATCTTGCATGAACAAGCGTATTTTGGCATCATTTCATGTAGGGAGCACTGTTACAAGGATCTCACCAAGAACTGGTTCACGTAATCTTGAGTCACCAGTGTTGGCACAGGTTGTGAGTCTGATTGTTATCTATTTTAAAGTTAATCCTTTACTCAGTAGATACGCTCTTTAATGCCTTTGCAAATAGAATAGACCCTGTATAGCAGCTGTCTGATCAGGGTCTGTTCCGTTTACTTATGGAATACATAGATACAGTTTCTGCCTGAACGAAAATGCCCTGTGTTCATTAATTATGCCATCATAAAAAATATTCATGATGTCATTATTTCTTCCATGCATATTCAACAGGTAAAGAAGTTAAGTAACCGTTGTCAGTAAAGCTGTTGTCTGTGGAGCCATTTGAATCTCTTTTTTATGCAGCCGTCTTCAGATGGGACGTATTAGGTGAAACCCTGTGGCGGGCGGGTGGGCAGGTGTCTCGATTCGTTTCCAGACGATAACTTTAGTTCTGTATGTCCGATCTTCATGAAACTTCACATGTGCATGGATATCATTGAGGGCAGGAACCCTATTAAATATGGGCTTCGCCCAACCAAGGTCAAGGTCATTTTTTTCTGAAAATATATTGTGGCGTGCAGGCGTCTCGATTCGTTTCCAGACAATAACTTCTAAGTTCTGTATGTCCGATCTTCATGAAACTTCTTATGTACATTGATTTCAATGAAGGCAGGAACCCTATTGAATATAGGCTTCACCTGACTAAGGTCAAGGTCATTTTTTTCTGAAAATATATTGTGGCTTGGGCATCTCGATTCGTTTCCGGACAATAACTTTAGTTCTGTATGTCCGATCTTCATGAAACTTCACATGTGTATTGATATCAATGAGGGCAGGAACCTTATTAAATATGGGCTTTGCCCAACCAAGATCAAGGTAATTATTTTCTGAAAATATATTGTTTTTCTGTAGAATTTTCCAATTTCTGGACGTTAACTTTAGTTCTGTATGTCCGATCTTCATGAAACTTCACATGTGCTTTAATATCGATGAGGGCAGGAACCCTATTGAATATGGGCTTTACCAGACCAACGTATTATGTAAAACCCTGCGGCGGGCGGTCAGGCATGTGTCTCGATTCGTTTTAGGACGATAACTTTAGTTCTGTATGTCCGATCTTCATGAAACTTCACATGTGCATTGATATCAATGAGGGCAGGAAACCTATTGAATATGGGCTTTGCCTGACCAAAGGTTAAGGTCACTTT
This sequence comes from Azorinus chamasolen, assembly GCA_963576725.1. Lineage (NCBI taxonomy): Eukaryota > Metazoa > Mollusca > Bivalvia > Cardiida > Solecurtidae > Azorinus > Azorinus chamasolen. Next base: position 23,697,854 of record OY755235.1, on the reverse strand, counting down.
TCCTTGAAATAGATTGTTTTTCAGTAGTATTTTACCGTTTCCGGGTACATGTAATAACTTTAGTTCTGTATTCCCGATCTTCATGAAACTCCACAAGTGCATTGATATCAGTGAGGGCAAAAACCCTATTGAATATGGGTTTTGCCTGACCAAAGTCAAGGTCATTTTTTTTTCTAAAAATATATTATTTTTCTGCGGAATCTTCCCATTTCCAGACTATAACTTTAGTTATGTATATCCAATCTTCACGACACTTTACATGTGCATTTATATCGATGAGGGCAGGAACCCTATTGAATATGGGCTTTGCCCAACCAAGGTCAAGGTCACATTTCCTAAAAATAGATCGTTTTTCCGTAACATTTTTTTCGTTTAGGGACTTAGAAAGATTAAAGGTAAAAAAATTATTAATTTCCGTGAACTATTGCTACCTGATATGGAGTAATGGCCTTTCAACTAAAGACATTTGACGTGAGTATTTTGTGACATTTTGGCACTCTTGTCTAATAAATGTCAGACAGTTTCAACAGACATCAAGTTACAAATTGCACCTCATCTTGGTCTATACTATTTACATGGTTATCAGAAATTCACCCATAATGTGTGAAGGTGTTAATTGCCAATTGTCCATAGGCACACTCAAAAATTATTTTTCCGTAATTCATTGTACATTTTTAGCCAGATTTTTTTTGAAAAATCTCGGCTTATAGTTTGGCTAAAACCAGGCGGGCGGGTGGCGTGCCATCATTAACAAAACTTTAACATTGCTTAGAACTTCTGAATTACTTAAGCTAGACCATTTATATTTGGTATGCAGATAGCTTGGGTGAAGGCCTTTCACTTGGTACAAGGATACACGAAATCAGGTCAAGGTCAAGGTCACTATTACCGAATCATTGCCATTTTTAACAAACTTTAACATTGCTATAAGTTCTGAACTACAAAATTTAATGCTAGGCAATTCATCTTTGGTATACAGATAGCTTGGGTGAAGGCCTTTCATTTGATACAAGGATGCATGAAATTGGGTCAAGGTCAGCACAGAAAAATCCGGCTTTAATGCTGTTATTACACTAGATTAGCCCTTTGATCAAGATCTGCATTTTATGAATTATACGTTACACAAATGCTCATCATATGCTAGGCACATGTTGAATATGCTAGAGTGTCGGTAAAAGGTATGTTACTTATAGATCAAAATACACTTCACATACGGTGGCCAGTAAAGCTATCACATGAATATACGTGTATCAGTTAATAATTGTAACATATGTCTGATGAATGACTTACATATTTAACGTATTCCTGGCTATTCATACACTATTCATGCACTCACATGCGCAACACATACATTACTAATATGCTCGCATACGCTACTTTTATGCTGATATACACTACACTGACAGTGACATAATTTGATATAGTAACGCTCATATATGTTTCTCATGCGCTGCCTATACACCTGCCATAGTTACAGTATACATACGCATCTAATACGTTCATTGAAGATAGTGGTGGAAATGTTGGGTTCATAGGCTAAAAAGTTGTGCCTATGACCAGTTTCCAAAGACTTTCATTTGCAATTGATACGTTCCTCTCATACGCTAGAATGTGACAGGGCCATAATAGTCGATGCTTTCTCAAAATGTTGAATAAATCATAAAATGGCATAAGTAAGTGAAAATTGCACCAGATCACTCTGGAGTCTGAGCAGTTATCCATATTTACACAGCAGGATAACGGTTAAAGAGGCTAATTGTTTGTATGTAATGAGTAGCATGTGTTAACAATTCAGAGCAAGTAGTAGAGACCATGGTAGAGACTATGATATTCCTGTCTGAGAGTTTCACCTGTACATCTTCATTCACAGATACTTACCGTAATCATCTTAAGTATTCGCACAACCAGTCGACACTTTCCATCAGTTTGTAACACTGAATAAGTCAGTTTGATGCCATTTTCATAACAATGAATTAGACTGACATAGTAGCAAATAGTGAAGACCCTGATCAAACTCCTCGAGCAGTTTGATCTGTGTGCGCACTGTTTGCCTAAATTTGTCTGTCCGAATACTTACGCTAATTAAAGTACTACAAATCCTATAAAAGTTAGTGCATTGTACTAATAATCTTCTACTAATAGCTCTTGTAGTACATGTACTTGTACAAACTGAATCCATCATGCATGTATACATTGTACAGTAGCGACCATCAAAAAGAGGCATAATTATGGACCTATAAGGCAGGTAACTTAATGCAGGTCAAAAGTAATGCAGAAAGCTCCTATAGGAGCTTTCTGCATAACTTTTGTCCTGCATTAAGCAAGCACTTGCTTTTTAAAGCTCCTGTTTTCAATAAATGAATGGTGGCTTGAGACTGGTTCTACTGTACATGCTATCAGTTATAAAATTGTCTTTATGTAAATATACAGTAAACCCTCTCTATAACGACCACTAAATTACATCAAGTATTTTGTGTTAAAGGCAGGTGGATGCTTAAAGCAAGGTGAAAGTAAAACAGAATGCTCCTATAGGAGCGTTCTGTTTTACTTTCATCTTGCTGTAAGCAACCACCTGCCCAAAATACCAATTAATTAACACAATTTAGTGGTCGTTATAGAGAGGTTTTACTGTACTTTTATTGAGATTGAACTTAACCCTTTATCTCATGAATATTCATGTAAGAAATAGTAATTATGAATATTAATTAACTGAAATTACAATAAGATATACAGTAAAACCTGCCTTTAAGCGACCATAAAAAGAGATCTAATTATGGGTCTGTATGGCAGGTTGTAGCTTAATGCAGGTCAAAAGTAATACTGAAAGCTCCTCCTGCATTAAGCAACCACCTGCTTTTTAAGATTCCTATGTCCAATAAATTAATGGCCACTTAACCCATTCCCTCATATTGACGCCTTTTGACACCTCTGCAAAAATTACCTGTTGAAACCATTGTGATAAATAGAGAGCATTTGCTCCAATAGGAGCACATGCTCTATTTATCACAATGTTTCAAACAACAAAATTCTAAAATTTCCCTTTTCTCTAATTAATGCTCCTTTTTGGTAGATTCATTCAAAGAGGTTGGATCCTAAAATAGCCTATGAGGGAATGGGTTAAGACAGGTTCTGCTGTATGAGCATCAATTCATATGATGATAAATGATTACTGAATGTTTCATAAAGACAGGTTTTACTGTATATCATTTATATTTTGGTTCTTTGGTTAGTTTGGGGGGTACATGTATATTGTTTTTGCTCTGTCTGTTGGAACAATGGTTGGTTTGGCTGTTTGGCTCCAACTTTAACATTGGTGATGATGTGTTGCCTTTGCACAGAAGTTAGCATGCATGTGCAACTTATGGAGATGAACATTTTTAGGGGTAACTTATTAAGGTCAAGGTCATATATCAAGATCAGAGGTTATATCGGGGGGGGGGGGGGGGCATAGTGTTTCACAAACACATCATGTTTCAATATAGAATTTGTCTGAAGTGTAATTCAATCATCTTCCTTTCAAAGCATGTGAACCTATGCATGAGTGAATTTTGAATGCTCACATGACATGTTGCAGAATTAAAGTATATTGTTTTTGAAATTAGACTTGATTTTGACTAGAACATTATTGTGTTATTTTAATGCACTTTTTAGATTGTCTGTTTTTCGAAGTAAAAAAATACTAGCTATTGTCGTAACTCTGGCATCTGCGTTGTCATAGTTGTTGTTGTCATTGTCGTTGTCATTGTTGTTGTCATTGTCGTCCGGAAACTTTAATGTTGGCTACGTATTACTTTCTTCACTATTCATGCGAATCTTATGAAACTTCACACACTTTTTCACCGTCACAAGGGCTACAATCAAACAGATGAGTTTTGGCCATCGCATTCGGCGTTCTTGTTTTTTTCAAACTTTACTAAGTATTCATTATCATGTGAACCAGTGTATCTGTGAGTTTAGTCATAATCACATGACCCATTATGGAATTAAAGTAATTTTGCAATTTTAACATAGTCTGTAGATGCAAATTTGCCTTTGAGATGGACAGATATATGGGAAAGAAAATAGAATCTACCTTGAGAATATGGATCACAAATGACAGTTACTAAGCAAGCAAAGATTTCGATTTATGACATTGTGTGTTTTTCTCATTATAGTCATAATGGTTGTCTGGTAGTTGTGAATTTTCCTATGACAATCATTTGTGAACCTTATGAATGCTGAAAATACATGTATTCAAAGCGGAATACAAGTGTTCCAGTGTTAAACCCTTTCCATGTAAGAAACAATGACATTAGAATATATAAAAAAGATTTAATGTAAACTTTTCAAGGGATTTTTTTGCTTTGACAAAAACTGTAGAATCAGATCTATATCAAATCAATAGCAAATAGAGCTGACCCTGATCAGATGGCTCCTACAGGGGCCCCCATGTGAAAAGGGCTTTATATGAGGGAATGGGTTAACTTTTGAATCTATTCAGAGTGAAAAGCTTAAATTTGGTAGAGGACTTTGGATGACAAACAGTGCAGACTCTGATCTGATAGGAGCCCATTGATGTATGTTTACTCTGTTTGCAAAATGTTAATGCCCCATCACTTTTTTCCCACATTCAAAGGGGTTAAGTGATCTTACTCTTGGCATGCTATCAACAAATCCTTGATAACCTATGCAAGCAGTTTGTTTTCTGAGGAAATGCTGAGTAACACAGCATCTCATCAGAGTCTAAAGTGTCTGACACTTTGATTGTATTTGAAATTCAAATGACGGAAAAAATCATTTAGGGAATTGTAACAATCAACAATTTTGACAAGCTACAATTACTAAGTATACAAATAATTATGTGATTTTAAAGTGGAGGTCATTGACCTACTAATCTCCTGTCAAAATATATTTTTTTACTTTATAGCCAGTATCATGAGTAGAAGGAGTATTCTGACATCTGCAAACAATGTAGATCTTTATGAGCCCCATGAATGCATTTTCTGCACTGTTTTTGTATACATAAATGTGATATCTGCACTGCTTTGTACATATGTATATATGAATGTGATGCGACTGCACTGTTTTGTATATACATGTAATTATGAATGTGATATCTGCACTGTTGTGATGTCTGCACTGTTTTGTATACATGAATGTGGTATCTGCACTGTTTTGTATATATGAATTGGATATCTGCACTGTTTTGTATTCATGAATGTGATTGATATCTGCACTGTTTGTATTCATGAATATGATATCTGCACTGTTTTGTAGATGTCTTTGAAATGCTGTAGACCTAGATCGGCAACTGTAAAGTTCAGATCACTTTTGTGTCCCAAGATAGTGGCTGATCTCTGGTTGCAGGTGTTTCGAAGTGTTCGAGTGCCCTTTTCTATGAGATATTTCATGCACCACTTCTTACAGTAGCTTGGTTCATGTGTCAGCTGTTGGTGATTTGACGTAGGCCATGTCAGTGCAAGAGGCATTCTGGTATAAACCTTTGACTGCAGGACATGCATGTACTTGCATTTGCAAACAGTGCAGACCCAGTTCAGAGAGCTCCTAGAAGAGCCTTCTAATCAGGGTACAGTAAAACCTCTCTATAATGGCCACTAAATTGTGTTAATTAGTTGGTATTTAGAGCAGGTGGCAGCTTAAAGCAAGATGAAAGTGAAACAGAACGCTCCTATAGGAGCGTTCTGTTTCACTTTCACCTTGCTTTAAGCAGCCACCCAAATACTTGATGTGATTTAATGGTCGTTATAGAGAGGTTTTACTGTATGTACTGTTCCTCTAGCAGGTTTTATGCCTTTCATACTTAATGGATACTATATATTAACACTGATGGGTGATTCCAATCTGAAAATCCACCACTTAACTCTTTCCTCCCTGAATATTCATGTAAGAAATAATGACATGATGAATGTTAATTAGATTAGTTAGTTATAATACCATGGACACATAATCATTTATCCATGGCAGAAGCTGTAGAATCATACCTATATTATATCATAAGCAAACAGAGCAGGCTCTGATCAGATGCCTCCTATAAGAGCCGTCTGATCTGGGTCTATTCTGTTGGCAAAGGCATAGAAAAGGGTATTGATGGGGTAAAGGGTTAAAGGGTTAGACATATGGCCAGCTTTTTTTAGAAAATATATCCCCAGGACTTTGCAAATAGTGTAGATCCTGATCAACTGCCTCATAAAAGTTAAATTATGATTGGGGTTTACACTGTTAACCCTTTACCCCATGAATAGGTATGTAAGAAATAATGACACCATAAATACCTGCATTCATCTATTGGCATAATGAACACAGAATATTGGGGTCATGGTAGAATCCATAGAATCATATCTATATTATGTCATCAGCAAACAGAGCAGACCCTGATTAGATGGCTCCTATTATATCTATTGTATTTCATAAGCAAACAGGACAGACCCTGATCAGATGGCCTGTCTCTGTCTGACCTGGGTCTACTCTGTTTTAAAAGGCATTAAAAGTTGTACCTATGGATAAAAGGGTTAAATCTTTCCCTGTTGAATATTTATGTCAGAAATAATGACATCATGAATATTTATAAGCTGAATATGTACACAGACTTTTTTGGTATTGGTAGAAACTGTATCTATTAGAATTTCATTAGCAAACAGAGCAGACTCTGATCAGAAGATTCCTATAGGAGGCTTCTGATATGTGTCTTCTGGTTGCAATTTTTTAAGGCATGAAAAAATGTTTATGGTAAAACCTCTCTATAACGGCCACTAAATTGTGTTAATTAATTGGTATTTAGGGCAGGTGGCTGCTTAAAGCAAGGTGAAAGTAAAACAGAACAGGAGCGTTTTGTTTTACTTTCACCTTGCTTTAAACAGCCACCTGCCTTTAACACAATTTTTTTTATGTAATTTAGTGGCCGTTATAGAGAGGTTTTATTGTATATGAAGGAAAGGGTAAGACATTGTTTATGTTTGTGGGGGTGTGTCTAGACATTGTTTATGTTTATATGGTCAATGGGCACTGTCTACTACATGTATATTTGTTCTCTAGGTTCAAACGTTCATAGTGAACAGTTCATGTCTTTTAAACCAAATTCACTGAATTGTGTTTTACAAGCTTTGGACACAAAAGAACAATTGTATATCTGAAGGGGAATGACCAATGCTCTCTTGTCCAAAATGGCCACAAAAAGTCCAATTATGCTTTTTGTTTTTTATGTCAATTTTAAGGGTAGATCATAAGAATTCAAATTAGTTGCAATGTAAATCAACATTTGATTACAATTAAAGCTGATTGCAATTTGGCCTATAATTTCTAAAAACAAAATTACTTCAATTAGATTTTTAAACATTGAGCAGATGACATTTTAACACCTTTCATCACGGGAAATGCATGCTCTGTCATTTGCACACAGTGTAGACTCAGATCAGAGGGCTCCTTTAGGAGCTCTGTGATCGGGGTCTGTGCTGTTTGTCCTTCAAAATTTTCTAGCAAGTTCAAGCCTCTTAAACAGAGTGGACTGTGTAATTAAACACTGATGGGCTATTCCACTCTCATAATCCAGTGTTTAAAGGGTTAAGCAGAATTATTTTCTTAGCGTGATATTCATATTAGCGGAACACTTTTATCTCTACACGCTCAGGTGAGCTTGAACTCTGTACAGATGATTTGAAGCTTTCAAAATACAGTAAAACCCCTCTAAACCGGAATTTAGTAGAGAAGAATTTAGATACTTTTAGGCAGGTGGCTGCTTCATGCATGGTGAAAGTCACGCAGAAAGCTCCTCTAGGAGCTTTCTGTGTGACTTTCACCCTGCATGAAGCTGCCACCTGTCTCCAAGACCAATATTTATACCAAATTTAACGTCCGGTTTAGAGGGGTTTTACTGTAAGTGCAAATAGTTTGGATCCAGATGAGACTCGTCAGGATCCAAACTGGACTCTCTGGCTGTATTCTTGATATGTTAAATGATGGAAAAATTAACTTTTTGAATTGAAATAGACCATACTTTCATGGACTGCATTAACCCAAATGATGCTCTGCTCTACCTGACTTGAAGTTGCGAACAGCTTGGATCCAAATGAGATGCCGAGTACCGGTAACTCAGTGTCTCATCAGGACCCAGCTGCTTTAAACTCAATCAATAATTTCTCAAAATCGAAACAGAATTTAGTGAAAATGTGCCAGGTTAATTATAGTTTGAGCAGACATCACCATTTTTACATGGTGATAAGAGTTATCTTTACTGGGGGTTGTTTGGGTAAGGGCTGTTTTGACAGGTATTGTTACACGGATGTGAACAAGTATGCTTCACTGAACTGTGGGCTTACTCTTCATTGATTATAATGAGGGAAAGGAGAAGGAAACTTTTTGTATTGAAACATCTGGGAGAGTCAAGGATGAACTAACTACTGTTTTTCAGTCTTTAAACACTTGTCGGATTTTTTGTTAAACTTTACACAGTCAGTGTGTATCGACAATCAGTAATTAATTGACAGGTTTGTCAGGTGACTAAATTTATGTGCTTTGCTTACCTTAGAGCTTCTTGTACGCATGTGTATGTAAATTCACTGGTGTGTATTCTTTTAATCTGATAACCTGTGTGTGGATAAATAATTACAGTAATTACAATTTTTACAATAAATTACCAAGAAGTTTTGGAAAAATTGAGCTGGACTTGTACAGCAAGAATACACTTCAGCTGCAGTGTGGATATAATATAACCACTGATTGATCTAGGACAGGTAGGTCAGGTTTAATTAACTTTAATGTTTATGTCTAGACTGAACTCTGACAGCCAAACAAATGTCATCTGCTTCATCTGTTTTCCCTTCCTGATGCCAGTTTTGATGGTCAAATCTAAAATTACATTTTGAACTCGGAGTAAGACCATCTGCAAAGTTTGTCCTATAGATGTATTCATCTTCAATTTTATTTAATATAATTTTCTTCCTTTTCTTTTTCACCCTTTACATCATGAATATTCATGCAAGAAATAATAGCACTGTGAATATTAGTTAGATTAATTCTTAAAATAGAACATGAAAATTGTCATAGGAAGTTTTGGTCATGACAGAAACAGTTTTATCACATAGTCTGCCGTGTGGGAGTGCCGAAACTGATTGCTGTAAATCCTGGAAATGCACTAGTGCATTTTCTATGCAAATGAGCAGTTTGAATTCGGCTATACTACACTGTAAACAATGTCCAAAACAGCCATCAGATAATTATAGTCTGTTTCACTTTCTATGGCACTTTTTAACGGTTATGTGATAAAAAGATTCTTGCTTTCGTGTTCATTACAAAATGTTTTCATGAAACTCGTTTACCATAATTAAATATTACACTCGCTTAAGCTTGTGTCATATTATTATAATAAGTAAACTCGTTTCATAAAAACAATTTGTAATGAACACTCTGACTCATGTAAGATCCTCTATGAATCAGATCTACATTATTTCATAAGCAAACAGAGCAGACCCTGATCAGAGTCTGACGGCTCCTATAGGAGCGTTAAAGGTTGTGTCTATGTAGTAAAGGATTAAAATCCTAGTCAAGGTGCCAAAGCAATTTTTGCTGAATATGCACAACATAACAGTTACTGGTCTAATCAGGAGGATTCAAACTGTTTGGAAAGACTTCCATTATCACTTTCCATGTAAGAGATAATGACATCATGAATATTTATTTGCTGAAATTTTATAATGTAACAAATTCAAGGAAATGTGTTGCTTGACAAAAACTGTAGAATCCGATCTATTGATCAGCAAATACAACAGACCCTGATCAGATGGTTCTTACAGGAAAGGTGAGATCTGGGTCTACTCTGTTTGCAAAGGTAAGAAAAAGGCATTTATATGAAGAAAAGGGTTAATTCAGCTACAGTAAAACCTCAATAACTCAAATTAACCCTTTCCTTCATATAAATGTGTTTTCACCCATTTGCAAACAGAATAGATCCAGATCAGACAGCTCCTATACTGGAGCCGTCTGATCAGGGTCTGCTCTGTTTGCTAATGGATTTTGATAACTCTTGTTTCTTTAGTTTATGAATTGGTTACAATGTTCCACCTTCCATATTTCAATATAACTATTTTTGTCTATGAATTTTAAGTAGGTATTGAAATTTGGACTAAACATAGAACAGCGAAAGGCAGATGACTTCTTAATTAATGTGGTGTATAGGTCATTGAATATTAATGTATGATATAACGACATCACAAATATTAATTAACTTTAATTTTGTAATTACACTATGAATTTTTATGCCCCCCCCCCCCCCACCCAACGTTAACGGCAGGAATATAGTAATCGCATTGTCCATCCTTCTGTCTGTCCGTCTGTCCCAAATTTCGTGTCCCTAATCTGTTATCTGTGAATGGATTTCAAAATAACCTGGCACATATGTTCAGGACACAAAGACCATGTGTCGCATTCAAGTCCCTGGTCTATGGGTCAAAGGTCAAGGTCATCCTTCAGGGTCAAAGGTCGGGGCATAAATGTTTCACAAACATACTCTTGTTTATCATAGCAGAAACTGAAATTATTTCATACGCAAAAAGAGCAGACTCAGATCAGACAGCTCCTTCAGGAACTGGCTTATCTGGATTTACTCTGTTTGCAATGTCATATACATGTGTACCTGTATGGAACAAATGGTTAAAATCCCATAATGAATACTTATTTGAGTGTTTGATTTAGCAAGGTTTTTACTGTGTATTTGGAAAAAAGTTGTGCTGTAAACAATATCAGACATCCATTAAGCTAACTCAAGTGTAGTAGAACCCCTATAGAGTGACCACTTTTATTTTGGCCATCATAAAAAGTTGATATTGATGAAATCATTATTTCAATAGTAGCCACCTGATCAGAGTCTGCTCTATTTGCTTTTGACATGATGTAGATGATGTGATTCTACAGTTTTTGTAAAAGCAAAAATATATCGATATTATAAAAATTCAGCCAGTAAATATTTGTGATGTCATTAATTTATTTCTTACATGAATATTGAACAGGGAAAGGTTTAAGACCTGGTTTCTTCTTGGCTTCAGTAAAGTGAGACTGATAGTCTCTTCAAACCAGACACAGATTGTTGGTGGCAGAGTTACGTATTTCATTGAGATTAATGTCATGATAGGCCCTGACTGATACCATCTTGTACACCTTTTTAGAATTTAATCTTTTTTGTTAGCTCTTGACACACAAGTTTTTCTTTCCTGCAAGAACTATGTTTCAATTACAGGATAAGAATTTTGGACCATTTCTTTTTAAGTAATATGACCACAATCTCAAATAGTTTGGATCCTAGTGAGACTCTGAGCCACTTAGCATGTAATGTGACTTGAAAGTAATTGTTAAGACTCAGTCACTGTCCGGAAATCAACTGGAGCATGCTAAGAGTTAAAAGAGAATAGAGAGTGTGCACTTTAGTTGCAGCCATATTGTAACTTACCATAATCACCCTAAAGTTTCAGACAGACTTACCTAGGCAAATAGTATAAACCCCGATCAAACTGATCCTGAAGGAGCTGTTTGATCAGGTTCTACACTATTTACAACTTTGTCTGCCAATTTCAAAGTTTTCAAAATGTTGCCAGTTTGAAATGTTCAGCTTGAATATTTAGGGCAAATATGGTTAACCCTTACAATGTACAACGCTGAATGTTCAAATAGACTATTCCAAATTTCAAACAGGTCAAGCTTATGGTGAATATTCAGGGATTTTTCTACAGAAAAGTCTAACCTGACAAACAGTGCAGACTCTGATGAGAGGGCTCCTCTAGGAGCCCTCTTATCTGGGTCTACATTGTTTGCAAAGGACATTAGTGACTCGTGTCCAGCACTGTAAGGGTTAACTCAAGAAGTAATATGATCAGTGTCTACACAGTAGTCTACTTCTGAATTTTCGTTCAAAATTATTAAAAACGTGTTCTATTAACGCTTTCCCTATTTACTGTATTTACTCTATTTACCCTTTACGCCATAAATACGCCTTTCTGCAAACAGATTAGACCCAGATTAGACAGCTCCTATAGGACCCGTCTCATCTGGGTCTATTCTGTTTGCAAATGTGTGAAAAAGGCATTTATATGAGGGATAGGGTTAAGTATTAAAAAGTGGTAGAGAGGGGATAATTATTTGGTGTCCTAATATTTTAGGTAGATAAGGTACTGTTTATTTTTGTCATGACCCATTTTTGATAAAGCCTGGAATTGCTGACATGCAGTTTTCAACTCTTTTTTTTTTTTAACAAAAATGTTTTACCTGTAGAAGGTGTGGTGTAAATAAAGGATTTGATCTGATGTCTGTTACGAGACTTGAACACTTTGAATGCTGTATTTTCAAAGTGGAATGGTCCATCATTGTTGAAGTATAACAAGAACAGAAGTCCAGGGTCCATCCTATTTGAAAGGGTATCATTTGCATGAGGATTTTGACTGATTCTGGTTTGCACTGTTTGCAAATGACAGTACACTCATTTCCCTGTGTACACCACATGTTGCTGAGATTAATAGATAAAAACGTTCTGGTAATACTTCATATCATGTTGAACTGATTATTATAGTTACTTCCTATAACTTCTCTGATAACAGTCAGAACATTTAGTTTTTGTGGAGAAAGCATTTACCATTAAAACTGTTTTAAACGACCGTTAAAAGAAACATAATTCTGGGTTATTATGTTGGCTTTAAGCTAGCACGACAAAAGGAGCTTTCTGCATTACTTTTTCTGCTCTTTCCTCTTGTAAAGTTGTACCTTTCATATTGAATGAACTCTGTTGTTAAACTATAGTTGAGTATTCGACTTGAAATTTCAGCATTCAAAGAGTTAAGGGAACAGAAAAATTAATAACTGCAGTACATGCAGCAGACAACAATTACATAAGGTGCAAAGAGATAAACTAAGCATCAAAATAGACAACAAAAGCAAGTTATTATCTGAGATACTGTTGTACACTAAAATGATATTTGCGGAGAAGATTCAAGTTTACAGACCTTGTTTTAACCCATTCCCTCATAGGCTATTTTTAGATCCAACCAGTTTAAATAAATCTACCGAAAAGTAGCATTAAACTAGAGAAAAGGTAAATTTTAGAATTTTGAAACCATTGTGATTTATCACAATGGTTTCAATGGGTGATTTTTACAGTGGCGTAGAAAAGCATATTTATGGAAGAAAGGGTTAAATTTTGCGGGTACTGTTTTCATGTCAGGTTTTGTCGAACTCTCCCAAAGACACCTTTGTAAATTAATGTGTAAGTGGTCGCTTAACCTTTTATCCATAGATCCCGCCTTTTAACGCCTTTGCAAACAGAGTAGATCCAAATCAGGTGGCACCTGCAGAAGCTGTCTGATTAGGGACTCTCCTGCTTTCTTATTGAATTGTATATACAGTAAAACCTCTCTATAATGACCACTAAATTGTGTTAATTAGTTGGTATTTTGACTATTTAGGGCAGGTGGCTGCCTAAAGCAAGGTGAAAGTAAAACAGAACGCTCCAATAGGAGCGTTCTGTTTTACTTTCACCTTGCTTTAAGCAGCCACCTGCCTTTATCACAAAATACTTGATGTAATTTAGTGGCCATTATAGAGAGGTTTTACTGTATGTCTGCCATGGCCAAAGTATCCTGTGTTCATATGCCATTATAAAAATTCAGCTAATACATAAATATGAGGTCATTATTTCTTACATATTCATGAGGTAAATGTTCAAACCGTATTCCAATGAGCCTAATGCCTCTAAAAAGGCACCAGATCATTATAAACAGTGTAGACCCAGATCATTTCCATATTGGAAAGTTATGTCTAATATAAACACCTTTTCATGCATCTGCAAACAGAGAGTAGACCCATTGGAATTTGATAGATCTGTTTCTTTAGTTTCTAAAATAGCTACATGTTCCACCTTCCGTATATCATTATAACTGTTTTGGCCATGAATATTCAGTAGGTATTGAAATTTGGACTAAATATAGAACAGGGAATGGTTTAATTGGTCCTAGTAAGTAGTAGGAATGTGTCAGAATGATTATCTGACAGTTTAACTCCAGATAAAAAGCAAATTGTCTCATCATTCAGTGATGAATATCCAAATGGTTTGTCCATAGATTAGAATTTACATAGGTATTGGCTTACATGAAAGCAATTTCCTTGCAGGAGGCACATTAGACACATAAAAAGCCATTAATAACCCTTAAATCCTATGAATGCAGAATGGTCAAAATGGAATGTTCCATTTATTGTTTAACGGAACAATCCATTCAATATGAAAATATTAAATTGACTGGTGTATTTTTAAATGCAAACATTGCAGACCTTATTGGTTGTCTAAGAGTCCTGGCTTGGATCTACGCTATTTGCAAATACCAGCTAACTTATTTACGGCATTCAAAGGTGTAACTTCTAAGCCTTCTTTACAAACTATCAATTAAAAAATTTCTCTTCTTTAACCTTTTACCTGTTAAGTATTCATGTAAGAACTAATGGCATCATGAATATTAATTAGATAACTTTTTTGAAGCAGTATTTGAACACTGGAAATTCTGGCTCAGACAGATACAGTAGAATCAGATCTATATTCTACCATAAGCAAACAGAGCAGACCCTGATCAGACAGCTCCTATAGGAGCTGTCTGATATGGGTCTACTCTGTTTGCAAATTTGCGAAAGGTGTTTATACCAAGGAAAGGGTTAACTGCAGGCTTGTGGCAAAGTGGTGATTTACCTAATTATACAAACAGTTTGGATCCAGATGTGATGCCCAGTTAAACCTAGCAATTCATCAGGATCCAAACTGTTTGTCACTCTGAATGAAATTTTAAAAAGAAAATAGAAGAAACAAATCAATTATCAGTGTGTCAAAGAGTTTGGATCCTGATGAGATGCTTGGTTACTCATTGTTACATCCATAGTGTTCCCGTAGGTTATCGTAAATTTGCTGCTTGCATGCAACGAGTTAGCTAATGTACAAATAAATAGGTTGAAGTTTTCTATAAATGATTGTATCATTCAGACTGACATACCCCAATTACCCTAAAAATTAAAACATTGGCAAATGGTGCAGACCCAGATCAAATGACTTCTGAAGGAGCCATTTGATCAGGATCTACACTACTTTGCTTCTATAACAGTTTAAAGTTACCAAATTTAATTTTATTCAGCTTTACAGACTCTGAGATGGGGTGTCCAAATACATAGAGTAATTAGAGTAGAAACTGGGATTTAATCATTTAACCTATTCCAACATAGGCTATTTTTCGATCCAACCTCTTTGAATAAATCTACTGAAAAGGAGCATTAACTAGAGAAAAGGAAATTTTTTAGATTTTTTTAGTTTGAAACCATTGTGATAAATAGTGCATATTTGCTCCTATAGTAGCAAATGCTCTATTTATCACAATGGTTTCAACAGGTGATTTTTACAGAGGCGTAGAAAGGCGTATTTATGGAGGAAAGGGTTAAGTGAGATTATATGTCATTCTGTCAACACTCTGTTGTTGAATTTGTATTATCCTAAAAGCAAACAGGTTGGCTCCAAATGAATCTGATAATATTATATGTAATCTAATCCCAAGTTGTGGGCAAATAGGTGATTTTGCATCTGGTCAGGAACTAAAACTTTGGCACCTTAACCATGAATATTCATACGAAATAATGTATAACTTGTATGAATATTAATCAGCTTAATATTTGAACAAGAACAATTTTGGCCCTGGTATTGATTAACAGCATTTTCAAAAGAAATGAAAGAGAGCACAACATGTAAAATAATGAATGGACTATTAAAAAAAATTGTAATTGGTTTTAAAGTTTTCCTGTTCAAAATATGTGTAAAAAATAATGACATCATCAAAATTTATAGACAAATTTTTATAATGGAAAAGGAATTGTTTACCAGAAACTGTAGAACATAATTCCATCAGCATTTACAGAGCAGACCCTAATCTGATGGCTCCTACAGGAGGCATCGAATCTGGGTCTTCTTTGTTTGCATAAAAGAACATTTATATGTGGAAAAGGGTTAAAGACTACATGTAGTTAAAATAGTTTTGCAAGAAACCCTCGATTTTCCTGTCTAAAATGTTTAAAAGTTTAAAGATCAAGGTGTATGTTTGTCATCCAAAATTGTATTGACAGTGTTTAACTCTTTGCATGCCAGTGACTAATTCGTTATTCATGATTTGGATCCAGATGAGATATTTAAGTAACTCTGCATCTCATAGGGATCAGAGCTCTCTCAGGGACTTTGGTGATGTTTTTTGAAAAACAGTGGGACAAAAATCCTCAATCAGAATTTGAAGCAGGTGAATATTTTGCAGATGACAATTATTCAGCATGCAAATAGTAAACCCTTGCCTGACTGTGACAATAATATCAGCTCAGATGTGGATCTGGGGCAACTTAGGATTACTTCAGAGTCAATCAAGCGTGTGAGAAACATCTGGCGAAATGTCAAACTGTTTGGAACCTGATGATCAGCCGAGTAACTCATCTGGATCTAAGCTGTTTGCAACTGCAAGTCAGGTTGTGTTTATGGTTAACAAATATAGATGAGACATAGAGCCTAGGTGCTTGTTTTCATTTTGCTTGTAATGGGACACAATTAGCTGACTGGAGCCAAAGCCGTATACTTTACCTCATAGATATGCCTTTTTATGCCTATGCGAAAATAGATTTAACCCTTTCCTCCATATGCTGTTTTTAGGCCCAACCTCTTTGAATGAATCTACCGAAAAGGAGCATTAACTAGAGAAATGGATTTTTTTTAGAATTTTGTAGTTTGAAACCATTGTGATAAATAAAGCATTAAAAATTTTGCTCCTCTGGAGCAAATGCTCTATTTATCACAATGGTTTCAATAAGTGACTATTACAGAGGCGTAGAAAGGCGTATTTATGGAGGAAAGGGTTAATCCATATCGGACAGTTCCTGCTGTAGCCATCTGATCAGGATGTGCTCCGTGTTTGCTTATGGAATAGTGAAGATATGGTCATGGCCAAATAATCCTGTGTTCATATGCCATTGTAAAAAAATCACTTGATAAATGTATTCATGATGTCATAATTGTTTACTCTTTGCATAAAAAGTAATTTTTGTCTGCAAAAATGACTTTTCATGCCTTTGCAAATAGAGCAGACCCAGATTACAGACAGCTCCTGGAGGAGCCGTCTGATCAGTGTCTACTCTGTTTGCTTATGGAATTATATACATGTAGATCTGATTCTATAGTTTCTTCTTCAGCTGAACTTTTTTGTCAGCAAATACTGTACAATCAAATCTATATCATGTTAAAAGCAAACAGAGCAGATCCTGACCAGCTGACGGCTCCTGCAGGAAAGGTCAGATCCTGGTTCTATTCTGTTTGCAAATGTGTGAAAAGGCATTTATGTGAAGGAAAGGGTTTTAACTCTTTCCTCCAATTAGGCTATTTTAGACCCAACCTCTTTATTATTATTCATTAACTAGAGAAAAGGATTTTTTTTTAGAATTTTGTAGTTTTAAACCATTGTGATAAATAGAGCATTTGCTCCTATAGGAGCAAATGCTCTATTTATCACAATGGTTTCAACGGGCGAATTTTAACGAGGCATAGAAAGGCGTATTTATGGAGGAAAGGGTTAAGCAGGGAATTTGCTGAGTATATATAATAATATTTTACTGTACTATGTTCCTTACATTGTGACAACATTCTGATCAAAGTACTAAGTAATGTTAAGTATGTACAATGTAGATAGAAGTGATAGTTCTGCCCCATAACAGTTAATAATCCCTTGGAATGCTGGAGTTTTAATGTTTAATAGTCCATCATCATTAGAATGGTACAATTCATTCAGTAAAAAAGGGTATATAGTAAAACCTCTCTATAACAGCCACTAAATTGTTTTAATTAATTGGTATTTAGGGCAGGTGGCTGCTAATAAAGCAAGGTGAAAGTACTTTTACCTTGCTTTAAGCAGCCACCTGCCTTTAAAACATAATATTGGATTTAATTTAGTGGCTGTTATAGAGAGGTTTTACTATAATTTGAGGGAGAATTTGACTGACAGCGCAGATTCTGATCAGACGCTCCTCTAGGAGCCCTCTGAACTGGGTCGACACTGTTTTTCAAATTCTAGTACACTCGTTGACTATATTGAAAGGGTTTATTATTGAAAGCAAATACTTGTGAAGTAGTCAGTGAAATGATATTGTCGTGTTAAGTCATATATGGTACAATTATTTCATGCAACATGAATTTATGCTAAACTGTGAGATACTTTTCAACATCATAAATGTACATTTTTAGCCCCTTATATTGTATTTTTATACAGTTTCAAACAATGTAGACCCTGATCTGGGTCTGCCGTTTTTGCTTATGAAATTATATACATGTAGGTCTGATTCTACAGTTTCCGTCTTGATCAAAATTAGCCTGCATTCATAATGCCAGTATAAAAATTCAGCTAATTAATATTCATACACTACCATCATTATCTCATCATTTAAAGAGTTAAGGGTTCTCCCCATTCACTTGAATAATTTATAAATTATAATACAGTAGAAATATTTGCTGGTGTTGTTAAAAAATGGAAGAAATTACTTACATTTTATTTTATTTGTTTAAATTTTTACTTGACAATCAAATCTTTTAACCCTTTCCCTCATGTGAAAATCATGAACAGTGTATAATAATTCTCAGCAAGTCAAATATCCAGAGATTATGTGTATTTGGCCCTTCAATGGAAACAGTTTACATGAAAATAATAAGCATTTAACTCATTAATTCATAAATACGCCTTTCTATGGCTTTGCAAGTAGACCCAGATCAGACAACTCCTATAGGAGCCATCTGATCAGAATTTGCTCTTTTTGCCTATGAAATAATACACAGTAAAAACCCTCTAATGCGACCAGCAAAAAGGGGCATAATTCACAGTAGCAAAGGCAGGTGGTAGCTTAATGCAGGATGAAAGTTATGCAGAAAGCTCCAACAGGAGCTTTCTGTATAACTTTCATCCTGCATTAAGCAACCACCTGCTTATAAAGACAGCCATGTTTATTCATTAAGTGGTAGCATTAGAGGGGTTTTACTGAATATATACATTTTGTAATTCTGCAGTTTCTGCCATGGCCATAAATTATTGTGTCCATTCACCATTATTAAACAATAATCTAATTAATATGCATGCTGTCATTATTCCTTACATGCATGAATATTCATAAAGTAAAGGCTTATTCTCTGTTCAAGTCTGTTGAAAGTTTACCAGTTTGGATATCTCTATTGACAACATAACAGTGTCTCACTGACATTTAGTGGTCTTTTCATCAAGTGTTTTATCAAATAAGAGCCTGTTGATAATTCAGTTTGAAGACCATAGTCACATCAAACGCCTGATCTTATCATGACACATCATCAGCTGTTTTTCTCTGTGCTGACTTTTCAACATCGGTATGTCAAAGCAGGCTTGTCATGTTTGCATTCTTTTATCTAAAGTGTATGCATTAACCCTTTCCTTGTTGAATATTCATGTATAGTAAGATAGAATGACATCATGAATATTTATCTGCTGAATTTTAAATGGTATAATTACAGTAGAACCCCTCTAATGCGACCACTTAGTGAATAAACATACCTGTCTTTATAAGCAGGTGGTTGCTTGATGCAGTACAATAGTAATGCAGAAAGCTCCTCTAGGAGCTTTCTGCATTACTTTTGTCCTGCATTAAGCTACCACCTGCATATAGCACCCAGAATTATACCTATTTTAGGTGGTCCCATTAGAGGGGGTTAACTGTATTATGTATACAGGAGTTTTTGATATTGGTAGAAACTGTAGAGTCGGATCATTTGTAATTCCAGTAGCAAACATAGCAGAACCTGATTTGAAGGCTCCTATATAGGAGCCATCTGATCTGTGTCTACTCTGTTTGCAAAGATGTGAAAACAATATTCATGAGGTATTAAGGTTTAAGCCTTTACTCCATCAATATACCTTTCTACGTCTTTGCAAACAGAGTAGACCTGGATCAGATGGCTCAGGAGTATTGAAAAAAATTAACAGCCAACAGTTACTTCCGAGTGTGCTTCACCAAAACTGAATTTTAACCCTTTACCTGATGGAGGCACCTTTAGACACCTTTTCAAATAGTGTGGACCCAGATCAGAAAGCTCCTGTGAATGCAGGAATAGTTTTTGGCCATGGCAGAAACTGTAGAGTAAGTCATATCTGTATAATTCTATTAGCAAAAGAGCAGACCCTGATCAGACAATTCCTACAGGAGCTGTGTGATCTGAGTCTATCCTGTTTGAAAAGGCATATATAGCTAGACAATGAAGTATGTATTAAGGGCTGAGTGATTTAGGCATTATTTTGGTCCTATACTATGCATCCATCGGCTTTTAAAAAGACCACTTGACTTTACACTAAGTGGTTGCTTGACAGAGGTTTTACCATGCAGAGGTCTAAGTAACTGTAAAAATCTATAAGTTTATCTAATAGCCATTATCCTGATGATCGTGACATAACTGTTATTGGAAAACAGCTTGGATCCAGATGAGACGCTGAGCAACTCAGTGTCTCAACAGGATCCAAGCTGTTTGTCAATCAGTGAACAAATTGCAAGTAAATTGCAAATCTTGCCTCATATCAGAGTTTGAGCAGACATTATGTAATTGGCAGGATAAGGGTTAAGAGAGCTTCAAGGGCTTGTGATAGGAAATTAATAATAAAATCATAATGTAAACATTGGCAGCTTTAGCCTGTTAGCTGCAATATAGAAGAACAACGATTTTGATTATGAGTCTGTCAATATTTATTGGCTGCATTTTAAAAATGGTACCTAAACATTGGAACTGTTGGCCATGACAGATTAGCTTTAAAATCAGTTCTATATAGATGTAGTTCCTTAATCAAATAAAGGAGAAACTGATCAGACACCTCTTATAGAAGCTGTCTTATATGGGTCTATTTAATTTGCAAAGGCAGGAAAAAGTACTATGAGGTAAAGGGTTAACCCTTTCCTTCATATAACCACCTCTTCAAGCATTTGCAAACAGGGTAGCTCAAGATCAGATGGCTCATGGTGTTAGAGCCAGACTGATTAAGGTCTGCTTTGTTTGCTTTTGACATGATATAAATGAATGGCTGCTCAGAGGACAGTTTCTACTGTATAGAACAAGCAATTCGAAGTTGAAATTAGACATAGACCCAAATACTGATAGAATGAATGCATATCTCAATGTGTTATTTGACCCTCCAAAGTCTGAATGATATCATTTTGTGCACAGCAACTTAATGTTTTCCACCCTAAGTTATCATCTAAAAATGCTTAACCTTTTTCAGTGCAGGAAACGAGTCACTTTAAATGTCCTTTGCAAACAGTGTAAACTCAGTGTAGACTCAGATGAGAGAGCTTTTATGGGAGCCCTGTCAATTCAGGGTCTGCACTGTTTGTCATGTTATACAATACTTTTAAAATTTCTTTAAAAAATCCCTGAATATTCGTGGTAAACTTGGCCTGTTTGAATTTTAGAATAGTCTTTTTGAAAATTCAGCATTGAAATTATAAGAGCTGATTTTCCCCAATTTTATTTTCTCCATTTTTTGTTTCAAAAACCATCATGGTATTGTACAGTTTGGATCCTGATGAGACACAGAGTAAGCCGATGTCTCCTCTAGATCTATTCAGTTTGCATAGGTCATCAAAATTTTGCTGCTAGCACGTAAGGAGTTAACCCTTTCCCTGTTCTATGTTTATTCAAAATTTCAATACCTATTAAATATTCATAGACAAAATAGTTATAATGAAATATGGAAGTTGGAACACATATTCCGGTATATTGTAGCCATTTTAGAAAATAAATAAACAGATTTTTCGAATTCCTTTAGTAAACAGAGCAGACCCTGATCAGACATCTCCTATAGGAGCCGTCTGATCTGGGTCTACTCTGTTTGCAAATGTGTGAAAAGGCATTAAATTATGAGGGAAAGGGTTAAATTCTTTACTATAGAATTTTTGTAAAATCTTTAAAGCAAGAGAGCTTAAGAGACCAACAGTTCACCACAAGACTGAACTATAATATCGTTTGCAAACAGTTAAGATCCAGATGAATTGCTGAGTAAGTTGGCATTCAAACAGCAAGACCATTTAATTCTATCTTTTTAATAGAAATGGAAGAAAACTATGTTTTTAGAATTGGGGGATAGCATTTTTTTCCAGTTGCATGTTACTCGGTGTTCAAAGGGTTTAATGTTCGTATGAATGTCGGTTTGAAACTTATATTTACTGAACATGTAATATGTAAAACAGTATTTGGAATAACATACTTCAAACCTCCCAGACAAACACATTACCTTAGTGTTTAAACATGTCATACAGTCATTATTCATTGGCAAGTGATTGTTAGATTTTTCAGCCATTAGCATGCTGTGAGTAAACCCAGAGCTCTCTGATCAGGGTATGCTCTGTTTGCTTAACACCCCCCCCCCCCCAACACACACACCCCCAATGAATATTCATGTCAGAAATAATGACATCATTAAAATTAATAAGATTAATTGTTGTAATAACACATGGACACAGAAATATTTGGCAGTAACATAGCAGACCCTCAGGCCTGATCAGATGACTCCTACAGGAGCCATCTGATCAAGGTCTACTCTGTTTGCAAATCTGAAGAAAGACATATTTATGGAGTAAAGGGTTTATGAAATATTATTGATCTGATTCCATAGTTTCTGCCATGTGAAAACATTCCTTGATTCATGAGCCACCATAAAACACCAGTTAATTAATTCTTACATCAATATTCAAGTCAGCATATTTGAAAAGAAATCAGTAAAAAGAATCTGAAATGGCAAATAAAGCAGACCCTTAACATAGAACTCCTGTAGAGTATCTGCCTGTTCAGGATCTACGTTATTTACAAATATCTCTCTACTCAGTACTCACTGCTGTTTTCATCTGAAGGGTAACTTCTGACTGCTAAGGGTATGGTGGTTTTGTCACCTAAGCTGGACTTATGTCAATGTAAGTGTTTGATCAGTATAAATATTATGATTTATAATTCTTTTGAAGTGCCAAGTTATTGATTATATTGTATTGTCGGTTATTATGTCAGTGAAATATGTTTGTGGCAAATCAAACAGGCTGTTCCAGAATATGTCAGTGCTTCCTTGAAAGTCTCTTGAACATATAACAAGTCATTTTAGACAAGGATCTAATATACTACAAAACAGGTTCATAGGACTGACATTGGTGAGTCTAATTTCATATTGCCAGAACTAATAATGTAACTTGATTTAACACATTTACCTCTTGAATATTCATAAAAGAAATAACATACATCACTGCAAACAGAGCAGACCCAGATCAGATGTTTCCTATAGGAGGAATCTGATCAGAGTCTGCTTATGTTACAATATGGATCTGATTCTGCAGTTTCTGCCAGAGCCAAAATGTCCTGTATTCATATGCCATTATACAATACAATCTAATTAATATTAATTCCATTCTTTCTGACATGGATTTTCAACAGGTAAAGGTTTAAAAGTAGTCTGAGTGACAGGACAGAGAGGTGTAAACCTATTCCCTCATATGCTATTTTAAGACCCAACTTTTTGAAAAAATCTACCAAAACGGAGTATTTACTAGAGAAAAGGTATTTTTAGAATTATAGTCTTGAAATCATTGTGATAAATAGAGCATTTGCTCCATGGGATCAAATGCTCTATTTATTACTATGGTTTCAAAAAGTGACTTTCAGTGGCATCAAAAGGCGTCAGTATGAGAGAATGAGTTAAATGACAGAAACTGTAGAATCAGATCTATATTATGTCATAAACATATGAGGCAGACAATCTGATCTGGATCTACTCTGTTTGCAAAAGTGTAGAATGGTATGTTTATGGAGTAAAGGGTTAAACATATTGCAGACTGGTAACAAAAGCCACTTGTTGTCATTGCATTTCCATGAGCTTTGAATGTAATGGATTGCATGTACACATAGACAAAACATTTAAAGCAGATGACATTCCTATAACGCTTACCTTGTTATGTAATTGTCTATAAATGTATCATTGGCTGCAAATTATAAAAGTGCATTTTCAGTTACCATGATCAGTGTCACACAGTTTGGATCCTGGTGTCCAGAATCACGAGTTGCCCACTTGAGCATGCAAAGAGCTAATGATATCATTAGAGCAAAATGTCATTTTGATTTGACAACAGTATCTTTTACATGCATTGGTTTTTGATGTTAGACGTACAATGCAAGATGTGCGCCCTCCTGACATCCTTTTGTTATGTAAGCCCTTATCTCTCTGTGAACAAAATAATGTCTGTTTGGATCTGATGCAATTTACTTACTTTCGATTCAGTCAAGCTTTAAGAAAAGCAAATGAACATGTGTCAAACAGCTTGGATCCAGACACATTATTCAGTGCCTCGTCTGGAATGAAGCTGTTTGCAAATGCAGGTAAAGTCTCAAATTTCTATATTAGGATAAGGGCTAAGAATGCTACACAATACAAATGATAGGCCAGCAGATAAGATATATGATACAGAGGAAATATATCTTTGTTCATTAGAATGTTTTAAATCTTTACTCCATGAATATTCACATAAGAAATAATGACATCATGAATATTAATCAGATTAATTGTTATGATCGCACAAGGACACAGGATGTTTTGGCCAAGACAATAACTATAGAATCATGTCTATATTATATCTTAAGCAAACAGAGCAGACCCTGATCAAACTGCTCCTACAGGAGCCATCAGATCTTGGTCTACTCTGTTTACATTTAAGGCTTCAGAAAGGTGTGTACAGTAAACCCTCTCTATAAAGGCAGATGGCTGCTTAGAGCAAGGTGAAAGTAAAACAGAACACTCCTATAGTAGCATTCTGTTTTACTCTCACCTTGCTTTAAGTAGCCGCCTGCCCAAACTACCAACTAATTAACACATTTCAGTGGCCGTTTCAGAGAGGTTTTACTGTATTGTGGAATGGAGGGTTAAACCTTTAGCAAATTGCCACCTTAAATTCAGATATTGAATAGATTTTTTCTCTGTAAACAGTTAAACTGGCAAACAGTTTGGAATGTGATGAGACAGTCAGATTTAATAGTGAGTTCATCATGTTCTAATTACCCTAAATATTTGAACAAACTGAGACAGATAGTGCAGACCCAGACCAGACTGCTCCTGAAAGAGTAAATTGATCAGGGTCCACTATAGACAGGTGCAGGCAGAAACTGTTTTATCAGATCTTTATTATTCCATAAGGAAAAAGAGAATACTCTGATCAGAGAGATTCTGAAGGAGCTGTCTGATCTGGGTCTACTGTGTTTGTAAATGTGCATCTTTAGCAAATAAGGGATTAACTCATTACATGTATCAGGGTGGAATTACCCTGTAGTATTCAAGTACTCAATATGAAAGACTTTAATAATAACTCATAGGCTATTTATAGATCCAACCTCTTTGATTAAATCTACCAAAAAGGAGCATTTACTAGAGAAAAGGAACATTTTAAAATTATGTAGTTTTGAAACCATTTTGATAAATAGAGCTTTAATTTTGCTCCCATGGAGCATTAATGCTCTATTTATCACAATGGTTTCAAAAAGTGACTTTTACAGAGGCGTCAATTGGCATCATTATGCGGGTATGGGTTAAACTTGCTAGAGGAGTTTGAATGACAAACAGTGCAGATCCAGATCAGAGGCCGCTCCTCTAGGATCCCTCTGATCTTGGTCTACACTGTTTGCAAAAGACAGTGTATGCATGTCCCAGGTTGAAAGTGTTAAAATAGGGTACTCTTTTATATAGTCTGTTGTTGCGATATGCATTTAACACTATTACATACTGAGTGTTTGCACCTGTTTATGTATTAAAATCTTGGATTTCACAGAAATTAACTTCTTAACATATCTGTACCTTTGAATAAACTAGGTCTACTTGAAAAGAAATTGCTGATGTTTCAAAATGTATCTTATATTATAATACTTGACTCCACCCTCTGTGAATAGTTATGAAACTATCAAACTTTGTCAAGATTTACAGAAGTCAAGGGGCATGTTCAGCTTAGCATTAATTTATTGAGTCGAAATTATGTTTTGAACAATACTCTGAATGCAATATAAATGAAATCCTGCTAATTAAGGTTAAGTAAAATGCCAATACAAACAAATATTAACTACCAGTAGGTGTTCTCAACATTAGCTGAAACAAATTAGTTGAAAATTTGAAAAAATAAATAAAAATAATATAAAAAATAAATGGAGAATGTCTACTGGGTAATAGTTGACCAATTCAACTTGACCTACATGTACACTGTATGTCCAGTACTCATAAAGTCATAATTGATTTTTATATACAACTTATTCTGATGAATTTCTGTTGGTTTCCATGGCAATAAATATTCTCATTTTTTCTATACAGACAACACTTACCATACTATGCTATGAAGTCCTAAGTTAGTTAAAACTTCATAGATTTAGTAATTTTTAAAATATGAATACTTGTTTGAAAGTTATGTTTGATGTCTTATTTCTGTTTAAACTATTTGTAGCAGCAGTTAGTTTACGTTCATTTTTGTGTTTTATTAACACTTTGAATGCGGGAAATGAGTGTACTTGCATTTGCAAACAGTGTAGAACAAGATCAGAAGGCTTCAAGAGTCTGCACTTTTTGTCAATCAAAATCCTCTAACAAATATTAGCCTTTCATATTGAATAGATTCTGTAGTTAGTAACAGACGGGTCACTACAGTAAAACTTCTCTAAACCAGAATTCTAGTAGAGAAGAATTTAAATATTTTTAGGCAGGTGGCTGCTTAATGCAGGATGAAAGTCATGCAGAAAGCTCCCAGAGGAGCTTTCTGCATGTCACTTTCACCCTGCATTATGCTGCCACCTGACTCAAAGACCGATATTTATACTAAATTGAACATCCGGTTTAGAGAGGTTTTACTGTAGATGGACAGGTCTGCTGACAAGTGAACCATCTATGGTGATGACAGCTCCAGGTTGATGAATACCTTATTTGACCTGTGCTCAACACTCATCGAGGCAAATCAAATTATAATGTATGCAAGAAGTGTAATATCGTGCAATCCTCAAAGTACAAGTTACAACTTGTCTTCATTTATTGTCAGCAAACACAGCTTATCAAACAATTTGCATCCTAATCGAGACAAGCACTTACTTTTCCTCACCATCTGGATCCAAACTGTTTTCATAGGTTGTCAAACTTTGTTTGTGGCATGCTATGGTAATTAGTCGGCAACTGTCCCTGACGTGAATACTCAGTTACTGATTCATGTCATTATAATGAATTTGTTAATTGCAAATCGTCACATTTTCTTGACATTACACGCTGTATATATGTACATGTACTACCCTAATTATCGTTAAAATTCGGACTAATCTAGGCAAATAGTGCAGACACTGATTAAACTGGCTTTACTGCTCCTTCAGGAGCAGTTTGATCTGGGTCTACACTAGTTGTTACTATGTCTGTCTAGTGGTGCCAAATTGACTTATGATAAAATTATTATTCAGTTTATAGACTGGTGGTGAAGGGAAAGTGACCGTCCTAATACTTACAGTAGCTAGGCTATACAGTTAAAACCCTGCAAAGCAACCAACAAAAAGAGGTACAGTTGAACTTCGATATCTCAAACTCGGATAACTCGAACTTCGGGATAACTCGAACAAAAAGTTCAGTCCTTCCAAGACTTACAATATATAATTGCTCTAAAATGTATCGCTACAGATATCTGGAAACACATGTCAAAGCTTAATACAGGTCTAAAGTAATGCTGAAAGCTCCTGTAGGAGCTTTCAGCATTACTTTAGACCTGTATTAAGCTGTTGCATTGAGAAATTGTTCATATTAGAAATCGGATGACTCGAACTTCTCATATCTCAAACTAATTTGTATGGTCCCTTCAAGTTCGAGTTATTGAAGTTCATCTGTATATATCTGGGTCCTGAAGGCAGGTAGCAGCTTAATGCAGGTTGAAAGTTATGTGGAAAAAATCTCCCATAGGAGCTTTCTGCATTACTTTCACACTGCATTAAACAACCCCCTGTTTTTAAAGACACCCATGTTCATTTATTATGTGGTTGCTTTAGAGGGTTTTTACTGTACATATTATTACCGCAATTCTGAGTCTTAATGGCAGGTGATTATAGCTTAATGCTGGATGAAAGTAATATGCAGAAAAGACCAGCCATTCCATTAACCCTTTCCCTCATAGAAATGCCTTTTCACACCTTTGCAAACAGAAGTAAACCCAGGTCAGATAGCTCTGTAGAATATGTATGATCAGAGTCTACTCTGTTTGCTTATGGACTTACAGAAATCTAGTCCTACAGTTTTTATCCAGGCCAACCATTGCCATTATAATTTTACAGAGCAACCCTTAATTTATGCATCTTATCTGGACCTGATTTTACTTTATAAATGTGTTAATGCACTGACCATTCCATTTTAAAAATACAGATCACTATAAAGAATTCAATGTTTTCTAGATTTACCGCAGTACAGAATGTCCTTCTTATGAAGATTACAGAAAAACTGAACTTCTGTATTTTTCAACCTAACAAAGCTTAGTTGGCCTAAGTGCGCTCAGTTAAAAGTGTTTGTTTTTCAAAATAAAATTATCATTCTGGTTGACCAAGTTAGATAAAGATCTACTGCACCTCTGTCATGTAATGGTCGCAGCTATTGTAAAAGGTTATTACAGCTGTTAGAGGCTACTTATCGTGATTTACATATTTATAAAGGTTTACGGGTCACTCAGCTAATGCATCAATTACCGTCACCCAGAAACACCAATTTAACTCGTGAAATGTTCAAAATTCTGTTGACATTTGAGAACAGTTGAGATCCAGATAAGACTAAGAGTAGCTTTACATTGCTATAGGTTTCAAACTGTCTGACATTCTGACTGTTGTTTTTGAAAGAGAAATGAAATAAAAATGAAGCTGATTACAGTTTATGCAGACAGCAGTGACTTAGCAGGCAAAGAGTAGGTAGATATAACTTCATTCACAATTCTGACTTCTGTCACCGAGGGCTTTGTATAAATTAATAAAATCGTGTGAAGACTACTTGCGGAGGAGTTAGCGGGGTTCTCAATACGTAATGTGTTCAAAATGTGTCCAAATGTAAATATTTGATATTGATCTGGTACCAGGTCAGTAAACGTACTGAGGTCAATACTGCTACAGTGAGATTTTGGAAATACTTCATTTGAAAGGAAAAGCAAGTATGATTTTTTAACTTTTTTTAACCCCTTTTCTCCAGGACTATTCAAGTAAGAAATAATGACAATCATGAAATATTACTTAGATGCATTTTTCATGATGGGATCATTATGAGCTCAGATACTTTTAGCTATGGCAGAAACTGTAGAATTAAAATATCTATTATTTCATAAACTTTCTGAAGAATATCAGTATTTGATTCCCATTTTCAGAATATAAGAAAGCTCTTGCGAACATTCTGTGCTGAAAATTAATCAAGAGTAATACAGTTAAACCTCTCTATAATGGCCACTAAATTGTATTAGTTATTTTTGGGCAGGTAGCTGCTTAAAGCAAATTGAACGTAAAACAGAATGCTCCTATAGGAGCATTCTGTTTTACTTCCACCTTGCTTTAAGCAGCCACCTGCCTTTAACACAAACTATTTGATTTAATTTAGTGGCTTTAGAGAGGTTTTACTGTAAACCCTTGATGATTACTTCATGAATATTCATGTAAGAATTTAAAACTACATGCATATTCATTAACCCTTCTGTTTGAGCTGTCGGATCAACATTTGCTCTCTTTGTTTATGACATAATATAGATCTGATCTACAGTTTCTGTAATGGCCAAACATTTCTGTTTTCAAAGGTAATTATTAAAATTCAGCTAATTGAATTTTATTATGGCACATTGCAAATATTATAGATTCAGAGCTATAGCATAATCTTTGCTTGCTTAGCAGCGAAACCGTTTGGATCCGGATGACACACTGCATCACGTGGTGACTCATATTTTCTGGAGCGAAACTGTTTGACACTTTGACTATAATTATTATAAAGAAATGACAGTAATATATTTTAAGAATTGAAGAAAACGACATTATTATTTTATTTCATACGAAAGCTTACTTAGTCGCTTAGCGTGCAAAGAGTTATTTAATGCTTTAGACCCTTTACTCCATAAATATGCCTTTATACGCCTTTGCAAACAGAACACACTCAGATCAGACTGCTCCTACAAGACGGTTCCTGTAGGCGCCATCTGATCAGAGTCTGCTCTGTTTGCTTATGAAATGATATACACGTAGATGTGTGATTCTACGGTTTCCATGATGGCCAAAATACCTATGTTGATGTGCCATTTAAAGATTAATATTCATGGTGTCATTATTTCTTACATGAATATTCATGGAGTAAAGAGTTGAACAAAAACCTGACGACCTAACTTGATCAGACAACTCCTACAGAAGCTGTCTGATCTGGGTCTGGTCTGTTTGCAAAAGCATAACTATGAGCATAATTATATGAAGTTTAGGGTTAACCCATTACATCATAGGCTATTTTTAGATACAGCCTCTTTGAATGAATCTACCGAAATGGAGCATTGACTAGAGAAAAGGAAAATTTTAGAATTTTGTAGTTTGAAACCATTGTGATAAATAGAGCATTTGCTCCTATAGGAGCAAATGCTCTATTTATCACAATGGTTTCACAAATGACTTTTACAGAGTCGTCAAAAGTCGTCAATATGAGGGAAAGGGTTAAACTTGTATTGCATTTGTTTGAGAGTTTGTAGATGTTGCAATGATTAGTGCTCAATTAGATTCTTCATCCACTGGTTAACTGTTATCACTCTCTACTCAATACATTTAATATCTACTTTTTTAATTTTGATGGATTGATGAGTTGGGTTTTGACTTATTTTGCAAAAGATAAAATCAAAAGTGGCGTGCTGACAATTAAGTGTGCAACCAGCATAGAATTTATTGTTATTGTACATGACAAAAGGAATGTTGTACCATAATCGCTCTAAATATTTGGCCGGCCAAGTTTTTGCAAATAGCGCAGCTCCAGATCTAACTGTTCCAAAAGGAGCAGTTTGATCAGGGTTTACACTATTTGCTACTCCATTGTTTTTATTAATAGTAATCTTATTATTTTTTACAAATTAGTTGAAAGAATAGACTGGTTGTCAGAAAATTTAGGGTATATAATGTAGATACAAACTGGCTGCAAGTTTGACATGACTTCGCACTTTATGCGGAAAGAGATTTACACTCCACTGATTAACAATACCTTGAATTCAGTGGAGAATCGAGGTCGACATCACATCAATATCAAAATAAAAGAACTGCAAGAATTTTGCACACCAATGATGATCCTGATAGCTCATGCTTGCAGAGTAATCTCTTTCAGAATGGCAGACCACAGGTCCTCGACCAGCAATTTACAAAAAAAAAATCGTTTTAGACACATGGAAGAATCCTCTTTGATTTTTATCATGTAACCCATTATTTCATGAATATTCATGTTAGAAATACTGATATTATGAATATTAACCCTTCTCTTGCTGAATTTTAAAATACATTTCTCCTTCTTTATCCATGCCCTGTTGTATAATTACATATATCTTCACTATCTACAATTATTTCTCTGTGCAATCACTGCTGTGGAGTGCACTGGTTGCACAATCAATTTGTAAATAGTGCAGACCCTGATGAGACAGCTCCTGCAGGAGCTGTCTCATCTGGGTCTTCACTATTTACAGGTAGGTATATTGACGTGAATAGCAAGCGAAGGGTTAATAAGATGGATTTTTATTATAGCATATGAACATAATACATCTTTTGCCATTGCAGAAACTGTAGAATCAGATATATATTATTTCATAAGCAAACAGCTGACCCTGATCAGATGGCTCCTACAGTACAGGACTTACTGTAACAGGAGTCATCAGTTCTGATCTAGGTCTACTCTGTTTGTAAAGGTGTTAAAAGCTGTATTTATGGCGTAAATTAATGGTTAACCCTTTACTCACTGAATATTCACGTAAGAATATTAATTGGATTTATTGTTATGATAGCACATGGAATTTTTGGCTATGGTAGAAACTGTAGAATCATATCTACATCATATCATAGGCAAACTGAGCAGACCTGGATCACACTACTCCTATAGGAGTCATATGATCTGGGTCTACTATGTTTGCAAAGGTTTGGCATCTCATTAGCACCCAAAAGAAATGGACACAAATGTACATTTAGAATTAAAAACAGGTAACACATTTTGTTGACAAAAGGGTTAACCCTTATAATGCGGGAAACAAGTCACTAATATTCTTTGCAAACAATGTAGAACCAGAGGGGAGGGTTCCTAGAGGAGCCCTTACACCAGGGTTTTCACTGTTTGTCACAATATTCACCATAAGCTTCACCTGTTTGAATTTTGGAATAGTCCATTTGGAAATTCAGCATTGTAAGGGTTAAACTGTTCATTATAGTTAACCCTTTCCCTGACAGAGATAGCTTTGACGCTTTTGAAAACTAGAGTAGACCCTGATCAAATGGCTCCTATAAGAATAATATAGATCTCATTCTACTGTTATTACCATGGTTAAATGGTTGTTTTCCCATGTCATATTGAAAATCCATCTAATTGATATTCATGGTGTCATTATTTCTCATATGAATATTCAGGTAAGCATTTACAATTTCATACAATACAGAGACAAGCTCTGCATATAAAGAAAAAAAAAGAGAAGAAAAACTGGAGAACAGGTAAATACCGTAGTTGGTCTGAATATGTGGACATCCTATCTCCTCTGTCTATTGGTTTGTACAATCGTAATCATTCAATTTAGCTTTAACCCTTTCCTCCATAAATACGCCTTTCTACTCCTCTGTAATAACCCCTATAGGAGCAAATGCTCTATTTATCACAATGGTTTCAAACTCCTAAATTCTAAAAAAATTACTTTTTTCTAGTTAATGCTCCTTTTAGGTAGATTTACTCAAAGTGGTTGGATCTAAAATAGCCTATGGAGGAATGGGTTAAATTAGATTGACATAGCGTATACCCAGATCAAACTGCTCCTTCAGGAACATTTTGATCTTCAACTTGGTCTGCACTATCTAAATTTGTCTGATTTTTAGAGTAATTAGGGTTTTATTCAGTCCATGTTTTATTACAAGGCTGTGCACCACAAAGTTTTGCATTATCCTTTGACAGATTGTGGGAAAACATACCATTTACCTGTACAAATAGTATAGATCCAGATTATAAGAGAGAGAGAGAAGCTGGGTCACTCATCATGGTCCAAACTACATGTAATTGACATTCAGAGTGTATTTTGTATAGACAAGGAGAATGACACTTGCTTGAATTTGAAGGAGGAAGTGGATAGAAGTTTCAACAAACCGTTTAACGACAATTGTTTTCAGCAAACTAAGGATTGAACTTCAACATTTAACTACAGAACATAAATTTTGAATTAAATCTTTCAACAGCTATGGACCTGTTTGTTTGATTACTTTTGCAAACAGTTTTGATACAGATGAGATTCACAGGAACATGGGTGTCTCATCAAGATCTCTACTGTTTGACATCCTGACACTGTGATTTGAAAAGACACTGAAGAAAAATGTATTTTTAGAATTGATGCAGACGGCAAATTTGGCAGACAATACTTTACTAAGCATACAAAGAGTTAAAATATAGAACATAAATTTTGAATTAAATTAACCAGCATTTGAAATGTGTTTTCACCCTGTAAACTTCAGAATAATTGAACCACTTATGTAATACATCATGGCTGCTAGGTTTTTTTTGTACAATTGTCACGCTTTCAACACCATGGATGAATTATTAAAGTTTTGATTCAGATGAGATGCAGAGTAACATAGTCTCTTATCAGGATTCAAACTTAACTATTGGACTCTCTGCAATTTTTTTTGTGAACCCGTAACTCAATAATATTTATGCATGAAATAATGACATCATGAACCCTTTCCTCCATAAATACGCCTTTCTAGCCCTCTGTAAAAGTCACTTTTTTTAAACCATTGTGATAAATATAGGAGCAAATGCTCTATTTATTACAATGGTTTTCAAAACTAAAAAATTTCTAAAATTTTCCTTTTCCCTATAGTTAATGCTCCTTTTCGGTAGATTTATTCGAAGAGGTTGAATCTAAAAAAATTTACCTGAGCTGTGGCAGAAACTGAAGAATCATATATTTATCATGTTATAAGCAAACAGAGCAGACCCAGATCAGACAGCTCCATTAAGGGCTTTATGAATTACCTTTATCCTTTTTTAATAAGCAACCACCTGTTTGTAAAGCCCATTATGTTTGTTAATATATAGAGGTTTTACAGCTTGTGCATCAAATTATTTGAAACCTTAGTTGTTACTACATGTACCTGTCTCTTGTTTATTCTTAACCCTTCACTTACTATTCACGTCAATATACCTACCTGTAAATAGTGAAGACCCAGATGAGACAGCTCCTGCAGGAGCTGTCTCATCAGGGTCTGCACTATTTACAAGTTGATTGTGCAACCAGTGCACTCCACAGCAGTGATTGCACAGTGAAATACTTGTACACAGTGAAGATATATGTAATTATACAACAGGGCATGGGTAAAGAAGGAGAAATGTATTTTAAAATTCAGCAAGAGAAGGGTTAAGTAATGGGATAGAGTTTTGCTATTAGCTTCTCGTATCAGCTTGGCCATTGACTCTTCCTCTGAGTTGGATAGAATGATACATTAACCCCTTACTTCAGGAATATTTATATAAGAAAATTATGTATACATGAATATTAATTAGCGTAATATTTATCATATCATGTGTACAAGAGTATTTTTGGCCATTTTATAAACTGTAGATTCCATAAGCAAACAGCAGACCATGAGAAGACAGCTCCTATAGGAGCTGACTGATCTAGGTCTATTCTGTTTACAAAGTTGTCAACTGAGATGCCTGTCTATATCAGGGTTAAACTCTTTGCATGTTTGATTCATGCGGTTGTCATCTGCAAAGTTGTAATTTTTTTGCAACTTTTCTGTAAAGGAACAAAAGAAATTTATCATAACCACAGGTGCCCTTCGCATGCTATGTCTCAACAACAACTCCATCACAAATACATTATTTTTTAATCACATGTCATAAGTATCTAAAACATACCAAAAGATAGTTTTCTGACCTAACCAAAAAAAACCCCAAAAAACAATAAAAAAAAAAAAATTTTCGCGAACACCCCTGCTCTATATAATAAAAGGTATTCAACTTTGGCCGAAATCTGCTCAAAATTCGATTGGTTCATTCACTGTGATCATCCTACTTTCGGTTTGTTAGTCTCTACTTTAGGTTTAAAACCGAAAGTAGTGACTTTCACTGATATCAATATCAAGCTTGTAGAGATTTTTAGTTTGTCTGATTCAAAGAAATCACGAGCTATTGTCATAACTCCGGTGTCTGCATTGTCGTCGTTCATAATCTTAACATTGACCATAACTTCTTCAATTTTTCATTTACAACCTTCATTCTTGGTATGCATGTTCATCTTGACAATGACGACAGACAAGCATTGGCACCCGCTTGCCTTATCATGCTTTATGCCATTTATGCATTCCATCATAATGCACATTTTGAAGCCTCTGTAAATGTCAATTTTTGAAACCATTGTGATAAATAGAGCTTTTGCTCTATCGGAGCAAATGCTTTTTATCATAATGGTTTCAAAACTTACACAGTTCTAATATTTTCCTTATAGTAAATATTCCTTTTCATTAGGTTTATTCAAAGACGTTGGGTCTATTGAAAAAGCCTATGAGGAAATGATCTACTCTGTTTACTAATGACATCATATAGATCTGATTGTCAGGTTTCTGCCGTGGCCAAAATATCCCTTGTTCATAATAATCTATTATGTCATTACAGAATTGCAGCTAATAATTATTCATACAGTCATTATTTCTTACATGAATGAATTAACTGCTGATCTGTTCTTGTTTGCTTGTGGAATTCAATAGTTTCAGCCAAGTCTTCCTGAGTTTGTATACCGTTATAAAAAATCAACTCATAAATACATGTACATAATCATTGATGTCATTATTCCTTACATAAATATAAAGCACTGACAAAGTTAGCAAAATCAGTTCAAGAAATATTTAGCTTTTTAGTGGTATGCTTCAGCTGAGTTAGCTATTTCCAAAATTTATTGATGGCTGTCACTGAAATAGCGATGAATATCACTAACCCCTGTTGTTGCGGTTTATTCATCAGTATAATAGTGAAAACCCAAAACACATTAACGGAACAAAACCTAGCAAATTAGTCACATTTAGGCTGAAACCGGACCTCCCTTTCTTGTAGTAACTGATCTGTTTATCAAAAAAAAGTTTCTGAAAGAACGTTTCAGGGTCATTGATAAAAATCTTTCTTACGGGTTGATTGTGGGCAATTCATCTATGGGTGAGACCTACCCGAATGGCGAGACCTACCCTAATTACGTCAAGTATTGGGACACCCAATCTCCCACCATCAGTTTGTAAAGCTGAATAAGTCAATATCGTACCATTTCGATAACTTAAATCATAGTAGCAAATAGTGTAGACCCAGATCAAACTGCTCCTGCAGGATTAGTTTGATCTGGGTCTGCAATATTTGCCATTAAGTTTTGTGTTTGAATTCTTAGGGTAATTCTAGTATGAAGGCGTGGTTGGTATATTTAGTTGTCGATGGTGATATCGAAGATTTTTACAGTAAAGTCCTCTGCTGTTGTCACAGTGCTGTAGGTCTATACTGTTTGTAAATGCCAGTTAATCCTTTGAATGTTGGAAAAATTATTGCATTAATATTTGCAAACAGTACACACTTAAAAA
Organism: Azorinus chamasolen; assembly: GCA_963576725.1. Taxonomy (NCBI): domain Eukaryota; kingdom Metazoa; phylum Mollusca; class Bivalvia; order Cardiida; family Solecurtidae; genus Azorinus; species Azorinus chamasolen. The sequence continues at coordinate 23,660,962 of OY755235.1, read as the reverse complement.
TCAGAGGACTCCTTGAAAAGTCTTCTGATCAGGCTATGCACTGTGTGCCATTAAAAATCCTATCGCAAATTAAACCCTTTCATACTGAATTGACTCAATCAGGAAGGATCATTCCAATTTGAATATTTAGCATTCAAAGGGTTTACAATTTTTCCATCTAAAGGGTTAACCCTAAGTTCCCTCATATAAGTGCATTGTCTTGCATTTGCAAGCAGAATAGGCCCAGCTTCTGATGAGAGGCCCGAGTTACTCTGCATCTTATTTGGATCCAAGCTGTGTGCGAATCAATGACGGTTAGCTTTTTATGATACAGTAAAAACTTGGTACTACAAAACTTTAGTAAGGAGGAATTAATTTATGTCTCTGTAGAGGAGCTTTCTGCATGACTTTCATCCTGCATTAAGCTGCCACCTGTGTTAAAGATCAATAATGATACATATCTGAGTGTTTGTAGTATGAGTTTTTACTGTATTTGAGCAAACTGTGAATGATGACTTAGCTGGCCTGTTACTAGGTATTAGTCTGGATGCAAAATGTTAACAAGCCATGTTGATATGGTTTGTGCTGCAAGACAAGCATTCTCTAAGTAAATGTTGTCTGCTACAAAAGTCATCTTCTGAACATTTCAAAGTTATGTAAAATAGTGTCTCAACTTCAGCATCTCATATTGACTTGTTCACAAACAGTTAAAACAGTTGTTTTGATGTTTATATACAGAAAAAAACTCTCTAAACACTCTCAGAGATGCCTTTTCTCACCTTCGCAAACAGAGTAGACTCAGATCAGTAGGCTCGTTTAGGTACTTCATGAACATTTGTGTTAGAAATAATGATGTCATGAATATGAATTACTGAAATAGTATAATGGCATATGAACAGTTGTTTTTTTTACTTCAAGCGAACAGAGCAATCCTGACTCTTTTTGCACAGGCATGAAAATGTTTCTCTTTGAGGTAATAGGTTAATTTTATAAGCTGGATCTACATGTTTTGCATAGATATGAGCATAGAGACTAGTGAAACTAGATGATAAGTTTAAATCCCACCAACAAACAGAATAGAATAAGCCATTTCTCCTTCCATTGTAATTTCTCTTGTACAGAGCATTTGGCATTTAAAGTGTGGTAAGGGAAGTAATCAATATTTAGTTTCTGATATAGTAAAGTTGAAGTTATTTCCCTTTTTCTGAAAAAAAAATCTTTTGCAAATTAATGAAGATTTTAGGTAAAAAGTTCGCTTTCTGTGAGAAAAAACAACATCCTTTTCTCCATGAATATTACTTGACGAAATAATGTGTATATGAATACTAATTAGTTTGATATGATCAAAAAATCAGATCTATATAATTCCACAAGCAAACAGAGCAAACCTGATCAGTCATCTCCTACACGAACTATCTGATCAGGTCTACTCTGTTTTCTTCAATGTGTATTTATGTAGTAAAGTATTTTTTATCAGTTTGATCAGGAATTATCCATGAATATCTCTCCAGACTGACTCCAGGAGACTCAGGTTTTATATGTTCACAATATTTGCCAGAATGAGAAGGCCTATTGTTGTGTGTAATAGTTATATTGTTGTACAATTCTTCATAATAATAGAACCATAATTCTATTTACAGTAATTACTGTGTATATTCAGTCACACAGAGCAGACAAATAGTTTAGATCCAGATTGAACAGTTTCACCAGGGTCTATACTATTTGCTGCTGCATTTATTTCATTTAAAGTTATGAAAACAGTGTCAACTTGATTTATTGATTGAGAGGGTAGACAGGGGAGGGGGGATATATAGAGTAAATATGGTAATTAGGTACCCAAAGGGGATTAACTCTTAGCATGGCATTGATGAATGCTGGCATTGATGAATGCTAACAGCTTCAGCTCCTGATGAGGCACCCAGCAAATGAGGCTCCAAACAAATCATCATTTTATCATGAAAAAAACTGTCTTGACATCATGATCATAATTATATTCTTGAAAAACAAAAGATTACAATTAACATTGAAACAGACATCATTTTGTTTTGCATATGACAATTACTTTTAGAGTTATACACTTAAAAGATTAGCACCTAAAAGATTAGGCCTAACGGTGCCTGGATTAAATTAACTTACTTATAGCTCCGCAAATCCTAGAAATATATTCAATAGCCTTTACATAAAAACTGTTGATACAGATCAGTAGACACTTCAGTCCTGCAAAATGTACCATATCAGGAAAGAATATCTGGACTTTTCATTGCATTATTAAGTGACATAAAACCCTGATACAAAAAACAGGGTGAATGAATTTGAATCCAGATTGAAATGCCAGTTGGCTTTATTTAGATCTAAACTGTGTGATACTCTGATCCAGTAAGACAAAAAATATGTTTTGAGATTCAAAGAAGTCTGCAATTTCTGCAGACATAAGTTACATAGTACAGTAAAACCCCTCTAAATGGGACATTAAATTTAGCATAAATAATATATTTAACATAAATAAGCATAATAAATGTCTTGGAGAGAGGTGGCAACTTAATACAGAGTGAAAGTCATGCAGAAAGCTTCTCTAGGAGCTTTTTGCATGACTTTCACCCTGCATTAAGCTGTCACCTGTGTAAAAGTATCTAAATTCTTCTCTACTAGAATTCTGGTATAGAGGGGTTTTACTGTATTGAAGGAATTACACCTTTACTTCATATAAACATTCTTTAACACCTTCACTAAAAGAGTAGACCCAGATCAGACAGTTCCTGTAGTAGCCATCTGATCAGAGTTTGCTCTGTTTGCTTATTACGGAATAGTATTTAGTCTTGACTAAAACTTCCTGCGCTGATAATTATGTAATTGATATTCAAGTTATTGTTTCTTACATGAATATTCATGGAGTAAAGGTTTAAAAGATTAATGCCACTGATAAACAGTCAAGTGAATGGCTTAGGACTAAGGACTCTTGAGACACGGTCTCAGACAGTCTGTGACAACACAGCTGACCAAACTGGACACCTCAAGAGGTTAGTGCACTCATTGTTTACTTATCTGTTTACTAGAAGACTCCACCCGTAATGAATATTTATTATTTTGATTCTTGTATTAAAAATAAAAAACAAAGTGAAATTGATTGCAATGGCAAAAAAGAACCATATCTGTAGCATATATGGTATGCAAAGAGCAGACCCTGATCAGGTAGCTCCTGCATGCTCCTTCAGGAGTTGTCAAATCTGGGTCTGTTTAGTTTGCAAAGGCATAATAAGGCTGGATTATCTAAAAAATGCTGTTTGTTTCCATTCCTTTGATGTATAATGTTCCTTTGGAGGTACAGTGTTTTTCAAAAACATGATTAGAATGTAAAACAGCTTTTTGTTTTGTAATAATTGTCATAAATATTTAGGGAGTTAAACTTGGGCAAATAGTGCCAAACTTGGGTACATAGTGCCAAACTTGGGTAAATAGTGCCAAACTTGGGCAAATAGTGCCAAACTTGGGTATATAGTGCCAAACATGGGTAAATAGTGCCAACCCAGATCAACCTACTACAGAAAGCAGACAGTATTTCATAATAGAATAGGATCCAAGACTTAATATATCTGAACACCCATTGTCATAGTTGTCACTAGGCACAATTATTGTAGCATTGCCAACAACATATCTAGCATCATCAAACTCTACAAACATGTTTACCATGGAAGAGTTATGTCCCTTTAACCTTTTGACTCATAAAGACACCTTTTGGCAAACAGATTAGGCCTCATGGTCATAAATTCTATGTTCATCATAGTACCATCATATATAATATTTATCAGGTAACGGGTTAACCCTTTCCCTGCTCTATGTTTATTCCAAATTTCAATACCTACTGCATATTTATGGACAACACATTATTTATTGTCACAGTTATAATGAAACATGGAAAGTGGAACATCGATGGAATTTGTAGCCATTTTAGAAAGTAAAGAAACTGATCTATCGAATTCCATTAGCAAACGAAGCAGACCATAATCAGACAGATCCTATAGGAGCTGTCTGATCTGGGTCTATTCCGTTTGCAAATGCATGAAAAGGCATTTATATGAAGGAAAGGGTTACTCTTGCCCTCATACAAATGTTTTTTCACACTTTTGGAAACAGAATAGACCCATATCAGACAGCTCCTTTAGGAGCTGTGTAAGCAGAGTCTACTCTGTTTGCTTATGGAATTATAGTAGATTTGTCTGTACAGTTTTTACCAGTATCAAACATTCCTGTGTACATGTATTTTAACCCATTCCGTCATATTGACGACTTTTGATGACTCTGTAAAGGTCACTTTGTGAAACCATTGTGATAAATAGAGCATTTGCTCCTATATGAGCAAATGCTCTATTTATCACAATGGTTTCAAACTACAAAATTCTAAAAATTTCCTTTTCTCTAGTTAATGCTCCTTTTCGGTAGATTTATTCAAAGAGGTTGTATCTAAAAATAGCCTATGAGGTAATGGCATTATTTCTTACATTAATATTCAACAAGGATACGGTTAACACTATGATACATGTCTGCATAATGTGTTTATGTGTGTGGTAATGTATCACCAGACTTTTTGGATGACATTTTTATGGTAAATTAGTTCTTGTGCCCGACTGGTCATGTCGTTGACAAATTAATTTGAAGGTCTAATGCGAAATTGATTTTTAATTTGACTGTGTTGCTTGTCTTGTGTTCCAGTCATAAATCTCAGGCTGCTTAAACGTTAAGTAATTCCCATATAGAATATCAGTTGTGACTGTGGTTTTAGTGCCTTTGACATTTGCAAGCAGTCCTGGTGTGGTTTTACTGCCTTTGGCATTTGCAAATGGTTTTGAAACTTTTTGCTTAAGTCGGAGTTCATTCTCAAGCATCTGATTGGTCAGATTTTGAGCAAGCCAAAATCTGACCAATCAGCTACTTAAAATGAACTCAGACTCAGAAGTTTTGTAAACTCATGGGTTTTACCTTTTTGCATGTTAAGTAGTTACTGTCAGCATAGATTAGAGTTTGCTGCACTTTCTGAAATTCAATTTCTCCATCATTTTCTTCAGCTATACAGTCAGATAAGAAACCAAGTTACCATGGATCCAGAGTTTGCATAGCTACACTAATTGTCCTATGTATATGGACAGATAAACATAGGCATAGTGCAAATGATCAGTGTCTACACTATTTGCTTCTATGTCAGTCTAATTTATTGATACCAAATTAACCCATTCCCTGTTCTGTATTAAGGCCAAATTTCAATATCTACTGAATATTCATTAACAAAATAGTTATAAAGAAATATGGAAGTTGGACATTGTAGACATTATAGAAGCAAAGAAACAGATCTATTAAATTCTATTAGCAAACAGAGCAGACCCTGATCAGACGGCTCCTCTAGGAGCCATCTGATCTGGGTCTTCTCTGTTTGCAAGTGCGTGAAAACACGTTTATATGAGGGAAAGGGTTAACTTATTTAGTGATGAGGAGACTGGCTACTTAGACTGATAAGCTAAGTCACAAATTCACCCGTTAGCTTTGCAAAAGGTAATGTGACATGATTTCTCAGTTTTCATCAATTAATTTGCACATGATATCACTCAGGGTGCAGAAAAAATTGGACGAGGCATGAAATGTACATGACTCATGCCATCATTTCCGGTATTGTAATGACAAATCTTGCAGCTGCTGTTGTTGACCTTAATCCTTTCCCTGTTCTATGTTAATTTCAAATTTCAAAACTTACTGAATATTCATGGGCAAGATGGTTATGATGAAATATGGATGGTGGAACATTGTAGACTTTTCAGAATGTAAAGAAACAGATCTATCAAATTCCATTAGCAAACAGAGCAGATCCTGATCAGATGGCTCCTATAGGATCTACAGTAATAAGGAGCCGTCTGATCTGGGTCTACTCTGTTTGCAAATGCATGAAAACATGATTATATGAAGGAAAGGGTTAGCCTGTTCACAGGTAATACAAAGTTCTGTTCTGGTTACCTATAGTAGTTACATTTGTTATTTATTGTATTATACTTACGGTAGTTACATTTTGATCCAAATTACTTATTTGGACAGGTCCACTTAGGTATATGGGATAATAATATTATATAACTAGATTTTAGTCAATTTTCACAGAATTGTAAAGCATCATGAGAAAGATCTGTCTTAGACAGCACTCAGGTCTACAACTCAAAGGTCTAAACCCTTTCCATAATGAATATTCATGAAAGAAATAATGATATCATGAATATTTATTAGCTGAATTTTTATTGTGGTATTTATTTAACCCATTACATCATAGGCTATTTTTAGATACGACATCTTTGAATAAGTCTAACGAAAAGGAGCACTGACTATAGAGAAAAGGAAAATTTTAGAATTTTGTAGTTTGAAACCATTGTGATAAATAGAGCATTTGCTCCTATAGTTTCACAAAGTGACTTCTACAGAGTCGTCAAAAGTCGTCACTATGAGGGAAAGGGTTAAACACATGATGTTTGGCCATGGCAGAAAATGCAAATATCAGTAAGGATATTCAAAGGGCTAAAGTCATCCTTTCTCCATCAAACCCTATATTGTGACCACTCTTTATAAGAGATGATTCTAAAGAGTGGCCACAACATAGGGTTTGATGGAGGAAATAAAGGAGCTATTCTTGGAAATGTTTTAATTTGTGCGTCTTATCTGGGCCTCAGCTGGTTATATGTAATATTAATTGTCACTTGTAGAGGTCTGCAAAAGTTTTTGTTTGCTACAATTTTCTAAGTTATTTTTTCTCCCATTTTTGTTAAAACATTACAGTCAGAGTGTCAAACAGTTTGTCACGCTGATGTGAAAGCATGGAGAGAGGTACTGTATGTGTATTTATAGTACTGATCATATAATGAAACAAATGTTTTTGACATAAGTGCAGCCATACTTTATACTTATGGTTATACAGATTGTTATGACTTTTTATGGAAAGTACATGCACTTTGTTATACTGTTCATAACTTATTTTGTAGAGGACTTTTCCACAACATTGTGCGCATAAACAAATGACGAAAGAAATGCAAATGGCAGTTTTGTTTTGAAATATTCAAGACAAAAACTCTTGATATCAATTGCATTTGCGAACTATTTGAAAGCAAAGTAATTTTGTCATATGCTCAAATTGTCGTCTGCAACTTTTTCAATATTTTTTTTTTCTGATTTTTTTGCAGAAGTTCAGACTAAGTGAACTTCAGTTTGGATAACAGATCAGGCTTACATTTTGTGGGACCAGATCTGGATCCAAACTGTTTACATAGGTCATAAACAGTAGGATAATCAGTCACTAGCATGCAAAGAGTTAAGGATCTTGTATTGGTAACTAAGCATGGGGATTATTGAAAAAGCATATCTTGAGATATAAGATAACATTTTGAATGAGGAAACTTTCTTAAGATTACTCTTATTACCGTAAGTATTCAGATAGACAAACTTAATAAAATAGTGCAGACCACAATCAAACAGCTCCTGAAGGAGTCGTTTGATCAGGGTCTACACTATTTATTATGTCAGTTTGAAGTTATCAAAATGGAACAAAGTTGAATTTAATTCAGCTGTATACAAACCGATAGAGAGGGGAGATTGGGTGTCTGAATACCCCTTTATTCCATAAATACACCTTTCTATGTGTAGACCCAGATCATGAGATGGCTCCTATAGCTTATGGAATAATATAAGTTTAATTCTACACTTTCTGGCACAGTTGTTTGGCAGAGGCTGTTTAGTAAGATCTATATGATTTCATTAACAAACAGAGATGATCCTTCAGGAGCAGTTTAATCTGGGTCTACACTGTTTTATAAGAATTCTATATAATTTCATTAACAAACAGAGCAGACTGACATTATAGGAGCAAAAAGTGTAAACCCCGACCAAAATGCTCCTTCAGGAGCAGTTTGATCTGGGTCTATGCTTATAATTTGCTTAAGAGAAATGAATTGCATAATGTCAGTTACCTTATTAATATTCATGTAAGAAATAATTAGATCCTGATCATTTATTAGCTGGATTTGTTTAATGGCACATGAAGATTCAACACAGGATTTTTTGGCAATGACAGAAACTGTAGAATCAGATCTATTATGTAACAATTCCATACAAAGACAGAGCAGACCCTGATCTGATGGTTCTTACAGGAGCCATCTGATCTGGGTCTACTCTGGTTGCAAATGCATGAAAAAGGCATCTCTATCATGTAAAGTGTTAACACTTTCCTTCATATTAACGCCTTTTCACACATTTGCTAACAGAGAAGACACGGAGCAGACGGCTTCTAGAGGAGCTATCTGATCAGTGTCTACTCTTTTTGCTTATGGAATTTAAAAGAACAGTTTCTTTAATTTCTAAAATGGCTACAATGTTCCACGGTGCATATTTCATTACAACTATTTCGTCCATGAATATTCAATACGTAATGAAATTTGGAATAAATTTAGAACAGGGAAAGAGTTAACAGTTGAGTTGTCACCTAAAAAATGAACCAAACATCCCCTTTGCCACCTGTTCACTCCTTGCATGCTAGTTACTAACTTGTAATAACCTATGCAAATGCTTTAGATCCAGATGAGATGCTGAATAATTCAGCGACCCATTAGGGTCCAGACTGGTTGAAACCCTGGTTGTATTGTTAAAGAGAAGTAGAAGAAAAAATAACTTTTCAGAGTTATTGTAGATGATAATTTTTGCAAATGTCAATTAGGTAGGATGGAAAGAGTAAATGCTTAACATAATTAGGGTAAATAAATGACAACATTTTCAGATAGTTTTCATTAAGATTAAAAAATTTGACACTTGCAACTTTGAATCTCATCAAGATCCACACGAAGTCTGTCACAGGTGATAATTTTTAAGAGAAAGAAAAATAAATATTGTTTTTCCAAAAAGAAGCAGTTGACAATTTTGATCTGATGACAATTTCCTCAGCATACCAAAGCTTAATGTTCTATACAAAAACTATTGACAATAAAAAGTGACGGTTGGGAAGTTCTTACGGCAACATTTGCGCGATATTTTTCACTAAAGTGGCTGATAATGTTTCACAGCTCAGGGTACTTTAACCCTCACTGTCATCACGAGACGTATCATTCATGAACTGCGGAGAAAACGGACGAAAAGAAAATTACCGGTTTGGATTTCATGAAAATTTCTTCAGCTTTGATACCTTCAACAGCTGTGGACAGTTTTAATGTAAACAACTGAAGTATTCCAAGGTCTGTTCAACTGCAATTAAACAGTTGAACTCTTACAAAAAAATCTGCCTCACCGCTCTGGTTCGAATCCTGGTCTGGGCATTTTGGTAAGTCGGTGTTTCTACCCGGATGTTCTTCTGTGCACGAAACAATGCAATTTGTTCTGTGCACAGAAGAACCCCTTGGGTCTTCCTCCACCTGTAAATAGCTGGACATCGTGATATGACTGAAAGTGAAATACAGTAACCCCCCTCTAATGCGACCACTTAATGAATAAACATGGATGTCTTTATAACTTATAAGCAGGTGGTTGCTTAATGCAGGACAAAAGTAATTCAGAGCTTTCTGCATCACTTTTGTCCTGCATTAAGCTACCACCTGCATCTAGCACCCAGAATTATACCTCTTTTAGGTGGTCGCATTAGCGGGGTTTAACTGTATTGTTAAAGGGACATAAAACCGGATAAAAACCAAACTCTCCCCGCCTCCTAGATCCAGTGGTACAGCTGAGTAAGTCAATTTGGCACCCTTGTTATAACTGTAATTTAGACTGCAATATGGTGTAGTAGTGAGTATTTACTAAGGACAGACAAAATTAGGCAGATAGTGAAGACCCAGATCAGGAGCAGTTTGATCTGGGTCTTCACTATTTCCTACTGTTTCATTCTGATTTTAAAGATATTGAAATTTAACCCATTTCCTCATAGGCCAATTTTAGACCTCAGACCCCTTTGAATAAATCTACTGAAAAGGAGCATTTACTAGAAAAAAGGAAAAGTTCAGAATTATGTAGTTTTGAAACATGATTGTGATAGAACTTTTTTCCTACAGAGCAAATCGAGGGCTTGGTGCAAAACTATTCTAACTCCTTCACTTTGTGAAGGAGTTAGAATAGTTTTGCACCAAGCCCTCGAAATGCTCTGTTTATCAAAATGGTTGGAAAAAGTGACTTACAAAGGCATCAATATGAGGCAATGGGTTAAATATATTAAAATGATACCAAACTGCATTATTCAGTTTTACAATTGTATGGAGAGTGGAGAATTTAGTGAAATACAGTAAAACCTCTCTATAATGACCACTACATTGTGTTAATTAGCTGGTATTTAGAGCAGGTGGTTTTCGCGGCTTAAAGCTAGGTGAAAGTGAAACAGAACGCTCATAGAAGCGTTCTGTTTTACTTTCACCTTGCTTTAAGCAGCCACCTGCCTTTAACACAAAATGCTTGGTGTAATTTAGTGGTCGTTATAGAGAGGTTTTACTGTACTACTTAATATCTACCAACCCATACAGTCTAACTATATCCACTGCACGACCGTTAAGATACACAAATTCCACTTTGTGATCCTTCATGCAAATGCTTTTTTCATGCATGTACAAACAGAGTTGATCCAGATCAGATGACTCCTGTAGGAGCCATCTGATCAGGGTCTACTGTGTTTGCTTGTTAAGAAATTATATAGATCTGATTCTACAGTTTCTATCAATACCAAATGTCGGGTGTTCATATGCCATTATAAAAATTCTGCTAATAAATATTCATAGGTTATTATTTCTTAAATGAATATTGATGGAGTAATTAGAGGGTTAAAAGAAAGCAAATCATGTCTATATTCAGTTCATTGTAAATGGAAAAAGAACAAACAACTATGACAAAAACTATAACAGGAAGTGCCATCTAGTGACTCAAGCCAGGAACCAGTCAAGTCCATCTCCCAGTTTTTGGTATCGGGCTCAGATTACTAGGTTTTGTATTTCAACACTTCTTACAAACGCTTTGCTACTTGAGCAAAACTTACCAAGTGCACAATCCATCAACTCATATAGTATACTTCAATTTATTTTTGAATCTTCTAAGTTTCGTATCATAATTTATTGCGCAGCTGAGGTCCAAATCGGAAGTGTGGACTTTCCACAGCTATAACATTGTCAGTTAGGGTGATATTTCAGTTCAATTTCACACAATTATTTCTTAACTATTTGCCTACTTAATAATAATTATTTTTGTGATGCAAAAACCATTGTCTGCTTAAGTTTTGCTAAGCGGGCCATTCATTAATTGAACAAAGGAGTCTTAAAATGCAGGTTGTTGCTTAATGCACGGCAAAAGTAATGCAGAAAGCTCCTGTAGGAGCTTTCTGCATTACTTTTGAGAGTCTGCATTAAGTGACCACCTGCCTTACAGACCCATTATTAGACCTTTTTGATGGCCACTTAAGATACGTTCTACTGTATATGAAGAGTTTGAATCATTTGACACCTGATCAAGAACCATACTGTTTGACACTCTGGCAGTATTTGATGATATTTTTTTTTTAAATCATGCAGGTGACCATTTATGCAGATGACAAATAATTAGTCCCCCACCGGTTACCGGTTGGGGGACTATAGGTTTGCTCGATTCCGTCCGTCCGTCCGTCCGTCTGTCCGTCTGTCCGTCCGTCCGTCCGTCCGTCCGTCCGTCTGTCACGCTTCTTGTCCGGGCCATATCTCCTACAAAGTTAAGCCAAATTCATTATAACTTCACACATTGAAGAAGCATGATGAGGGCTAGTGTCATGCACAAGGGCCATAATTCTAGCATCAATATTTTTGGAGTTATGCCCCTTTTACATATTTTTTTGTCCGGACAATAACTCTTTATTTACTGGTTCAATTGATTTGAAACTTCACATATGGAACAATCATGATGAGGGGCAGTGTCATACACAAGGGCCATAACTCTAGCATCAATATTTTTGGAGTTATTCCCCTTTTTCATATTTTCTTGTCAGTCCGTCTGTCACGCTTCGTGTCCGGGCCATATCTCCTACAAAGTTATGCCAAATTCATTATAACTTCAAACATTGAAGAAGCATGATGAGGGCTAGTGTCATGCACAAGGGCCATAACTCTAGCATCAATATTTTTGGAGTTATTCCCCTTTTACATATTTTTTGTCCGGATAATAACTCTTTATCTACTGGTTCAATTGATGTGAAACTTCACATATGGAACAATCATGATGAGGGGTAGTGTCATACACAAGGGTTATAACTCTAGCATCGATATTTTTGGAGTTCTTCCCCTTTTTCATATTTTCTTGACAGTCCGTCTGTCACGCTTTGTGTCCGGGCAATATCTCCTACAAAATTAGACCAAATTCATTATAACTTCACACATTGAAGAAGCATGATCAGGAGTAGTGTCATGCACAAGGGCCATAACTCTAGCATCAATATTTTTGGAGTTATTCCCCTTTTTCATATTTTTTGTCCGGACAATAACTCTTTATCTACTGGTTCAATTGATTTGAAACTTCACATATGGAACAATCATGATGAGGGGTAATGTCATGCACAAGGGCCATAACTCTAGCATCTATATTTTTGGAGTTATTCCCCTTTTCATATTTTCTTGTCCAGTTAATAACTCTTTATGTACTGGTTCAATTGATTTGAAACTTCTCATATGGAACAAGCATGATGAGGTGTAGTGTCATGCACAAGGGCAATAACTCTAGCATCAATATTTTTGGAGTTACTCCCCTTTTTCATATTTTCTTGTCGGGACAATAACTTTTTATTTACTGATCCAATGTATGAAAGTAGGTACTAATACCATTCAGGTGGTCATGTATATACCATGGTCAACCCAACCATGGGTGGGTGGGGTGGGGAGAGTGGAGGTGTTTTTTTTTCAGTCCGGTGGGGGACTCATGTCTTGCATAGCAATACAACATGCCCTTGTTTACTCTGTGTTTAGAGATAGATCCTTTACCTGATGAATATTCATGTTAAGGAAATAATGAAATCATGAATATTTACAAGCTGAATAAGTATAAACTCAGGAAATTTTGACTGGCTTAAACTATGGAATCAGATCTACATGTATATATAAGTCCATAAGCAGACCCTGATCAAATGGCTCCTACAGCAGCTGTCTGATCTTGGTTTACTCTGTTTGCAAAGGCGGGAAAAGGTGTCTCTATCTGGGAAAGGGTTATGCCAGGTATCAACAGAAATGTAAGATTCTTTTTTATCACATAACCCTTAAAAAAGTGCCATAGAAAGTAAAAAGACTATATTATCTGACAGCGTAGTACAGCCTGATTCAAACTACTCATTTGCATAAAAAATGCGCTAGTGCATTTTCACGATTTATGGCACTCTGTTTGGCACTCCTACATGGCAGATTATGTGATAAAATTAGTTTTGTTATTTGAAAGTACAAATTTCATACTTTACTTTTCTACGATGTGAGCATAAAGCATATAAATTGAGATTAAAATCTTAGTTTATTTTGGAGATGCATCCACCATGATTTATTAGCCCATCTAAAATTACCCCTCAGTTTCCTTCTCATATATACCTTTTATCTTTTCTATGTGGGAAAACAAGTTACCTGGATTTGCAAAACAATATTGACCCAGATAAGACATATTCTTAAGTGCAGGTCAAATCTTTTCAGCCAGATTCCTTCTTTTAGAGCTTTTTAACCCTTTACTCCATGAAGATTTATGTAAGATATAATGCATACATGAATATTAATTAAGCTTAATAGCTATAAGGGCATATGAACAGTACAAGCATTGGCCCTGGTTAAAACTGTAAACTCAGATCTTTATAATTCTAAAAGCAAACAGAGCAGACCCTGATCAGACAGTTCCTATAGGAGATGTCTGGTCTGGGTCTACTCTGTTTGCATTTATGGAGTAAAGGGTTAAACAAACATTCTGTAGTGAAAGTTTCAGTATTTTAATTAATAATTATCCTAAGTATTCAAACTCCTCTCTCCATTAGTCTGAAAAGTTCCTTAACCCTTTCCTCATAGGCTATTTTAACTTCCAACCACTGAATAAATCTACCGAAAAGGAGTATTAGCTAGAGAAAAGAAATTGTTTAGAATTTTGTAGTCTGAAACCATTGTGATAAATAGAGCATTTGCTCCTATAGGAGCAAATGCTCTATTTATCACAATGGTTTCATAAAGTGATTTTTACAGAGGCGTAGAAAGGCGTATTTATGGAGGAAATGGTTAATTCAATTAGATTAGACTGATATTATAGTAGCACATATTATACTTATTCTAATTAATATTCATAATATCGTCATGAATATTCATAAGTATGAAAGGATTAATTTTGTGGGAAAATTTTGAATAAAAAACCGTGGAGACTGTAATCGGATTGTTCCTGTAGGAGCCCTCTGATCTGGGTATACACTGTTGGAGTGTTTGCAATTATGCCAGTAAACTTGTTCCCAAAGGGTTAAGCATGATTTAACTCTGCATGCTAGGTAATGTTTTTGTCTGCAACATTTGTCGTCTGCTTCAATTCTTAAAATAAAATTTCTCTCATTTTTTGCAAAATGTATGATCAGAGTGTCAAACAGTTCAGATCCTTATGAGATGCCACATTATGCTAAAAGTTAAGCACCAACTTTCATCCACTATTTAACTACAAAACCAAAATGTTTTAACCCATTCCTGATAAGGCTGTTTTTAGATCCATTCTCCTTGATTACATCTACCAAAAAGGAGCATTAATTAGAGAAAAGGATTTTTTCAGAATTGTGTAGTTTTGAAACCATTGTGATAAATAGAGCAATTGCTCCTATGGAGCAAATGCTCTATTTATCACAATGAAGGCGTAAATATGGAGGAATGGGTTAACTTAATCCACAGTATAATAATGATAGACTAATGCAAAGAAAAAGTTATAATGTTTATTTTCATCCTGTTAGTTAAAACTTGATAACCGCTGAATGCAAACAGTTTGGATCCAGATCAAATACATAGAAACTTGGCATCTGTAAGTATCCAGATTGTTGCTAAGCCAGCTAGATCAATTTTCACAAAAACATGAAGAAATATTTTAATTTCGGACTTGAAGTAAACTACAAATTTGCGGAAGAAGTCTGCATAATGATGAAAGGATTAAACATCTAATACGAGTGTAGTTTATGATATCTATACAGTGAAAAAAAAATTCAAACAAATATTAAAATTACACTCACATGACCTCATATTTCAAAGGCCGAGTGACTTTTATTGGCTATCTTATATTGCTTTCCCCTATCTACCCAGACTGATAAACTTAGCCAATAGTGCAGACCCAGATCAAACTGCTTCTTTAGGAGCCATATGATCAGTGTCTACACTGTTAGCTATTATATCAGTCTAATTTAACCCTTTCCTCCATAAATTCGCCTTTTTACGCCTCTGTAAAAGTCACTTTATGAAACCATTGTGGTAAATAGAGCATTTGCACCTATAGGAGCAAATGCTCTATTTATCACAATGGTTTCAAACTACAACATTCTAAAAATTTCCTTTTCTCTAGTAAATGCTCCTTTTGGGTAGATTCATTCATAGTGGTTGGATCTAAAAATAACCTATTGGGGAAAGGGTTAACGTTATCAAAATGGTGCCAGTTTAACCATTAAGCTTCACAAAGCAGTGGTGAGGGGAGAGTTATAACTTAGCGTAATTAGGGTAATTCATTATATAAGTAGTTAACCCTTTACTCCATGAATATTCATCTAAGAAATAATGACATCATGAATATTTATTAGATTCATTGTTACAATAGCACATAGACACAGGAATTTTTGGCCATGGCAGAAATTGTAGAATCAAATCTATATTAGAATTTTATATTACTGGTATATCAAGTAAACAGGCCAGACCCTGATCAGAAGGTTCCTATAGGAGTCATCTGATCTGGGTCTTCTCTGTTTGCAAAGGCTTAGAAAGGTGTATATATGGTATATAATTCCTTCTTTTGAAAGGTTTTACTGATGAAATTATTTATAATCCTTATTTATGAATATGTTTTATACTCACATAGCAATAATTATCAAACTTTCAGGGGTTAACCCTTTCCTCAATAAATATTCATATAAGAAATAATAATATCATGAAATTTTTTTTAGATGAAATTCTGTAATATATGATTGTACATGAACACAGGATATTTTGGCCTTGGTAGAAAGTGTGGAATCAGATCAATGTAATATTGTAAGTAACAGAGAAGACCCAATAAATGTTCAGGCAGTTCCTACAGGAACCCAGGTCTTTGTGTAGCAGTCTTACCTGGGTCTACTCTCTTTATCCGATTCCCTCATATTGACAACTTTTGACGACTCTGTAAAAGTCACTTTGTGAAACCATTGTGATAAATAGAGCATTTGCTCCTATAGGAGCAAATGCTCTATTTATCACAATGGGGGGGGGGGGTTTCAAACTACAAAATTCTAACATATTCCTTTTCTTAAGTTAATGCTCCTTTTCGGTAGATTTATTGTGTCACCTGCCGAGAGGCAGTGTGTCACTTAGGGATCACTTTTCTGTCATCTGTTTGTCTTTCTGTCCGTCCGTCCATCTGTCACACTTTTGGGTTTTTTTCAGTATTTTCTAAACTAATCATTATAGAGCTATCAAATTTCACATGTGTCTTCCTCTCATTGAGGACAATTGATGTAACAAAGGTCCATCACTCTACATGCAATATTTCTTGAGTTATTCCCCTTTGTTCTGATTCGCACTCCAGCATATTAACACAGTTTTTGTGTCAGTTGCGAGCAGGTGACACATGTGTTCCTCTGAACACTCTTGTTCAAAGAATTTGGGTCTAAAAATAGCCTTTGATGTAATTGGTTATAAAGGTGCCAATACTGGCACATGTATCAGGTAAAAGGTTCACAGTAATCAGGTTTGCAGAGCAATAACATTTAATGGTGATTTTAATTTGTAAATGTTTTTAAATGCAAATGTAATGTTTCAAATTACATTTGTGTCATCAGACAAGTAATTGAAAAAATGTTGAAATTGACACTCAGATTCTCTTTCTGTTGCCCAATGACTTTTTGATGTACAATACCCTTTCCTTCATATAAATACCCTTTCACACCTTTGCAAACAGAGCAGACCCAGATCAGATTGATCCTGTATGAGCCATTTGATTAGGGTCTACTTTGTTTGCTTATGGAATAATATAGATCAGATTCTACTAATACCAAAACATCCTTTGTACATAATTATGCCATTATAGAAATTCAGCTAATTATTTCTTCTATGAAATAATCAACAGGGAAAGGGTTAAGCAGCCATCAAAAAGAAGATTATTTCTTTGAGTCAGTAAATGGTTGCTTAACCCATTACCTCATAGGCTATTTTTAGATCCAACCTCTACCAAAAAGGAGCATTAACTAGATTTTTTTTAGATTTTTTTTTTAGAATTTTATAGTTTTGAAACCATTGTGATAAATAGAGCACCATAGGAGCAAATGCTCTATTTATCACAATGGTTTCAAGAAGTGACTATTACAGAGGCGTAGAAAGGCGTATTTATGGAGGAAAGGGTAGAAAAACTGTAGAATCAGATTTAATCAAAAGCAAACAGAGCAGACCCTGATCAGACAGCTCCTAGGAGCTGTCTGATCAGGGTCTACTCTGTTTGCAAAGGCGTAAGCATATTTATATATAAACTATATATAGTGTAAAAGGTTAACACACTGACTAAGAGACTATACATGTTGACATGTTACATGAAAAGTTCAGATTTTACAGGGCAGTGACTGGATGGAATTTTAACCTTAAATTTATTAGGGGTCAAGACAGAGGCACTGCCCCATAAAAATTGGACACTCACATTGTTCCTTAACCTTTTGAATGCTGGAAAAGAGCACACTTACATTGCCAAATAGTAGAACCAGATCAGAGTGCCCCCCCGAGAGCATTGATGTCATTCAAAATACTCCTGTCAAATTATACCCTTAGTACAGAATAGACTCTTGTTAAATATTGGATGATTCAGAATTGAAAATGGTTAATGCTTTCAATGCTGTCAATGATTTTGTGATAAGTTGTTGATGAGATCTAGAGTAACTTGGTATACCTGGTTTCTTACCAAGATTCAAATGTTTTTGATACACTATCTAATAGTGATGTATCTAACCCTTTCCTCCATGAATATTCATATAAGCAATAATGACATCATGAATATTAACTAGATGCATTTTCTTAATAGTATAATGGTCACATCAAGTTTTGGCCATGACAGAAACTGTAAAATTAGATCTATATTATTTCCATAAAGCAAGCAGAGCAGACCCTGATGAGACGGCTCCTATAGGAGCTGTGTGATACGGCTCCTACACTGGAGCTGTCTGATATGGGTCTTCTATGTTTGTAAAGGTGTGAAAAGGCATTTACATGTATATGAAGGAAAGGGTTATGAAATGGATATGAAAATGTTGTTTTGAGAATTTGAGCAGATGACACACTTTGGAGAAATTGGTTGCTTTCCCTCATATAAACGCCTTTTCACACAATTTCAAACAGTGGACCCAGATCAGACGGCTCCTATAGGAGCTTTTGACATAATATATGGATCCGATTCTACAGTTTTTGTCAAAGCAAAAATTTTCATTGAAAACTTTCCATTATAAATGTTCAGCTAATAAATATTCATGAAGTCATCATTTCTTAGATGAATATTGAACAGGGAAAGGGTTAACTTTTATGCGCAAGCCAGCTTGTCGAATGGGATTTAGATATGAGGAGCATCCCACCCAACTTTCAACTGTCCTTCTGATAAACTTTGTATAGAGCCTAACACCCGGCTTTATTCTGGTGAAAGCGTCAAGTTGATAAAACCAGCCATATTGATGATAAAAACTGCCACAAAGTGGTCACTAGAATTAATTATCAGTGGTTAATTGGTGATAGACTATGGTCAACTGTCCATCAAAGTTAACAAGTATGTCCAAGTCGGGTTACAATGAGCCTTTGGCATGTGTATGAGAGTGAAAACAGAGTTAGAATGCTGTGTCATGGAGATTGGAGATACAAAGAAAGCCAGATTTTGGGCCATATGCATGTACATGTATTATGTTAAGTAAGTCTTTTTGAGAATTGTTCGAACTATGTACAGTGAACCCTCATTATACCGGCATTCGTTACAATGGCACCCTCGTTATACCGGCAGTATGCATTGAAACAAAATTACCGGTAAGTCTTTGAAACAACCACTGAATAAATAGGTGCAATACCAATACCAAATTGTTGTGTTCTGCATTAAGCGTTCACCTGTTGGTACTAGTTTTAAACTGATCATATGGTTCCATTCATATTTAAACTTGTTACAATGGCAACCTCGTTATACCAGCACAATGGCTGGAAACAAACATCTCCGTTGTAACGAGGGTTCACTGTATACTCGGCTGTGAAAAAATAATGTCAACTCAAACGTGTATCTGGTGACTACTTTCAATTGGAACTTCAGTAAAACCCCTTTAATGCGACCAGCAAAAAGGGGCATATTTCACAGTGGCAGAGGCAGGTGGTAGCTTAATGCAGGATGAAAATTATGCAGAAAGCTCCTATAGGAGCTTTCTGCATAACTTTTGTCCTGCATTAAGAAACAACCTGCTCATAAAGACAGCTATGTTTTGCATTAGAGGGGTTCTACTGTATAGTAAAAAACCCTCTAGTGCGACCACTTGATGAATAAACATGGGTGTCGTTATAAGTAGGTGGTTACTTAATGCAGGACAAAAGTAATGCATAAAGTTCTGTACTGCTTTTCATTCAAAATTCCCTCATGGATTACAAGTAAAACTCCTCTAAACCGGAATTCTAGAAGAGAAAAAATTAGATAGTATGATCTTTTAGGCATGTGGCTGTTTAATGAAGTGTGAAAGTCATGCAGAAAGCTCCTAGAGGAGCTTTCTGTATGACTTTCACCCTGCATTAAGCTACTACTCCAAGACCGATATTTATACTAATTTTAACGTCAGGTTTAGAGGGGTTTTACTGTATACCTTCAACTCATTCTGAATGGATTCTATTGCTAGACATTTCACTTTGAAAATTCAGCATTCATATGGTTAATTATGAATAGACCTCAGAAAACAGTATTGAAACCTTTCTCTCATAGAAGTGCATTATAACGCCTTTGCAATCATAGAAGTCCCAGAGTCTACTAACTAGGGTCTGCTTTGTTTACTTATACCCTCATTCCACTAGGCGGCGATCTATGGCGCTCTGTGAGAGCACCACAGATCGCCAAACAGAGCGCCATGATCGCCAGAAGCTCCACCTGATCTCTAGCAGATCTCTATCAGATCTCCATGATCACCAAGGTCGCCATCGGTCTACTCCCCTGCACAAAGATCCGTGGCAGTCCGTCGAGAACGCCATCAAATTGCTTCTTGATTGCCAATATAGCCATCGGAGTGCTACTTGATTGCCAAAATCGCCATCGGAGCGCTACTTGATCGCTAAGATCGTAACTGAAGTGCTATTGGAACGCCTTCAAGCGCCATCGTTCTCCAAAAAGTTTGTCATACCTTTACATATATCATTTGAATATACAATATGCTATAACATATATGTTGTGTATATGATGATGTACTATGTACAAATCAATAAAATTTATGTTCTGTTCTCTCAAGCTTTCACTCTCCTCCGCAGCCAAACGTTAAAATGTTGAGCGTGGTAGAAAGTAACAGGTTTTCATAGCATCTCGTCCTAATCGGATCGCCTGGAGCACTAATTGAGCGATACTGAATCTCCATAGGTCGCCAAGATCGCTATCGGATCTAGTTTGAGCGCCATAGATCCCGGGGATCGACCTCCAAGCCCAAATAGAGCGCATTGGATCACTTATTCGCCCTGAATCGCCAACGGAGCGAAAACTGATCATGGAGGGTCGCAACATTTTTGGGGAATAGGGTGGCGACCAAATGCTATCAAGTCACTATCGGATCGTACAGATAGCTACTGAATCGCAACTGGAGCATTATCTGATAATTATCGGATCGTAAGTATCCCTATATCGCCCCATCCGGAAGAGATCTATGGCGCCCTTCCGAGCGCGTAGATCGCCATAGAGCGCCGCCTAGTGGAATGGAGGCATTATGGTACTATATAGATCTCATCCTACAGTGTTTTTGTTTTTTTCATCTAAACCAAAACTTCCATTGAAAAGCTTACATTATAAACATTTATGCATAAATGGGTTAAATTTACACTTCATTACTGAAGGTTTAACAGTAAATAATTCAGATTCAAGTAGTAGTACTTGTAACTCTGATCTCCTTTGATCATAGCCCTTCAGCTGCTGGGAATAAAAACCTGATAACATCAAACAGGGTTTGAATAGAAATAGACTGATCAAGTTCTGAACTGTTTGTAATGAAAACTACTACAGAATATTCAGTTCTTAATGACTTGGCAAGACAAACATATTCATCAGTAAATATACGCTTAAATTACCAATACAAGCACTAAGACACCCTATCTCCCCTGTCCATGGGTTTTTATAAAGCTGAATAAGTTGATTGGCTATGAGTACCATTTTGATAATTTTAAATTAGACTGACATGATAGCAAATAATGCAGATCCTGTTCAAACAGCTCCTTCAGAAACACTTTGACCTGGGTCAGTACTATCTGCCTAAAATCCTAAATTTGTCTGTCCGATTACTGAGGGCAATTAGGGTATTCGCTCCAGAAATTCAAGGTTTACCTTTTGAACACAAAAGTAACTTTTGAATGCAAAAAATGTTAGCTGCTTTGTATCTCATGTTAGATTTTTCTTCCATTTCTCTTCAAAAAGTGTCAGTCTGTGTCTAAGTTATTCTTGGCTCACCTTAACTCTCATTTGGGCACTAACTGTTTGAAAAATAGTTTACCGCAAATTTAATGGTTAGCATGAAAATAATTAGAAATGTGGTCAATAATCTGGCAACTTGACATTGAAGTGAAGTACCATCTCAGCATAAATCTTTTTTTTTCTATTTTTGTTGATTTAAACTACCGGTAAAGCAAATAAGTAACATAAGTGTTTGAATTGGGTCAATCACTTAATAAATTGTCATTCTATATAGGTCACTGTTAGAGTTAAAACTGAACCCTTTTTTCTGTTGAATATATATATATACGGTGTTAGAAATGATGACATCATAAGTATTTATTAACCCTTTACCTGTTCCATATTCATGTAAGAATTTTATTCATACACACATACATTATGTATTATATTAAATCTAGTATTTAAATGTGTAAATTTCACACAATTTCAGGTCATCAAAGGGCTTATTAACTCTTTACATGCTAAGTCACTGTTGTCAGCTAAATGTACCATTGTTGTCTGTGTCAACATTTTGGATCCTTTTGAGACTCTGTATTCAGCTGGTTCCAGACTGTTTGACATCCTGATGAGACACTGAGTTACTCTGTGGTTGACTGGTCCCAGACTGTTTGACATCCTGATGAGAAACTGAGTTACTCTGTGTTGACTGGTCCCAGACTGTTTGACATCCTGATGAGACACTGAGTTACTATGTGTTGACTGGTCCCAGACTGTTTGACATCCTGATGAGACACTGAGTTACTATGTGTTTGACTGGTTCCAGACTGTTTGACATCCTGATGAGACACTGAGTTACTCTGTGTTGACTGGTCCCAGACTGTTTGACATCCTGATGAGACACTGAGTTACTCTGTGTTGACTGGTCCCAGACTGTTTGACATCCTGATGAGACACTGAGTTACTATGTGTTGACTGGTCCCAGACTGTTTGACATCCTGATGAGAAACTGAGTTACTCTGTGTTGACTGGTCCCAGACTGTTTGACATCCTGATGAGACACTGAGTTACTATGTGTTGACTAGTGCCAGACTGTTTGACATCCTGATGAGAAACTGAGTTACTCTGTGTTGACTGGTCCCAGACTGTTTGACATCCTGATGAGACACTGAGTTACTATGTGTTGACTAGTGCCAGACTGTTTGACATCCTGATGAGAAACTGAGTTACTCTGTGTTGACTGGTCCCAGACTGTTTGACATCCTGATGAGACACTGAGTTACTATGTGTTTGACTGGTTCCAGACTGTTTGACATCCTGATGAGAAACTGAGTTACTCTGTGTTGACTGGTCCCAGACTGTTTGACATCCTGATGAGACACTGAGTTACTATGTGTTGACTAGTGCCAGACTGTTTGACATCCTGATGAGAAACTGAGTAACTCTGTGTTGACTGGTCCCAGACTGTTTGACATCCTGATGAGAAACTGAGTAACTCTGTGTTGACTGGTCCCAGACTGTTTGACATCCTGATGAGACACTTGCCACGTTACTCAGAGTGTGTTCAACGGTGGTTCCAGACTGTTTGATATCCTGATGAGACACCTGATTTACTCTGTGTTCAACTGGTTCCAGACTGTTTGACATCTTGATGAGACACTGAGTTACTCTGTGTTCGACCGGTTCCAGACTGTTCCTGATGAGGCACTGAGTTACTCTGTGTTCGACTGGTTCCAGACTGTTTGACATCCTGATGAGACACTGAGTTACTCTGGTCGACTGTTTCCTGGGACTTGACATCCTGATGAGACTCTGAGTTACTCTGTTTGACTGGTTCCAGACTGTTTGCATAGATTATCACAAATTCACCCCAAGCAAGCAAAGGAGTAAAATACAAGTCAGGTGTTAATTCTGAGTCTGTGAAATCAGATTAATCTTTAACCTGCTAAATGTATAAAACTGGCTCCTCCCATTCTGAATATTTATTAAACAAAACATTACATCAAAATTTGTCACAGAAGAAAATGATATTTATGATAAACAGTGCAGACCCTGGTCAAAGGGATCCCTCAGGAGCCCTTTGATCTGGGTCTACACTGTTTGCAAAGGTATTACTAGTTTCCCACAATTTAAGGGTAAAAAGATCAAAACTGTGATACGAATATCATCTGGTTCACAAGTGAATAAAGTAAATATTGGTGATAATTTATCTGGGTTTAATATTTCTCAATATTGAATAAATGTGTCCTTGAATAACTTAATTGAATTTTTTAAAAAAAAGAATTGTAAATTATTGGACAGACTTATGTTTCTGCTTCATGTGAATTCAGCATCAGAACATTACAGCAAAAAGCGTAGACCCAGATCAGCAAACTCATTTGAGATATTCCATCTGACCAAGATCTACACACTACACCTGCAAAAGACTTGGAATTATAATAGTATGAGTGTGGACTTGCAAGTATAGTTGTCTGGGTGTGGACTAGCAAATATAGTAGTCTGAGTGTGGACTTGCAAGTATAGTAGTCTGGAGTGTGGACTAGCAAATATAGTAGTCTGGGTGTGGACTAGCAAATACAGTAGTCTGAGTGGACTGCAAGTACAGTAGTCTGAGTGTGGACTTGCAATATAGTAGTCTGAGTGTGGACTAGCAAATATAGTAGTCTGGGTGGACTGCAAGTATAGTAGTCTGAGTGTAGACTTGCACATATAGAAGTTAAGTATTGACTTGCAAGTATAGTAGTCTGAGTGTAGACTTGCACATATAGAAGTTAAGTATTGACTTGCAAGTATAGTAGTCTGAGTGTAGACTTGCACATTATAGAAGTTTAGTATGGACTTGCATGTATAGTAGTCTGAGTGTAGAATTGCAAGTACAGTAGTCAAGTTACAGTAAACTTGCAAATATAGTATTCTGAGTATGGACTTGCAAGTATAGTAGTCTGAGTGTGGACTTGCAAATACATGTATAGTACATGTCGTCTGAGTGGACTGCAATTATAGTAGCCTGAGTGTGGACTATACAAGTAGTCTGAGTGTGGATTTGCAAGCATAGCAGTCTGAGTGTGGATTTGAGCAAGCATAGCAGCCTGAGTGTGGACTTGCAAATATAGTATTCTGAGTATGATCTTGCAAGTATAGTAGTCTGAGTGTGGACTTGCAAATACATGTATAGTACATGTCATCTGAGTTGACTGCAATTATAGTAGCCTGAGTGTGGACTATACAAGTAGTCTGAGTGTGGATTTGCAAGTATAGTTACCTGTGTGTAGACAAGTATAGTAGTCTGAGTATGGACTGCAAGTATAGTACTTTGAGTATGAACTTACAAGTATAGTAGTCTGAGTGTGGGCTTGCAAGTATAGTAATCTGTGTGTGGACTTGCAAGCAAAGTAGTGTCAGTTGACTGCAAATATAGTTACTAGTAGTTTGGGTCAGCCTGCCAATATAGATTTTGTCATTGTTGGTATTTGACATTTTGTTTTTCTTGTATACTAGTCTTAATGTAAACAGTTTGTATCCTTATCAGATCTAGAAGAAGTCTTTGACTGATTTTACTGACCACACAAAGAATATCTGGTGTAAACGTTTGTGATAAAAGGGCATTAAACCATGGCTTATCATTCAAACAGTTTCAAACTTCAGCAACATAGCATTGATTCAGTCAGACTTGATAGATATTTTGTCTTTCAACAAGTCATGATCTCCAAGTGCAATGAACTTATTCACAATATTGTGAGAAAGTGTATGGTCTTGCAAAATTATCTTGAACTAGTGAGATAGATTTTTAAATCATTGGAGAAATTCCAGAATGTTTGTTGAAAGATATTATTATTTTAAAATGTTAACCCTTTACCTTATACAGATGTCTTGCCATGCTTTTGCAAACAGAGTAGACCCAGATCAGATGGCTCTAGTAGGCTTATGGAATTATATAGATTTGATTCAACAGTTTCTGTCCAAGCCAAAATTTTTATAATTTGTTTTTATACCATTGTAAAATTGCAGCGAATAAATGTTCATGAGATTTATATTCAGACATGAATATTCATGAAGTAAAAGATTAAATTGTGGTCATTAGTGCAGGACTATTTTGTAATCCTGTTTATTTATTCACCCAGTCATGATTGTGTTGATTATCATCTGTTTCTGCCAACTTAACTCTTTCCCTCATACAAACGTGTTTTCATGCATTTGCAAACAGAGTAGGTCTGCTCTGTTTGCTAATAGAATTTGATAGATCTGGTTCTTTAGTTTCTAAAATGGCTACAATA
Source organism: Azorinus chamasolen (assembly GCA_963576725.1). Lineage (NCBI taxonomy): Eukaryota > Metazoa > Mollusca > Bivalvia > Cardiida > Solecurtidae > Azorinus > Azorinus chamasolen. Next base: position 23,634,914 of record OY755235.1, on the reverse strand, counting down.
TCCAACCTTCCTTATTTCATTATTGCCCTATTATGTTCATGAATATTCAGTAGGTATTGAAATTTGAAACAAACATAGAACAGGGAAAGGGTTAAAGGGCTAAATGGATGCCCTAGAGAAAGGGGAATGGATCTAGAGAAACCCGGGCATGTCATGCCATACTCTTATTATGTCTCCCCCATTTATGGGGAGATATATTGTTTTTGCCAGAGTTGTCTGTCTGTCCGTTCGTCTGTCTGTCCGTCCGTCTCTCCATCCGTCCGTCTGTCTGTCTGTCTGTCTGTCCGTCACAAACTTGTGTCACACGTATCTCTGAAACCAGTTGGGCTAGAGTCACCAAACTTCACAGGAATGTTCACCAGCATGAGTTGTTGCACCTGGGGTTTTTGAATTGTCTCCCCCTGATAACTTTGGAGTTATTGCCCCTGATGACTTAAAATTAGAAAAACTTTGTGTCGCGCGTATCTCTGAAATCGCTAGTACTAGTCACCAAACTTCACAGGAATGTTCACCAGCATGAGTTGTTGTGCACCTATGGTTTTTGAATTGTCTCCCCCTGATAATTTTTGAGTTATTGCCCCTGATATGAATACTTAAATTTATACAAACTTTGTGTCGCGCGTATCTCTGAAACCAGTAGGGCTAGAGTCACCAAACTTCGCAGGATTGTTCACTAACATGAGTTGTTTTGCTCTTGGTTTTTTTTTATTGTCTCCCCCTGTTAACTTTGGAGTTACTGCCCCTGATAACTTAAAATGAGACAAACTTTACTTAGTGTTGTGCATATCTCTGAAACCACTAGGGATAGAGTCACCAAACTTCACAGGAATGTTGACCAGCATGAGTTGTTGTGCACCTGGGAATTTTGAATTGTCTCCCCTTGATAATTCTTGAGTTACTGCCCCTGATATGATTACTTTAAATTAGAGAAACTTTGTGTCATGCATATCTTTAAAACCACTAGGGCTAGAGTCACCAAACTTTACAGGAATGTTCACCAGCATGGGTTGTTGTGCACCTGGTTTTTTTTTAATTGTCTCCCCCTGATAATTCTTGAGTTGCTGCCCCTTATATGTTAACTTAAAATTAGAGAAACTTTGTGCTGCACGTATCTCTGAAACCAGTAGGGCTAGAGTCACCAAACTTCACAGGAATGTTCACCAGCATGAGTTGTTGTGCATCTGGGTTTTTTAATTGTCTCCCCCTGATAACTTTGGAGTTACTGCCCCTTATGACTTAAAATAAGAGAAACTTTACTTTGTGTCACATGTATCTCTGAAACCACTAGTACTAGAGTCACCAAACTTCACAAGAATGTTGACTAGCATGTGTTTTTGTGTACCTGGGGCTTTTGAATTGTCTCCCCTTGACAATGTTGGAGTTATTGCCCCTGATGACTTAAAATTAGACCCTGATAAATTAAATTTGGAGTTACAGACATTACACTTGTGTATTGGAAAGAGGATGGGAGGGGGAGACATCTGTTTTTGTGACAAAAACAAACCTCTAGTTATCGATAGAGTTTCTCTGGTTCTTTTAGATGCTCAGTGTAAAGCACTGATATATCTGACCTCGGTTTATAAAGTCTCATCCGAAGGACTAATGATCAAACATGAATATTTTTAATTCTTTAGCAAAATGTTGGTGATTTCATGATAGATTAAACCTTCCTTTACTGTATGAAACAATTAGAATGACTTGATGAATACTATTAACCCTTTACTCCTTCCTTTTTCCTCTGAAAATTTCAAAAGAATGCAAAATTTACCTGAGTACCTAACAGAGACACCTTTTGACACCTTTGCAAACAGAGTAGACCCAGATCAGATGGCTCCTGTACGAGCCATCTGATCAGGGTCTGCTCTGTTTGCCTATGGAATTACATAGATCTGATTCTACAGTTTCTACGGTGATATTATTATTTCAAATTGAAAAAGGAGGGAAAATACACTGCAATTATCATCTGGAAAATTATCTAGAAAATTGTCTTCTATCAAGATAGAGTCTAAGACATTGTTTTCTTTTCATTTTTAACACCTGATCAGAGAACCATAAACAATGCTTATGTTTTGATTCTACTAAAAACAGCTACGGGTTAATGTTTGTAAATACTTGTCAATTTTTGTTCTGTTTCTTCAACTACATGCAAGTTATTCTTTTATTAGAAAGCAGTCTGAATACACCAGATTCTCTGTCAAATTTAACCTTTCAATGCTGAATTTTCAAATGGACTATTCCAAAGTTTGAACAGATCAAGCTTACAGTGAGTATTCAGGAATTTTTTTTAAAGAAAAGTGTAACATTACAAAAAGTGTATAGCCTGATTGGCGCCTTCTCAGGTGGGTCTACACTGTTTGCAAAGGTCATTAATTAGACTAGTTCCCAACACGTAAGGGTAAACTGTCTGCACTCTACCGTGAATTTGCAAACAGTATGGATCCAGGTTAGATGCAGAGTAACTTGGCATCTTATAATCAGGGTCCTAATTGTTTGATGCTGTGGTTACTATGGTATTTAGAATAAAAAAGGAAGAAAATTCAAATATAAGAAATGAAGCAAATGACAAGATTTTCAGATGACAAGATTTTCAAATGGCAAGATTTCAAATGACAATTGCTTACAGTGGAGGAGGTTAACCTTCTGCATTGTGAGCAATAATTTTATTGTTGTCTACAAATATTGTCGATTCTAAAATATGTTTTTCGTTCATTTCTATCCAATAAATAGTATCAGAGTGTCAAACAGTTTGGATCCTGATCAGACGCCAAGTTACTTGGCATTTTGACTGCATCCAAACTGTTTCCAAAGGTTACTTGAAAGTCACCCGTATTATGTTGTCAAGATTAAACCGGTAAACTGCTTTTTAATTCTGAACTTTTTTTTCTGGTAATTTATTTTTGAAGCAGGGAAAATATTAGATAAAATGCCAAGGCTTAAATCTACAGGCATACAGGATTAAAAGCCTTGGTTTTTCTGAAATTCCAGATCTTTATCAGAGACAGTTTGTCGTACAAACTCATCTGCTCTCATCCCTACACTTGGCATGTTAATGACATTTCTCAGTTTGTTTGAATTAGGGTGCAAATGTCATTAAAACATTTCAATTAAAATATTTAACGTACCACCGCTCTCTAGTAGATAGGCACTTTTGATATGACTGCCTACCAAAACTTGATTGGCATATGCACATAGTATAAGTAAGACTGTTAATAAAGAGAAGTTGGATCTTTTAAGGCCGATGGCTGCTTAATGCAGGTTGATTCATACAGAAAGCTCCTTTGGGAGCTTTCTGTATGACTTTCTCCCTGCATTAAGCTGCTATCTGTCTTAGAGATGGGCATTGATATTAATTTGAACCTCCAGTTTAGAGAGGTGTTACTGTAGATCTAAGAAAAATCTATATTTCTAAGAACAGTATATTGAAAACTAATCAGTTTGGGTCCAGATTAGATGCCAAGGAACTCAGTGTCTCATCAGGATCCAGTATGTTCTAAACTCTCACTGGACTTTTTAAGATAAATGAAGGAAAACTTACCGGGTAACTTTCATATTTGAAGCAGATGATAGTTTTTGCAACCAAAGGTTACAGCAATTATTTAATATATAAGGAGTTAATTACGGCAACAAAAAAACTTAATCCAAATATTTCCGCCAGTGACAATTTTGCATACTTAACCCATTACCTGATAGGCTATTTTTAGATACAACCTCTTTGAATAAAGAAAAGGAAAATTTTAGAATTTTGTAGTTTGAAACCATTGTGATAAATAGAGCATTTTCTCAAAATTCATCAATATAAGGGAATGGGTTAACCCTCATAGATATGCTTTTTGATGCCTTTGCAAGCAGAGTAGACCCAGCTATCAGATGACTACAGAAAGAGCCATCTGATCATGGTTAGCTCTGTTTGCTTATGGAAATGTTTAAATCTGATTCTTGTTTTGTTTTCTAAAATTATTGACCAAGTGGCAAAAAGCATAGATCCTGATCTGATGCTGACTTACAAGGGATCTTATCTGGATCGAAGCTCTGTTGTAATTGATTAGAAAGAGATGACTATTTAAATTACAAGTAAAACCATATATCCTCAGTCTGTATGTTTTTGGTGAACTGTATGCATTTTTGGGTGTTTTTTTGGTGGTTTTTTTTGTACATATCGTATTATCAGAATAGACTTAAAGTATTTTTATATTTTTGTGGAATGTATTTTTGTGGAATGTCATGGAATATACTTCACATTGTCATTTTCTTGTGAAATAGATATAACTTTACCATTTGAAGACTTAAAAAACAGGTTACATATGTATTTGTCTTTTGTTAACAGTGGAGAACCAGATTAGAGAGCTCCTGATGGAGCCGTCTGATCAGGATCTATACTGTTTCATTAAACATCCACTAACAAAGTTATGCCTTTCATATGTAATCGACTGATGGGCTGTTCCATCCTTGAATATTCAGCATTCAAAGGGTTTAATAATGTAATATATCATGTTGTTGAAGGAGATAAAAAATCTGCATTAGAAGCATCAGATATATGTAAATAATTTTTGAATTTAGTCATGTCCTGTTTTCACGTTTTTCTTGAGAGTTCAACAAGTCTGGACAAAAATGCCAAATGAAGGAATTTAGAGAAGCAGCTTCCTATCACTCAGCCCTTTACCTGATGAATATTCATGTAAGATATTATGACATCATGAATATTAATTAGCTGAAGTTCTATTATAGCACATAAACAGGAATATTTAGCCAATGGCAGAAGCTGTAGAACCAGATCTATATTATTCCATAAGCATACAGAGCAGGCCCTGATCAGATGGATCCTATGGGAATGGTCTGATCTGGATCTACTCTGTTTGCAAAACAGTCAAATGATGCCTCTATCAGGTAAAGGATTAAGCCACGACCTGTCTATATATGTGACACTGTAGATACAAAGTTTGTAGATACAAATAATAATGAATTACATGTTGCAAAATCGTGTCTGTCTGATTAAGAACATCATGTAACCTCATTCTAATAATTGTCTCAACTGCAGTAGTCAAAGATCAAAGACTGCTTGATCCAAACTCGTACAAACTGTGAGAAGAGTTCTCAAGAATTTAGATTTCTCAAGAATTACCCTAAGAATTCAGACACTGTCTCCACTGTCCATGGGTTTGTAAAGCTGAATAAGTCAATTTGGCACCATTTGAAGTTAGGTCGACATAGAAGCAAATAGTGTAGACCCAGATCAAACTGCTCCTTCAGGAGCATTTTGATCAGGTTCTACACTATTTGCCTTAGTTTGTCTGTATACTAATACATGTACTTAGGGTAATTAGGATTCTCATTCTTGTTATCCGATAACAACGCTCCTAGAATTTGTGACAATTCATCAACAGCCTGTTTGGAAGACAAAACCTCTGTTCTTCCTGCAAACCAATGCATCATTCATATCTAGATATAACTTTCAGGTATTGTGATATTTATAGCATTTCTTAAGACATATTTCAGATTTAATCTGGAGACGATGATTTTTGTTGCATGCCTGCATGTAATGAAATGCCAGATTTACACATCACTGTTCATAAATTTATTTGAGTTGTGAATGTGTGGGAAAAAATTTCTCACACTGTAACCATTTCATCACTATATTTTTTCACATTTTGATCAAAGTAGGATGAAAAAGAAATCTGTTGAGCTCCAAAATTAAGCTGTTACCATCAGTAAGAACGCCAGTAATTACTAGGTGATATATCATGCTGTATCGCCTTACCATCCTTACATCATTATCCCTTTGCTCCATAAGTATTTGTAAACAAAGTAGACCCTTATCATGTGGCTTCTACAGGAGCTGTCTGATCAGGGTCTGCTCTGTTTGCATATGATATTACATAGGTCAATTTCTGCAGTGTCTGCCATGATAAAAATTCAGTTGTTTAAGGTGTCATTATAAATATACAGTCACTATTTCTTGCATGAAAATTCCAGTATAAAGGAGTTTGCCTGTAGATTTCTAGGTCAATTTGTTGAAGACATTTTATGGTGATTTAGATCCTGAGAATCTAGAAGCTGGATATTGTATCTGGATCCATCTATTTATCTATAGTCAGATCATAGTTTTGAACAGAAAGGAAACAAATTTTACGAAATGATGCCAATTAATTACTCTAAGTACATAGGCAGTAAGTAGAATCGGATCTATATCATGTCATAAGCAAAAAGTGCAGACCCTGATCAGATGGCTCCTGTAGGAACCATCTCCTATTGGAGCCATTTGATCAGGGTCTACTCTGTTTGCAAAGGCATGAAAAAGCCTTTATATGAGGGAATGGGTTAAAGAAAAAGATTAATTAATATATACTTTAAGAATTCAAGTAGACATACATACTTGTTGCAGATGAAAGTTGTTTAGTATTTCAATTTAACACTTATTATACAGAAAACAAAAATTAAGTCTACTCAGACCCTGATCTGTTGCTAGTTTGACACATTTCATACATGCTTTTAAGCTACTGACAGAATGTCAAACAGGTTGGATTCTGAAGTGACTCCGAGATAACCCTGTGTCTCATCTGGATCTTAGCTGTTTGCAAATGCCAGTCAGCTCATGCATAGCTTGATAAGGGTTAACCCATACAATGCTCAGTTTTCAAATGGACTTTTCCAAAATTCAAACAGAACAGCTTAGGGTGAATGTTTAGGATTTGTTCTAAAGAAAAGTGTAACAATTGACAAACAGTGCAGACCCTGATGAGAGGGCTCCTCTCATCTTGGTCAACACTGTTTGCAAAGGATATTTATGAGTGACTTGTGTCTTGTACAGTAAGGGTTAATATGCATTTTTTCTCCAGTTGAGAACCAGCATGAACAAGTGCACTTTGTACTGTAGGCAGATAAAAGCTGGGGATGAGACAGTCGAGGCTTTGTGCTGCATCAAGTGAGAAATTGACCTGGGAAAACAGTGTTTGATGTGAATAATTGAAAACCAAGAAAAATGTGATTGTAGTGACTTTGAACTAAATTGCAAATCAATTTTTAATTGAGTTTTGCCCCTATTAACTTTTAGTATGCTGGGAGTACATTTATGATAACTGTGCACACTAGCTAGCACTGTGTTGATCCTGATTGGATGTTAAAATGACTCTACGTCAAACTATAGGATCCAATCTGTCTGTCACTCTACCGTATTTATAATTATGTCATTTACTAAATGTGCTTAGATATATAATAAGTCAATTTCTGTTCGCTGCCACATAGATTTGGGTGGAAATTTAATTGTCGTCAGCTTCAAGAGTTTAACCTGCCAACTGTGTCTTGGTTGTCACCTGTTGTCAATATATGAATTAGAGATCCCAGACAAGATACAGTTTTAACCCTTTCCTTCATGAATATGTATTAAGTAATAATAACTATGAATATTAATTAGACAACTATTTCATAATGGCGTTATGAACAAGAGAATACTATACAGTGGTAGACTTTATACAGTAGAACCTGTTTTAAGCAACCATCAATTAAAGGTATGATTACGGGCCATGATAAGCAGGTGGCAGCTTTAAATGCTAGTCAAAAGTAATGCAGAAAGCTTTCTGCATTAATTATGTCTCCCCCCATATTTATATGGGGGAGACATATTGTTTTCGTGAGAGTTGTCTGTCTGTCTGTCCGTCTGTCCGTCCGTCCGTCCATCCGGCCGTCTGTCCATCTGTCCGTCACACTTTTTGTCCGGACGATAACTTCAGTATGCCTGATGCCAGTTGATTGAAACTTCATATATGGAAAGAGCATAATGAGAGGAAGTGTCATGCACAAGGTCCATAACTCTGGCTTCACTAATATAGGAGTTATTGCCCCTTGTAAAAAAAAAATCACACTTTTTTGTCCGGACGATAACTCCTATATGGCTCATGCCATTGGATTGAAACTTCATATATGGAAAGATCATGACGAGAGGAAGTGTCATGCACAAGGTCCATAACTCTGGCTTCACTAATATTGGAGTTATTGCCCTTTGTAAAAAATATCACAATGTTTTGTCCGGACGATTACTTCAGTATGCCTGATGCCAGTTGATTGAAACTTCATATATGGAGAGAGCATAATGAGAGGAAGTGTCATGCACAAGGTCCATAACTCTGGCTTCACTAATATAGGAGTTATTGCCCCTTGTAAAAAAATCACACTTTTTTGTCCGGACGATAACTTCTATATGGCTCATGCCATTGGATTGAAACTTCATATATGGAAAGATCATGACGAGAGGAAGTGTCATGCACAAGGTCCATAACTCTGGCTTCACTAATATTGGAGTTATTGCCCTTTGTAAAAAATATCACAATTTTTTGTCCGGACGATAACTTCAATATGCCTGATGCTAGTTCATTGAAACTTCATATATGGAAAGAGCATAATGAGAGCAAGTGTCATGCAGAAGGTACATAACTCTGGCTTCACTAATATAGGAGTTATTGCCCTTTGTAAAAAAAATCACACTTTTTTGTCCGGACGATAACTCCTATATGGCTCATGCCATTGGATTGAAACTTCATATATGGAAAGATCATGACGAGAGGAAGTGTCATGCACAAGGTCCATAACTCTGGCTTCACTAATATTGGAGTTATTGCCCTTTGTAAAAAATATCACAATGTTTTGTCCGGACGATTACTTCAGTATGCCTGATGCCAGTTGATTGAAACTTCATATATGGAGAGAGCATAATGAGAGGAAGTGTCATGCACAAGGTCCATAACTCTGGCTTCACTAATATAGGAGTTATTGCCCCTTGTAAAAAAATCACACTTTTTTGTCCGGACGATAACTTCTATATGGCTCATGCCATTGGATTGAAACTTCATATATGGAAAGATCATGACGAGAGGAAGTGTCATGCACAAGGTCCATAACTCTGGCTTCACTAATATTGGAGTTATTGCCCTTTGTAAAAAATATCACAATTTTTTGTCCGGACGATAACTTCAATATGCCTGATGCTAGTTCATTGAAACTTCATATATGGAAAGAGCATAATGAGAGCAAGTGTCATGCAGAAGGTACATAACTCTGGCTTCACTAATATAGGAGTTATTGCCCTTTGTAAAAAAAATCACACTTTTTTGTCCGGACGATAACTTCTATATGGCTCATGCCATTGGATTGAAACTTCATATATGGAAAGATCATAACGAGAGGAGGTGTCATGCACAAGGTCCATAACTCTGGCTTCACTAATATTGGAGTTGTTGCCCTTTGTAAAAAAATCACAATTTTTTGTCCAGATGATTACTCCTATGTGACACATGCCATTGGAGTGAAACTTCATACATGGAACGATCATGATAAGAGAAAGTGTCATGCATAAGATCCTTAACTAGAGCTTCAATAAATTTAGAGTTATTGCCCCTTGTACATTTGTTTAATTCTTTCTTGTCCGGACGATAACTCCTACATGGCTCTTGCCATCGTATTGAAACTTCATACATGGAAAGAGCATGATGAGAGAAAGTGTCATGAACAAGGGCCATAATTCTGGCTTCAATACTTTTGGAGTTATTGCCCTTTGTTACATTTTTTGGCCGATCAATAACTCCTGTTCGACTGATACTATTGGAATGACATTTTATTTTTGGAAAGAGCATGATGAAAGTAAGTGTCATGCACAAGGGCCATAAATCTGGTATCAGTATTTTTGGAGTTATTAGCTGTTATCATTTTCTTCTTGAAAAATGTAGTGTGGAAAGCGCATAATGAGGGGAAGTATCATTCATCAAGACCATAACATTTTTAGTGATTTCCCTTTACATATTGTTTTTATTAGAGGGGAGACATCCGTTTTTGTGACAAAAACCTCTAGTTTTGCCCTGTATTAAGCAACCACCAGGTTTTTAGAAGATTTATGTTCAATAAGTGACTATGGTCACTTAAGACAGGTTCTACTGTACATGGTAGAACCTCTCTAAAAGCAACTACTAACATATTCCCTTATAGGCTATTTTTAGACTCAACCTCTTTGAATAAATCTACTGAAAAGGAGCATTTTACTAGAGAAATGGAACATTGTGTAGTTTTTTAAACCAATGTGATAAATAGAGCATTTGCTCCTAAGGATCAAATACTCTATTTTTCACAATGGTTTCTGAGGCATCAATATGAGTGAATGGGTTAAGGTGGAAAAAAGGTCTGTTTGTAACAACAGAAATATGGCAAGGCCAGGCATATTGTAACACTCCTTCCGGATTCTGGTAAGGTGTACAATAAACAGTTTATCTCTCAACTCTTTTATCATCTTTATGCTGGAGAATGTACAAAGAACTTTTAATTCATACATGTTTTTTTGTTGTTGTTTTTAAAAAAAACACCAAGCATTTATCTTGGCACTAGATATTTAGCAGGGAATTAGAATTGTTCACCATCTCAGAAATAATGGAAAGATGATAATTCATGTATGTCGGCACTGAAAATTGAAATTTCAGCATTGAAAAGGTTTTCCACCATGTGTTTTATACATAGCCTGACCTATAAGTGATATATTGATTGTAAGATGGTAAATCCTGTGTCAAGGGTTACAAAAAAGCTGAACACTTCTGGATGCTAATCCTCCAAGGAATTTTATAATACCACACAGGTATGCTACCAAGTTAGACCTGACTCAGCTACAAAACTAGTAATTTAACCCGTTACTCCATAAATACACTTTTCTACACCTTTGAAAACAGAGTAGACCCAGATCAGATGACTCCTATAGGAGCTGTCTTGTCAGGGTCTGCTCTGTTTGCTTATGATAGGATATAAATATTAATCTTCAGTAACTGTTTCTGCCATGAACAAAAATTACTGTGTCCATGTGTTATTATAAAAAAATAATCTAATTAATATTCATGAAATCATTAGGGTTAACCCTTTACTCCATGAATATTCATGTAAGGAATAATGACATTATGAATATTGATTAGATTAGTTAGGAACATAGGAATTTCCCCATGGCAGAGACTGTAGAATCATGATTATCTAGATGTATATTATTTCATAAGCAAACAGAGCAAACCTTGATCAGATGGCTCCTTCAGGAGCTGTCTTATCTGGTTCTACTATGTTTGCAAGGCATGAAAAGCGTATTTATGGAGTAAAGGGTTAACTCTTTACATCATGATTATTTGTTCAATAATTAATACCTTCATGAAATGAATATGTATAATGGCCAGTAAACAAGGGCATCTTTTAGCCATTTCCGAAACTATAGAATCAGATCTATGTGATTCTTTCTGCTCTGTTTGAAAGGCATTAACCCATTCCCTCATATTGATGACTTTTGAGGACTTTGTAAAAGTCACTTTGTGAAACCATTGTGATAAATAGACCATTTGCTCCTATAGGAGCAAATGGTCTATTTATCATAATGGTTTCAAACTACAAAATTCTAAAAGTTTCCTTTTCTCTAGTTAATGCTCCTTTTCAGTAGATTTGTTCAAAGAGGTTGTACATGTATCTAAAAATAGCCTATGGGGGAATGGGTTAAAAGGCTCTATAGGTCAGCTCATATATATAACTCTTACTCTTAGCACACTAAGTAATTGTGATCATAGTCTGCGAACAAAGTCATGAAGTGGAGTTTCTCCATTGTGATCAGGTTGTCCAACAGTTTTGATGCTAATAAGATGTTGTCAGTTACCCTGTAAACTGTAGGCATAGATAATCATGAATTCCCTGCTGGCATGCAAAGAATCAAAAGCAATTTGATTGCTGTTTTATCAAGAGTGAACAATGGCCTCCAATGTCCTGCTTTTGTCTATTGGGCCAGTCTCAAGTAACAAGAGACCAAAGCAATAAGAGGATTATAGTTGCCACAAAATATTGATTAGTCGCATTCAGAAAATAATGCTTACACTAGATCCAAATCTACACTGTGTCGATACTTGTCAGTGAATGCAATGTTTTATTTTCTGAGTACTGATCTTGTGTGTACAGATCTATCAAAACTATTTTTCTCAGCCAAATCTTATCTTGAGACAACTCGATTAGAACAGCTTTGGAGATCTGCCCCTAATCAGTTGCAGTAAGATAGGGTAAGGTGGAGAAATATAGATCATAATTTAATGTTTCATTTTCTTAACCTTTCCCTGTTCAATATTCATGTAAGAAATGATTACATCATGAATATTTATTAGCTGAATTTTTATAATGTAAACTTTTCAAGACTTCTGTGGTTTAACAAAAACTGTAGAATCAGGTCTATATCATGTCAAAACAAACAGAGCAGACTCTGATCAGACGGCTCCTATAGGAGCTGTATGATCTCGGTCTACTCTGTTTGCAAATACGTGAAAAGGCATTTATATGAGAGAAAGGGTTAATATGCTTGACTTATCAGTATGCACTGTTTGCGATGCCTAAACCCTTTACCTGTTCAATATTCATGTAACAAATAATGACACCATGAATATTTATTAGCAACATTTTTATGTAATATAATGTAAAATTTTCAAGGGAATTTTTTGCTTTGACAAAAACTCTAGAATCAGACCTGTATCATGTCATAAGCAATTTTAGAGCACTGACCTAGCTAGCTGAATGTTTAGACGACTCCTATGGAAGCCATCTGATATGCGTCTAGTCTTTGTTTGCAAAGACATTAAAAAGGTACTTTTATGAAAGAAAGGGTTAACTCTTTACTCCATAGATATGCCTTTTAATATATTTGCAAATAGACTGAGAATAGACCCATGTCAGATGTCTCCTGTAGGAGCCCTCTGATATAGAGGATCTGTTGCGAGTTGTCTTTTAAGATCACATGTTCCTAAACAAGCCTTAGAAAATGTCATTAAGCGAGCCTTGGCGAGCTTAATAACATTTTCTTGGTGAGTTTAGGAACATGTGATCTTAAAAGACAACGAGCATCAGATTCTTTTTCTCACATATCAAAAAAGTGCATTTTCGCCGTTTAAATGACATGTAAACATCGGTTTCTATGGTTTGACGTCATATATATGACGTATAACGTCATATATGTTCTAAAGTGATCTTAGAAGACTTACACGTGTTACAGATAAGGAAATCTTAACCCGTTGTTCTAACTCGGAGATAAGGGAAGGTATGTGAGAAAATATGTTCCTTATGAAGTGATTAATAGAGTTGATTATTCAGTTTCTGTCATGGTCAAGCATTTCTGTGTTCATATGTCATTATAAAAAATCAGCTGATTAATATTCATGATCGATGTCATTTTTTCTTACATGAATATTTATGGGGTAAAGGGTTAAAGTAGCTTTCCTCATCATAAGATAGCTACTAAGTGTGTTTTCTAAATATCTCCTCTTCTGAATATCATATCTTGTCATACTGAATAACATTAGATTTAACACTTTGAATGGCAGACACGCATGCATTTGCAAACAGTGTAGACCCAGAACAATGGACACTTAAGAGGAGCCCTCTGATCAGGGTCTCTGCACTGTTTGTTATTAAAAATAATCTAGCAAGTTTACAGCCTTTCATACTGAATGGACTCTATAGTTTAAACACTGATGGGCTATTCCATTTTGAAGTTTCAGTATTGAAAGGGTTAAACTGAACAATCTCAATTTACAGATACCCATTAATAGATCTAGTAGCAATTACGGTTTTATTACAAGTCCAATGATTTACATGGATTTTATCATTTCCAGACCCATTTACTTAATGTGACTTTTTGTAATTTTGATATACTGGTGCTGTTCTTTATTTTTGTAAGACCTCCTGTTTGAAGAGGGGTTGGCTTTCATTACCTCCAATGTTGAAGACTCAAGTTGCCTCCACATGTCAGGAGTCATGTGACTTGTCTCTGAATCCGTTATTGTTGTGGTGCTTGGGGTTTATTGGACTTTTATTGTCTGTGGTTTACCTGTTAATTAAAAATGGCTTACCCAAAAATAATAAATTCTGGCTTGGGTATATGATTACAGATAGACAATTTTGGAAGGGGAGCTAGAGCATTCTTGTAACTTGTAGCAAAATCTCTGAAACACAAAGCGATGACAGGCACACAGTTTTGCATGAATTTGAAATTAAGAATATTTTATTTTATATTTTCAGAAGCAGCAGACAGTAAAGAAATTGAGTCCTGGTCACATGGTGAGTATTATATGTTTAACATCAATGAAATTCCTATACAACCCTAGTGTCAAATGGACTCTCAAAAGAAATGAATATGGATACAGAACAATTAACATTTGAATGCTGGAAATTAATGCCCTGGCACTTGCTAACTGTGTAGACTCAGATCAGAGGTTTCCTACAGGAGCCTTCTCATCAGGGTCAGCAGTCAGCACTGTCTGTCATCTAAGATCATCTAGCAGAGTTAAACATTTCATACTGAATGGCCTTTATAGTGAAACACTGATGAAACAATAGAAAAATCATCATGCAAAAGGTTATTTGCTTGAGTTCATTGGGTTCCCATGGGCAGTAGAAATGTTTCTAACCCAGTACTCCTTGTACACCTTTTATTTGCCTTTGCAAACAGAGAAGACCTTGATCAGATGGTTACTGAATGCAAGATCCTTAGAGATGCCTATTGATGCCAAAATTGCAAGCAGAGCAGAGGCAGACAGTAGCTCTGACATGAATATTCATTGGGTAAGGGATTAAAGTAATGATGTATACACATGATAGTCTAGTAAATGCTACAAGACTAATTATGAATAATATACTAGTCTTGTATGGTAAACATGTTTTCACACATCTGCAAACAGAGTAGACACAGATCAGACGGCTCCTATAGGAACCGTCTGATCAGGGTCTGCTCTGTTTGCTGATTGAAATTGAAAGATGTTTCTTTACTTTCTAAAATGGCTCCATATGTCATTATAACTATTTTGTCCATGAATATTAAGTAGGTATTGGATTTGGTAATAAACATAGAACAGGGCAAGGGTTAATTGATGCAATAGGACATGGACACAAGAGGTTTTGTTTGGCCAATGCAGAAACTGTAGATACATGTTTATATTATATCCTTAGATATAATATAAACATGTATCTACATATATATATATACTATAATACTATATAATAATAATATAATAATAATAATAATATATATATAATACTATATGTATACTTTACCCACTTCCATTCCATTGTCTGGAAATTAGTCCAAACAGTCTTAACAATAAGCTCATGATGCCGAGTGCCAGTCAAGGAAGTTAACAGTTTGTGTGCAGTCAAGACCAGACCTGCACGTAAGGGGTGTATTTAGGAAATCTAGGTAAAATGTTCTTTTTCATTTCTGCGCCAAAACTTTTCTCCGCCAAAACCTATCTTGATGCTACTCATTAGAGTTGTATCAGAGAGATGATTCTAGTGAGTAGTTGAAAGATAGGTTTTGGGAGAGATTTTTGTGGATCAGTTGCATATCTTATCTACCTTGGTATAGCCCTGAAGACAGTTACTGGATGAAACTGATTATGAGAACAATCAGGAATATGACTCAGCCTTGATAAGAACAACAGTGGTAACTTAAAATGCATAATGCATTTTTTACAAGCTTATTTATGAAAAGGAAAACAACATCTGTCAAAGACAGGCTACAAATATACACAGAGAAGCAGAGATATAAACATTATTTCCATTGTTTGAGCAGATGAGTCTCTTGTTATTTATTTTATAGACTGGACTCACCTGCAGGCCAGGATCTACCCCAGTAACATTTTGAACACTGAATTTTCAAAGTGGAATGATGTATTCAGCGGGAAAAGCCATTATTTCAGAGAGAATTTGAATGACAAATAGTGCAGACCCATATTATATCTGAGGGCTTCTCTAGGAGCTCTCTGATCTGGGTCTACACTGTTTGCAAAAAGGCATGAAAAGGCAAATGTTAACCCTTTACTCTATAAATATGCATTTTTATGCCTTTGCAAATAGAGTAGACCCAGACAGCTCCTGTAAGAGCCGTCTGATCAGGGTCGGCTCTGTTTGGTTATGAAATAATAGAGATATAACTTATACAGTTCCAGCCATTGCCAAATTCCCAGCCTTCATAATTATGCCATCGTAAAACTAATCTAATTAATAGTCCTGACTTTATAATTTCTTACATGAATATTCATGGACTGAAGAGTTAACTACATGTATTTTAACACTAACTAACTTTAGTTGGCAAAACTTCATACATTCTTTTAACCCATTCCCTCATAAGCTATTTTAGATCCTACCTCTTTGAAAAAATCTACTGAAAAGGAGCATTTACTAACAAAAAGGAAAATTTCAGAATTGTGCAGGTTTTTTTAAACCACTGTGATAAATAGAGCATTTGCTCCTATGGAGAAAATGCTCTATTTATCACAATGGTTTCAGAGATTGACTTATACAGAGGCGTCAAAAGGCGTCAATATGAGGGAATGGGTTAAAGAACAGTCTGAATGACATACAGGCTGGATCCTGATGAAACCTTAGTGTTAAAGACTTTTAAATCTTGATGAGAAGTTTTGTTTACAGCACGTTTTCTGGGTCAGATTTTTTGCAATATCACCCACAAAAAGTGAAAGGATAAATGACAGAAATTATGCCATGACCTAAAATTCTAAACTTTGATAGGCTTTTATTTTCACCTGAACATAATGTTTGCCATCAAATGAGATGTTAAACTTGACAATTAAGTCAGGTTTGCGTCATCAAAATTATTTCTGATAGGAAGTAGTGATTCAAACTGCCTACTGCTTATACCCTAATTACCCTAAGTATTTGGACAGACAAACATAGGCAAACAGTGCAGACCAATGTTTGATCAGGATCTGTACTGTTTGCTACAATATCAGTCTAATTTAAAGTTATCAAAATGGTGCCAGGATATACAGCTTTTACATTACCAGCTGGTGGCAGTGTGAGATTGGTTGTGTGAATATTTAGGGTGATTATGGTATTAATAATCAGAATGCTTTTCTGCACTTGATGCCCACAAACTACAACAGAATCTATTATTCACTAGATATATCTTTGCAAGCAGAGTAGACCAAGATCAGATAGCTCCTTTAATCCGTTCCCGCATATTGGTGCCTTTTGACGCCTCTGTAAATGTCACTTTCTGAAACCATTGTGATAAATAGAGCATTTGCTCCTATGGAGCAAATGCTCTATATATCACAATGGTTTCAAAACTACACAATTCTAAATGTTTCCTTTTCTCTAGTAAATGCTCCTTTTTGGTAGATTTAATCAAAGAGGTAGGATCTAAAATTAGCATATGAGGGAATGGGTTAAGAGCCCTTTGATCAGGATTGGCTCTATTTACTCATAGGATTTTATCTAATTTTTCAGATAATATTTCAACTAATAATTCTTTTGTTCATAATTCATTATGATAATATTAATTGATATTCATAAAGTCTGATCTGAGTCTACCCTCTTTGCAAATGCATAAAAAGGCGTGGTTGACCAAAGGGTGAACATTTACCTCTACATGTATGTGAATGAATGGTTAACCCTTTCACCACTGTATTTTCAGAATGGAATAATCTATCATTGTTTATTGTTAGAGTCCATACAGTATGAATGGGTAATATTTGTGAGAGGATTTTAATTGAAAAACAATGCAGACCCTGATCAGTTTGTAAAGCTGCATAATGGACTTTTGCATTCTTTAAATTGATTAATTAAACTGACATTGTAGCCAATAATTGTTGTAAAGACACTGATCTGAAGGAGTCTTTGACCTGGGTCTTCACTATGTGCTTAACCCTTTCCCTGTTCTATATTTATACCTACTGATTATTCATGGACAACATAGTTATAATGAAACATGGAAGGTGGAACATTGTAGCCATTTTAGAAAGGAAACAGATATATCAAATTCTATTAGCAAACAGAGTAGACCCTGATCAGACGGCTCCTCTAGGAGCCGTCTGATCTGGGTCTACTCTGTTGTCAAATGCGTTAAAACACGTTTATATGAGGGAAAGGGTTAAATTATCTATTCAATCTCTTAGGGAAATAAAGGTAATGAGCTTTTGTTGACCACAACAAAGAATGATACAACATTCCATCACAAGAATTATTAATGAAGAGAATTTTAAGCTCTGACTTCGCATCTAATTTTCTTACTTTCAAAGAAATGCCATTCCTGGAGTGAAATTGATGTGGCTCTTTTCATTTAACATTTATCCATAACATCCTAACCCTTTACTCCATGGGCACGCTTTTATAAGCCTTTATGCAAACAGTGTAGACCCAGATCAGACAGCTCCTATAGGAGCTGTCTGATCTGGGTCGGCACTGTTTCCTGACTCAGGATCTTTCAAATCTGAGCTTATGCTGCCTTTCATAGAAATAATTATTGCCATTACATGTATATTACATATCGAAATACTATTTAAGATAGTGAATATGCCAAGAGGGTGGAGTTTATCTCATTAATATTCACGGAGTAAAAGATAAATTTTATTCATAGCAAAATTGTTTCCTTGTACATGTGCACCGGCCTGAACATACCTTTATCATGAAGACAAATTGTATTGTAAACTGGGTGCAGATGAATTTCCATTGCATGTTTTTAATCCAAGCTGAACATTAATCTTTTAAAACCATGAATAATCATGCAGGAATAGTGATGCACTTTGAATAAGGGAATTGTTTTAAATGCCCCCTTAAATGTTATACAGTGAAACCTCGGAATTCCGGAGCTCCGGAATTCCGAAATCCGCGGAATTCCGAACGTTCCGTTTGGTCCCGATTTTTTTTCTTCTTATTTTAACTACGGGAAAGTTTCAGAAATCCGGAAATTCAGAATTCAGAATTCCGAACGATTTTTTCGTCCGAAATTGTTTAATTGCGCTTAAATGTAACCCGGAATTCCGAACGCTTACTGTACCTGCGAATGTTTGGGCTGGCATGCGCGTCTATTTTTAGCGGCTATTTTACCACAACTCTACACGGTACATACACACGATAAAGCGTGTGCGGTAGTCGTGTCAACTGGTGTTTGTTTAAGCCCCAATTATCTTCAAAGAATCATTAGGTGTTTGATGCGGCTGTTGATTTAAATGGATTAAAAGACGGGCTGTGGCGATCGACTGCAGTAAGACCTCTTACTGTCCAAATTATGTCCTAATTTTGTGGAATAAAGAGCGGTCTCTTTTGTGCGGCGACTTTTGTTTTACACACGGTGGGCTGACTGACAAAAAAATCTTTAATCTTGTTTGGTAATTTTGCAAACTAAGGTCGCGAGTAATCCCTAATTGTTCCAAATGTAATAAATGATGCAGTTTCTCAAATTGTTCACCATTCTCGCTCATTCTAGGCTATATTCTACATCGTAAAGAAAAGTTCTAGTTAAGATCATGATCAAGTCTGAACCGCCGAGTAAGCGTAGACGGGTTGACTTAACCCTTGACATTAAAGTTCAGTTCAACTATTATTTACATTGGTGTTGCTTCTTCAAAGTAGAAAGCTGTAAAGAAACAAGTCCATTGCAAATACTTTGTGAGCAAAATCTACCCTTTAATGTCATGCAATATCAGCAATCAACATTTTGATCACATCAACCTTACTTAGAGAGCATAATTGTGGTCGAAACATTTAACTATATGAGAAACCTCAGAAATCCGAAATCCTCAGAAATCCGAACTTTTCATTTGGTCCGGAAGGGGTTCGGATTTCCGAGGTTTCACTGTATTATTTTCCTTACTGAAAAGAGTATTTTCACACACAGTGTCAAATGATTTGAATGATGTGTAGCCACCGAGATATTTTTCATGGAAGAGAAATTTATTGTTAGAAATGAAGCAGGTGACAAGTTTGCAGAAGACAGTTGTTTTAACCCATTACCTCATGAATATTCATGTAACAATTAATGACATTATGAATATTAATTAGCTTAATTTTGATAATGGCATAAGGAAATTTCTTACCATGGCAGAAAACTCACAATCTAACAAGATCCATATACAGTAAAACCTCTCTATAACGGCCACTAAATTACATCAAGTATTTAGTGTTAAAGGCAGGTGGCTGCTTAAAGCAAGGTGGAAGTAAAACAGAACGCTCCTATAGGAGCGTTCTGTTTTACTTTCACCTTGCTTTAAGCAGCCACCTGCCCTAAATACCAACTAATAAACACAACTTAGTGGTCATTATAGAGAGGTTTAACTGTACATATACATGTAATTCCATAAGGAAACAGTCTAAGCACTGACCCTGATCAAACAGCTCCTACAGGAGGCATCTGCTCTGGATCTACTCTGTTTGAAAAGGTGTTTAAAGGTGTATCTAGTGAGTAAAGGGTTAAAGGTTTAACTAAATTGACAGAATGTCTGAATGTTAATTGAACCATGTGACAATGCATATCATATCGCCAGTAATCCCCGCAACATCTCTGTCATCTGTCCTGCGGCCAGTATTATTTACCGCTGGTCTGCCAAAGACCTGGGGACATGACCTATGTATTTTCATTAATTTTTAGACTGTTACAGCTGACCTGGTAAGACAGTTGCCAATAGGATTCCAACTCTTCGTCTCATTTGAGTCCATTATCTCTAAGAATTTTATGGAACCTTTTGAAAAAAAACATTGATGTAAAGTTAATTTTGAGAAATGAATGTCATCAATGACTATGTTTGCCAGTATCAATTATTCATGCATGTTAAGAGTTTATCTGGTTAGCCAAGCATGGTTTCACATTCCTATCATTCTCCCATCCTTTTATCCACAAAAAAGTGAACTTGCAATTGGTATCATGTACAAACGAACAAATTAACACTTCTCATACTGAGTATTCAAGCTTGAATCTATACACTATGAATGTTTTCTAAAGTTTGATCAGTTGTAGCTAGGAGCTGTCTCATATGGGTCTACACTATTTGCAAATGCAGAAATGTATGCTTATAGCATGAGAAGGGTTAAAATTAAATTGTGATCTGGGTCCATGCTTTATATAAAGCTTTTAGTTGAGTCTGAGTTTCGTTCTCAAGCTTTTGATTGGTCAGATTTGAGTTCTCAAGCTTTTGATTGGTCAGATTTGAGCCTTTGGCTCAAATCTGACCAATCAAAAGCTTGAGAACGATCTCAGGCTCAACTAAAAGCTTTATAAGCATGGACCCAGGATTGATCAGTTTACTCTTTCAGCACTAAGTAACTTTCAGCAGGATTGATCCGTCAACTCTTCAACACTAAGTAACCTTCATCGTTTGCAAAGACATAGAAAATGCATATACCTACATGCATGGAGTACAAAGTTAAATAGATTGCTCCATCTTAGTTTAACCATATTCAGAATGGATCTTTGGTAGAGGATTTTGAAATAAAAATAGTGTACACCCAGATCAGAGAGAGCTTTATTTTTTGTTTTATAGTGTTGCACTGTACTATCCATTTAACCAGGTGTTCTTGATTAGCCAATTAAGTCATATTATTCTAGTCTTGGAATTAAGAAAGAAGATTAACCTTAACCTGAAATAAAGATTGCCATTTGTTTTTGATAATAAACACCTGAAATACACCATTTTCATTGGCAAAGTCCAGATATGATAGTGTATTATTAACCCTTTACCTGATGATTGCCTTATGATTGCTCATGGATGAATATTAATTGATTAGCAGGAAAAAGATAAAATGCCATACTAGTATATTATGATATATTATATTATATTATATTAGTATACTTAGGGAGACATTTTGTTTTTGTGTATTCCATCCATCTGTTCATCTGTCTGTCAATCCAGCTGTCCTATTTTAATTTGTCCACGCCGTTTCTCCAAAAGCTTTGGTTTGATTTTCATGAAATGGATTGATCAGCACCATGCCTTGTTGTGCATATCTTATTCCTGGTTCCCTTTGATGATTTTCTGTTATGGGACTTATTTTTACATGGAAAATTTTGTCTGCACGGTTTCTCCAAAAGCTTTCGTTGCATTTTCATGAAACTTCATAGGATTGATCAGCACCATATATCTTATTCCTGTTCTGGTTCGATGATTTTCTGCAGAGTTATGGGACTGAATTTTTGCACGGAAATTTTTGTCCGCGCGGTTTCTCTAAAACCTTTGATCAGATTTTCATAATAAAACTTCATAGGATTGATCTGCACCATGCCTAGATGTGCATATCTTATTTCTGTTCAGGTTCGATGATTTTCTGCACAGTTATGGGACTTTGAATTTTTGCATGGAAATTTTTGTCCACACAGTTTCTCCAAAACCTTTGATCAGTTTTTCATGAAAATTCGCAGAATTCATCAGCACCCTATTTAGTTGTGCATATCTTATTCCTGTTCAGGTTCGATGATTTTCTGCAGAGTTATAGGACTTCGAAATTTTTACATGGAAAATTTTGTCTGTGCAGTTTCTCCAAAATCTTTGGTTGCTTTTTCATGAAACCTCATAGGATTGATCAGCACCATGTCTATGCCTGTTCAGGTTAGATGATTTTCTGCAGAGTTATAAATTATGGGACTTTGAAATTTTAACATGGATAATTTTGTCTGCGTGTGTGTGTGTAGGCATGTGACATGTTGCATTATTTACTTATTTCTGATTCATACATGTTTTATGCGGACTCCTAAGACTGTAACAACGGTTGGTATTGTTTAGGATCACACACACAAATTCCAGTAGCCTAGTTGTCATGAAGCTCCATGTTGATGGTTTACATAATGTCAAGGATTTGAAGAGTGGAGGTTGCTGTAATGGAGAGCCAAGACAGATGTATAATCTGTAGTTTTGGAACCCAAAGCTGAAAAAAGAAATGAAACAATATAGTACAAGCATTTGAGAAACAGTTGACCAAGTGTCAAACAGCTTGGATACTGATGAGACCTCGAGTTACTCGGTGTCTCGCAAATGCGAGTCAGGTTGCACTTAGCATGATTTTATGCCCCGCCTTTAGGCGACGGGGGCATTAAGTTTTTACCCTTGTCCGTCCTGTACGTCCCGTACGTCTGTCCTCAAAATCATTCGTCAAAGATTTCTTGGCTTGTGTAAGCTGGAATTATTTGATATTTGGTTTGAAGTATAATCATAGTGAGTTGTACCGTGCCTCCCCTTTTCAGGTCTGTCGTTCATCTACTTCCTGTTTGCCAGCGGGGGCATCCATGTCCCATGGACTCATTTTCTTTTATTATTTTAATGAAGACAATGAAAAAGTGAATTTTCTTGGCCATTATAGAAACCAAGATCATAATCTTCATTATCCTTTAACCCTTTCCTCCATAGGCTATTTTTAGATCCAACCTCTTTGGATGCATCTACCGAAAAGGAGCATTAACTAGAGAAAAGGAAATTTTTAGAATGTTTTAATTTGAAACCATTGTGATAAATAGAGCATTTGCTCCTATAGGAGCAAATGCTCTATTTATCACAATGGTTTCATAAAGTGACTTTTACAGAGGCGTAGAAAGGCATATTCATGGAGAAAATGGTTAAGCAAACGTAGCAGTCCCTGATGAGACAGCTCCATCCTACAGGACCTGTCCCATTTAGGACTACTCTATGTTTGCAAATGTCTAAAGCAGTAACTTTACTACTCTGTTTGCAAATGTCTAAAGCGGTAACTTCTAATGAAGTAACCTCTGGCTCACCATGAATAGGTTGTCAGTTGGCATTGAAACGGAATGATTAGCTTTAGGGATCATGAAAATAACCCGGTTGAGGTGATGTTATGACAAACTGCTATTAGCCCTTTGAATGTGGGAAATGATTCATCGAGTCCTTTGAGAACAGTGTAGACCTAAATGATAGGGCTCCTAGAGGAGCCATCTCATCAGGGTCTGCACTGTGTGTCATGTTACACTTTTCTTAAAAGAATATCCCTGAATATTCACGGTAAGCTTGACCTGTTTGAATTTGGAATTGTCCATTTGAAAATTCAGTATTCAAATAGTTAACCCATACCTTCTAAATGAGGTGTTGGTATCATCTGTATTTGTTCAACAGACACAGGTGGGATACCTTGTAGAAGGGGAAGTCTCATGTTTAATTGGTTTGACATATGAGGTGTTGAATGTCCCTGGGTGTGTCAGTGTAGCTATTCTAGTTTTTTTTGGCTGTGTATGACAGATATTCAAGAGCTGTAATTATGGTTTGATAGATTGTCTCCACATTTTGAAAGCTAAAATAAGACATTGACCCCTAAAATGTGTCATTTGGTTGAAAACATGCTATACTATCCTATAGAAGCCGTCTGATCTGTGTCTGCTCTGTTTGCTAATGAAATTTAATAGATCGGTTTCTTTACCTTCTAAAATGCTACAATGTTCCACCTTCCATATTTCACTATAACAATTTTCTCCATGAATATTCAGTAGGTATTGAAATAAACAGAGATCATATCGAGGGTTTGGTGGAAAACTATTCTAACTCCTTCACAAAGTGAAGGAGTTGGAATAGTTTTGCACCAAGCCCTCAATATGGAAAGTGTTAATTCTTCACCTTTTCAGTACATGTAAGCATTTTATCTACTATATACTATACTTATATTTAACCCTTTACTCCATTAACCCTTTCCCTCATATAAACATCTTGTCACGCATTTGCAAACAGATTAGACCCAAATCAGACGGCTACTGTAGGAGCCATCTGATCAGGGTGTTCTCTGTTTGCTTATGGCATGATATAGATCTGAATCTTCAGTTTTTGTCAAAGCAAAAAAAATCCCTTAAAGATCTTACATTACAAAAAATTTAGCTAATAAATATTCATGATGTTATTTCATACATGAATATTGAACAGGTAAAGGGTTAAATACGCTTTTCCTACACCATTGCAAATAAAGTAGACCCATATCATTCTACTGTTTCTACCATGGTCAAACATCCTTTGTCCATGTGTTTCACTGTATTATACTAGTTAATCTAATTACTATTCATGATGTCATTATTTCTTACATGTCAATATTCATGGAGTAAAGGGTTAAGAGTGTTTGATTTTGCCTTTTAAGTCTTTACCTGGCTATGGATATTCCTACCAGAAATAAATACATTAGTAATATTTATTAGTTGATTCAACAGTAGTTTCATCGTGGTCTGCACTATTAGCCAATTTTGTATCTCCAAATACTTATAGGGTTATCATGGTAACTTATACTTCTCATTATGGTGTCCACAGCAGCTGTAGTGGTTGCTGTTATTAGTTGATTCAGGAGCATTTTGATCTGCATTAAGCTACCACCTGGCTTGCAGACCCTTCACTATATCCCTTGTTAATGGTTGCTTAACTCTATAAATATGCCTTCCTACACCTCTGCAAACAGAGAAGCCCCAGATCAGACGGCTCTTATAGGAGCCGTCTGATCAGGGTCTGCTCAGTTTGCTTATGAAATGATATAGATATGATTCTTAAATTTCTCCCATATGATGTCCTCAACAGCTGTAGTGGTTGCATTTATCCATGCTGTCATGAATTTCTGTTATTAACTTAAACAAACGTCATCAAATGAAAGTTGCATAAATGACAAGCTAAAACATGCATTCGTTCATCCAACCATCAGACAGATATCAAAAGAAAGGATGAACTGGGGGGAAAGTGAAACATTTTGTTACCATCATTGTCACGTAATATATGGCCCAGAACTGGTTTGCAAAGTAATAACACCAATTAAGGTCATTATAACGTAAATTTTACAGTCTAGTTGATACCTAACAGCAGTAATTGTTGAGTTGACTGGAAATTGAGACAAATACCAGCAACAATTACCGCAAATTTTCCTACCTCATCAAACCCCAGTCTTTGTATCCTAATGTAAATATATAGACTTGACTCTTTGCGTAATAGATGTGCCTTTCAAAGCTTTTGCAAACAGAGAAGAGCCATATCAGACAGCTCCTGTAAGAGCAATCTTATCAGGGTCTATTGAGACCATATGTTTATGAAAATATATAGACCTGATTCTACAGCTTCTTCTATGTCCAAAACTTCTTATTTCACCTATTAAATTATAATATAAACAGTCACCTAATTAACGTTTTGAATGCTGAATCAGTGTTTAATTCTGTACACCATGAATATGTTTTTCCACCCTTTTGCACACAAAGTAGACCCTGATCAGATGGCTCGTGTAAGAGCAGTCTGATCAAGGTTCCACCCTGTTTTGTTTGTGAAATAATATAGATATGATTCTGCAGTTTCTACTTAGTCTATAATAATGATAAAAAAAATCATGTGTCCATGATGTGCCATTATGAAAATTAATGTAATAAATGTTATTTCTTACATGAATATTCACAGTTCCTATTGGAACTGTCTGATCTGGATCTACTCTGTTTGCTAAGGGGTGAATATTCATGAAGTAAAAAGTTAATGTAACAACTATCCTGTTAGTAATATATGGGTAAATGTAAAAAATGAAGACCTGTCTGTGCTTTGTCAACACAAACAAGCAGCACTTCTGCCTAGACAGCTACAGGAGTGACAGTCATTGTGGGTCTGTAACATAGATATATACTTTAACCCTTTCAACACTGAATTTTCAAATGGACTATTCCAAAAATTCAAACAGATCAAGCTTACCGTGAATATTCAGTGAAACATGACAAACAATGCAGACCCTGATGAGAAGGATTCACTCTCATCTGAGGTCTACAATGTTTGCTAAGGATATTAGTGACTTGTGTCCCACACTGAAAGGGTAAACACATTTTTTGTTTACAATGCCTTTCATTTGAAACTACAGGTGTTATAAAGTAGACAACAATGAAGCAAAAACTTGACAAGGAAAAGGCATGTCTTAATTTAAGGTTCAAAGACTGTAGTTTATAAATTATGTTACAAAACTTGAAATCTGACATAAAAGGGTGTGTGCATGTATACATATTGTATTTTAGTCTGACATATATCTTTGTTATTTAGTACTCATTTGATGACTTTAAATTACAGTAAAACCTTCCTAAAGTGCCAATTTAAATATAGGTGGCTTTATAAACAGTCATTTGCTCAACCCTTTCCCTCCTATAGACACTTGTTCAATGTCTTTGCACCAGAGCAGACCAAAATCAAACCGATCCTTGTGGAACAGGGTCTGCTATGTATCCTACCATTTTTATCAAAGCAAACAATTTCCTTGACAATTTAACATTATAAAAATTAAGTTAATGAATATTCATATAGTGACTGATTCACACATAAACGTTCATTAGGGAAAGGGTTAATGAATTAAGCTAGCAATGACCTTTAAGGCCCTGGAATTATATCTCCATTTGGTGGTCACTTTCGAGAGATTTTATTGTACTGCTTCCAAACACTTAATTGATTAATAAAACCACTTCCAAAACCTACTTAACCCTTTACTCCATGAATGTTCATGTAAGAAATAATGTCATTATGAATATTAATTAGATTAGTTTTTGTAATAGCACATGAACACAGGAATACATGTATTTGGGCATGGCAGAAACTGTAGAATCATATTTAAATATTTTCATAAGCCAACAGAGCAGAGTCGGCGGACCCTGATCAGACAGATCCTACAGGAGCCATCTGATCTGTGTCTCTGCTCTGTTTGAAAAGGTGTATAGAGGAAAGGGTTAAACTCCAGCCTGTCAAAAGATTTCATTCAAGCATTTAAGAAACTATTGACTTAAAGTCTCAAACAGTTTGGATCCTGATGAGACACTGAACTACGCGGTATTTGTGAATTCCAGTCAGTTCATGATAGCAGAATAAGGATTAAGCCTTAAAAACTCCAAAGTCTACGATAGATGCTTTTGCAAACAGTGTAGACTCATATCATACAGCTCCTATAGGAGCCTTCTGACCAGGGTCTGCTCTGTTTTAAACCCTACTTATGAAATGTAGATTCTTCAGTTACCGCCATGGTAAAAACTATCTGTGTTCAAATGCTCTAATTAATGTCCATAGCGTCATCATAATCTCTTACATGAGTATTCATGAGGTAAAGGGTTAACCCATTCCCTCATATTGACGACTTTTGACGGCTGTGTAAAAGTCACTTTGTGAAACCATTGTGATAAATAGAGCATTTTGCTCCTATAGGAGCAAATGCTCTATTTATCACAATAGTTTCAACTACAAAATTCTAAAAAAAAATCCTTTTCTCTAGTTAATGCTCCTTTTCGGTAGATTTATTCAAAGAGGTTGTATCTAAAAATAGCCTATGAGGTAATGGGTTAATTAGTAAGCAGGAAGAATGTTCCCATCTTTGTTCAAATACTTCTTGTTTATACTTTTAGTGTTTGAAAAGTAAAGTTCCTAACACTTACACAGTTAATTGCAACCTAGCTGACTCACATTTGCAAAGAGCTTAGATCCAGATGAGACGCAGCGTTAACTCAGTGCCACCTCATCAAGATCCAAGCTGTTTGGCATGCCGTCAACAGTTTCTCAAATGCTTGATAATATTGAAAATAAAAATTGTTCCAGGTCAGAATTTTTACAGCAGGGTAAGTGTTATGTCACCCGGGGTTTATCAGGGTTTTACTTTGTTCTTGTTCCAAATGCATGCTGATTACACGCTCCTTCTAAAACCCAACAGCATTCTTCCAGAAAATCTTGGAATTGTAAACAAAAGAATGTAAAGCAGCATGATGATACATGAAGATGAACCAATGTAAACAGTGGATTATTTTTATGGACACTAAATAATATAAATCAAGATCTGTCAAATTAACTCTCATCCAGCTAAAGGTAACCTAATTTTAGTTTTTTCACAACAGTTTTAAATCTATATGATTAGACACTGAGTATATCAGCATCCAAGCTGTTTGACACTATGTAAGTAGTAAAACTTCTCAAAAATTGAACAAAGTTAAACAATTATTGAATCAGGTTACATCTGTATAATTGAAGTGATACATGCACATTGTAACCTTAAATAAATAACAGATTTAAATTCTTATTCTGCATTTTGGTGTAGATCAAAATAAAAAGCTCTGAGTTTTAATCTGACTCACTAAAACCTGTAATTCTTCAAAACTTGAAAAAACTTTCAAAAGGGATTCATAATGGCCTGTGATTAGAAATTCCTGAAGATCAGTAAATTTCTGCGTGGGAATTTGCTGAAACAGTATGCACCAGTCATTTATTTATTATAACTCAATATTGTAAACATTCGACAGATGTTTACTTGAAGATTACAAGGTAGAGTCTGTAGTAGAGAGGTAAGCTTGTATCCTTGCCGGCAAAGATAAGCAGTGAATTATGTTAATCAGGGATTCTAAATACCATATTTGTTCTAAGAATACTTAGACAAAATAGTGCAGACCAAGATCCAATGGCTCCTGAAGGAGCTGTTTGATAAGGGTCTACACTATTTGTTACTATGTCAGTCTAATATAAAGTTATTAGTCCCCCACCGGTTACCGGTTGGGGACTATAGGTTTGCTCGATTCCGTCCGTCCGTCCGTCTGTCACGCTTCGTGTCCGGGCCATATCTCCTACAAAGTTATACCAAATTCATTATAACTTCACACATTGAAGAAGCATGATGAGGGCTAGTGTCATGCACAAGGGCCATAACTCTAGCATCAATATTTTTGGAGTTATTCCCCTTTTACATATTTTTTTGTCCGGACAATAACTCTTTATCTACTGGTTCAATTGATTTGAAACTTCACATATAGAACAATCATGATGAGGGGTAGTGTCATACACAAGGGCCATAACTCTAGCATCGATATTTTTGGAGTTCTTCCCCTTTTTCATATTTTCTTGTCAGTCCGTTTGTCACGCTTCGTGTCCGGGCCATATCTCCTACAAAGTTATACCAAATTCATTATAACTTCACACATTGAAGAAGCATGATGAGGGCTAGTGTCATACACAAGGGCCATAACTCTAGCATCAATATTTTTGGAGTTATTCCCCTTTTACATATTCTTTTGTCCGGACAATAACTCTTTATCTACTGGTTCAATTGATTTGAAACTTCACATATGGAACAATCATGATGAGGGGTAGTGTCATACACAAGGGCCATAACTCTAGTATCAATATTTTTGGAGTTATTCCCCTTTTTCATATTTTCTTGTCAGTCCGTCTGTCACGCTTCGTGTCCGGGCAATATCTCCTATAAAGTTATACCAAATTCATTATAACTTCACACATTGAAGAAGCATGATCAGGAGTAGTGTCATACACAAGGGCCATAACTCTAGCATCAATATTTTTGGAGTTATTCCCCTTTTACATATTTTTTTGTCTGGACAATAACTCTTTATCTACTGGTTCAATTGATTTGAAACTTCACACATGGAACAAGCATGGTGAGGGGTAGTGTCATGCACAAGGGCCATAACTCTAGCATCTATATTTTTGGAGTTATTCCCCTTTTCATATTTTCTTGTCCAGTTAATAACTCTTTATGTACTGGTTCAATTGATTTGAAACTTCTCATATGGAACAAGCATGATGGGGTGTAGTGTCATGCACAAGGGCAATAACTCTAGCATCAATATTTTTGGAGTTACTCCCCTTTTTCATATTTTCTTGTCGGGACAATAACTTTATATTTGCTGATTCAATGTATGAAAGTAGGTACTAATACCATTCAGGTGATCATGTATATACCATGGTCAACCACACCATGGGTGGGTGGGGTGGGGAGAGTCAGGAGGGTTTTTTTTCAGTCCGGTGGGGGACTCATGTCTTGCATAGCAATACAACATGCCCTTGTTAAAATGATGCCAAATTGAATTATTCAGCTTTACAACTGATGGAGAGAAGAAGATAAGGTGTTCGAATTCTTAGCGTAATTAGTGTACCAACATTTATCGTTCACATTTAGCAGTCCTATTTTAAGTTTGCAGAAATATGAGATATTACGGGTGCTTTTTCATTGCACATTATGTATATTAGGTGCCTGATTTATATTTCAGATTTATATTTTAAGAAATATGATTCAAACTTAATCTACAGGCTAGCATGATAAGAACTGATGAATGCTAAGCTTCTGTAAAAAAAAGTCTTGTATTGCACTATGCCAAATGTCTGTTTCAATGACACATTTTAAGATGAATATTAAATACAAATATGAAAGTGATGTTTACAGAAATTATCTTAATTACCCGTTCCCTGACATAGATCACTGTTAGCACCTTTGCAAACAGAGTAGATCCAGATCAGACGTCTGACGACTCTTAACAAGAGTTGTCTGATAAAGGTCCACTATGTTTGTTTGTCATCCTGAATAATAAATATATGATTCTAGTTTCTGAAATGGCAAAACAAGTCCACTTTTCATTGGCTAATATACAAATTTAGGTGATGAATATTCATGAAATCCCAATTTCTTGTATAAATATTCAAGAGGGACCCTTTACTTACCCTTTCCTTCATATAAACATGTTTTGACACATTTGCAAACAGAGAAGACCCAGATCAGACGGCTTCTATAGGAGCCATCTGATCAGGATCTGCTCTGTTTGCTTCTGGAATTTCATAGATCTGTTTCATAGATCTTTATTAGTTTCTAAAATGGCTAGAATGCTACACCTTCCATATTTCAATATAACTATTTTGACCATGAATATTCAGTAGGTATTAAAATTTGGAATAAACATAGAACAGGGAAAGTGTTAAGCATTCCAACTTCTAATCTTACCTCTTCAGTGAGTCCACCGAGTAAGTCAACTTGGCACTGAATTTTTATAACTTTAAATTAGACTGACATAGTAGCAAATAGTGGAGACCGGCTTATCAAATGGCTACTTCAGAAGCTCTGTTTGCAAATGTGCCAATAGTAAGGCAGATACTCCTGCAGGAGCATTCTGCATAACTTTTATCCTGCATTAATCGTAATCACCTTTCTTTAAGACCCAGAAGTAGATGTCTTCTTGGTGACAGCTTTATAGGGGTTCGACTAGATTTGAAATCTGAGCTTTAACTTGTATTCATTCAATTTATTAAAAATACATAATCCGACTCAGAAGGCGTTATGTTTGTAGATGACTGATTTTGGAAGACTCATTTTCTTACAGTGCAACTTATATATTAAACCTTTACACCATGATATTCATGTAAGAAATAATTACATCATGAATATTAATTAGATGATTTTTATAATAACACATGAACACAGGGAATATTAGCCATTGCAGAAACTGTAGAATAAGATCTACAGTAAAACCTCTCTATAACGGCCACTACATTACATCAAGTATTTTGTGTTAAAGGCAGGCACGTGGTTGCTTAAAGCAAAGTGAAAGTAAAACAATGCTCCAATTGGAGCGTTCTGTTTTACTTTCACCTTGCTTTAAGCAGCCACCTGCCCTAAATACCAAATAATTAACATAATTTAGTGGCCATTGTAGAGAGGTTTTACTGTATATTATTCTATAAGCAAACAAAGCAAACCCTGATCAGAAGGTTCCACAGGAGTTTGTGTTTCTATGGGGTAAAGGGTTATATATTGAGATACCACTTGCAATTTGACATTGATAAATACAGTGATCAACTTTAATACATAAGGGTTCACAAAGATGAATGAAAGCCCTGTTTGTTGAGCAACTGTGCTGAGTAATTGAGCCTGGGCCTCAAAGATGGAAGAATGTGAAAATTGCTTCAATTAGGGATACTATCTCTGCTTGTATATATATCACTGTGACATTGCCTTGTGGGTCTTCCTGACATTAGACCTCAAACAAGCAATTGTTGCCATTTTTCACCTCATATTTAGGTTAAATCTTTGCACTCTAGCGGCCAAATCATGATTACCTATATAAACAGTTTGGATCCAGATGAGATGCCTCATCATGTGGCATCTCATCAGGATCTAACCTATTTGTTACTTTGACCCATATTTTTGCAAAGAAATGAGAGAAATTTTATTTTAAGAACTGGAAAAGATGACAATTGTTGCAGACAGAAAAAATACTTAGCATGCAAAGAGTTAAATTGTCATTTAATATGTTTAACATCTTAACCTTGCTTGCGCTATCAAAAATGTAGTGAGCTAAAAATTTCATTGCAATCATTTTTAAAACTTCATTGGCTTAATTGTTTGAGGAAGTATTGGTTGAGTGGCAAACAGCTCAGATCCCTGATGAGATGCCGAGTTACTCTGGGTCTCAACTGTATCCAAGCTGTTTGCAATGGCGAGCCAAGACGCATTTAGCATGAGAAGGGTAGGATGACAATTTAGAAATCATGCTACGTTCTCAGGCTGTATGTATCCAGATTTTGTACTTACTAAAATGACTACTTGTGGATTTCTAAAAATGTTTGACCATTTCAATAGGAAGACTTATAAAGATAATTTTAACTTTTTATCCATGTATGATGTACAATGGATGCGTTTGTGGGTTATAGAGATATCTGCCACCATTGTCAGTAGGGCTGCAGGTTGACATGATGGTGTTAATGGTGTTTTAAATTCTCAGTCATGTTAATGACTTTTGACTTTTATGGTCATTATACGAGAAGTGATATATCATGTCACCTATACCTACTTCGCTACTGTGGATTTTTTTTGTTATCCTTTCAGTTACTAAAAGTGTTGTCTACCATGAAAAGTGTTGTTCTTATATTTCTATTAAATGGATCTCAACATATTGACTTTAGCAGTACCAAAGACATTGTGTTCAATACTCTTGTTTAAAGTAATACAATTATAAAACTCTACACCTGATCTGTACCAAACTACTCAACATTTTCAGTTTTTATAGCCAAAAGTGATCAAAGGATAAAAGAGGTGTTTAATTCTCCACTGCAGTATTGCATTAGTGATGGATGGCAGATCTAATTTCAGAATAATTTGTTATGAAATTTGTGAACCATTAGATGGAAGCTTGGAATGTAAAAAGGTTACTCTTGTTTAACCAGTCAGTCTGAATTTCTGTCTGTTGGATTGTTGAATGTCGGTCATCCATCTGTCTATCAACTGTTCACAATGTTGCTAGAGTATGAACAATCTATGAGAAGATCAAACTTGGTAGTCATGTGTATGGCCAGTAAATCAAACTTAGTAATATGTATGACCAGTACCAGTAATTAAAACTTGGTAGCCATGTGTATGACCAGTAAATCAAACTTGGTAGTCATGTGTATGGCCAGTAAATCAAACTTAGTAATATGTATGACCAGTACCAGTAATTAAAACTTGGTAGTAATGTTTATGGCCAGTAAATCAAACTTGGTAGTAATGTTTATGGCCAGTAATTAAAACTTGGTTGCCATGTGTATGACCAGTACCAGTAATTAAAACTTGGTAGTAATGTGTATGACCAGTAAATCAAACTTGGTTGTAATGTTTATGGCCAGTAATTAAAACTTGGTAGCCATGTGTATGACCAGTAAATCAAACTTGGTAGTAATGTGTATGGCCAGTAAACAAACTTGGTAATAATGTGTAAGACCAGTTAAATTAAAACTTGGTAGTAATGGGTATGGCCAGTGCATCAAACTTGATAGATGTATGACCAGTAAATCAAACTTGGTAGTCATGAGTATGGTTATACAATATATCCAGGTTTGATTTAGGACAAAATTATATCCATATGTCAAGAGTTATGTGATCTTTATGGATACAGAATACAATTTTGACTGTGTTCACCCTCTAGCGCTTTCATTTCTTGGGTTATCATAATGACTAACAGAGCTATGAAAAGTAAAATATTTTTATATTTCTCCGCAAACTCTATCTTGCTGCTACTCTGAATTGCCTTGTAAGTTACTAAGCTGCAAGGTTTGGTCTGGTACAAAAATGTTTGATAGACCAATTATCTACTAATATTTAGACAGAATGTGAATGACCATAGGTCTTGATCAAGTTGAAATCCTATTTTAATGTACCAAAATACCTTGTGACTGTCAGTGTAGATCCTGATGAGACGCTGAATATCAAATTATAGCATGCTGAAGGTATAAGACATGACAGATTAAAGGCTGAATTAACCTTTGAACACATAATCATTTACCTCATGGATATTCATGCAAGAATTAATTTCAAAGATTAACCCTTTACCTTATGAATAATTTTACAATAGTTCATGACTTAAATGAATATTCATTAACTGAAGTTATATAATGGCCTTTAGACAAGGTAATTTTAGAGAGAGACAGAAAATTTGGTGTGTTTTTTTTCGGGTTTTACAGTGATTTAAGAGTATTTCAGTCATATCACAACATCGAGCTAATTACAGGTGGAGGAAGACCCCAGAGGTTTTTCCATTCACAGAACAGCTTGCATTGTTTCATGCACAGAAGAACACCCAGATAGAACCACCGATCTAATGAAAGCCAGCTGGAAGGCTTGAACCTTACATGAAAATCCAAATGCCCAGACCGGGATTTGAACTGCAGCGGTGAGGGGCTAAGCGGTTGTCAGTTGAAGACCATAACCACTCGGCCACGGAGACCCCTCAGACAGAAAGACTGATGGACAAAGCGACTCCTTGTTTTACTTAACGTTTGATAGGGAGGTTCAAGGTCAATGTGTTCTTGAATTATAATTTCTAATCAATAATAATAATTATTGTTGTAGTAAAAATATATAAGATCAGGAAATTTATTGCCATTGCTAGCAGTAGAGAATCAGTTCTGTAATATAAGCAAACTAAGCGGACCCTGCTCTGTTTGTTAATCCTTTGAATGCGGGACATGCATTCACTGTCATTTGCCACCTGATCAAGGTCTGCACTGTTTGTCAGAATGCTCTAGCAAGTTTAAGTCTTTCATACATAGTGGACTCTATCATTAATTTAACTCATTCTCTCCTGGGCTATTTTTAGACACAATCTCTTTGAATAAAACTACCGAAAAGGAGCATAAACTATAGAAAAGGAGAGTTTTAGAAATATTTAGTCCTGAAACCATTGTGGTAAATAGAGCATTTGCTCCTATGGAGCAAATGCTCTATTTATCACAATGGTTTTAAAATGTGAATTTTATAGAGGCGCAGAAATGCGTCACTAGGGGATAATGTGATGGACTATTCCACTCTGAAAGGTTTAAGGCATTAAAAGGGGAGAATCATGGAGTAAATGGTTGTACAAAATATTCTCATTTTAGAGAGAGCATAATTATATGTTTTACAAACAATTTCCCTTCATTTCTCTTCACAAATGCAGTGGAACAGTCTTGATTCTTGTGAGTTGCTGAGTTTCTTAGCGTCTCACCTGGATCTAACTATTTGCATACATGCATATGATCACAAACTTGCTGCTAGCATGTAAAAAGTTAAAACTCTGTCATGTTTTATTACACTCCACATACAATCTTTCACAATTTTCTGCAACATCTTAAGTTAACCCTTTCCCTGTTCTATATTTATTCCAAATTTCAGTAGATTAATGTACCTACTGAATGTTCATGGACAAAACACCGTTACAATGGAACATTGAAGATGGAAAATTGTAGCCATTTTAAAAAGTAAAGAAACAGAGCTATCAAATTTCATTAGCAAACAGGGCAGACCTATAGGAGCCATCTGACCTGGGTCTACTCTGTTTTCAGAAGTGTGAATACACATTTAAATGAAGGAAAGGGCTAAAACCCTGTCATGTTTTATTACACTCGATATAATCTTTCACAATTTTCCGCTACATCTTAAGTTTTTCATCACAGCTAAAAACTTCATGGCTTTTACTGTATTAATGTTTCATTGAAAATTTTAAGGTAGTAATGTGGGAATTTTTGTTGTTCTGTTAGGCCTATCAGGTTTGACAGTTATGAATAAAAAGTTTAAATGTGTAAAAGTAACAGTATCATATTATTCACAGATGTTGGATTGAGTCATGCTATGGACTTTTATGCACCTGTATTGTGGACATTTTTAGTTGATATAATTTCTGTACTACTTGTACCAGGTTCCACGATATATTTTCCCCATAATTTCCTAACCCTTTACTGTCAAATTTACCCTTTCCCTGTTCTTTGTTAATTCCAAATTTAGATACTGCATTATGCATGAACAAAATAGTTATAATGAAATATGGAAGGTAGAACATTGTAGTCTTTTTATAAAGTAAAGAAACAGATCTATCAAATTCCATTTGCAAACTGAGCAGACCCTGATCGGAGGGCTCCTATAATCTGGGTCTACACTGTTTGCAAATGCGTGAAAATGCGTTTATATGAAGGAAAGGGTTAAATAATGTCATAATGAATATTTATGTAAGACCCAACCTGTGAACCACTCTATGAATATCATTTAGATGAATTTTTATAATGGCATTTGAACAAGAGAATTTTAGAACATGGTAGATCTATATTATTTCATGTCCTACAAGAGCTATCTAATATGGGTCTACTATATTTGCAAAGACGATAAAAAATGCATATCTATAAGGTAAAAGGATTAAACCACTGAATGCTGAAGTTTCAAAGTGGAATGGCGCACAAGAGTTTAACCCTTTCCTTCATATCAACGCCTTTTCACATATTTGCAAACAGTCTCAGTAGACCCAGATCAAATGGCTCCTATAGGAGCTGTCTGATCAGGGTCTGCTCTGATTGCTATATAATAGAATTTGATAGATCTGTTTCTTAAAAATAGTTTCTGAAATGGCTACAATGTTCCACCTTCAATATTTCATTATACATGTAACTATTTTGTCCATGAATATTCAGTAATTATTGAAGTGTGGAATAAATATAGAACAAGGATAGGGTTGGAATAAATATAGAACAGGGATAGGGTTAACTATAGAATTCATTCAGTATGAAAGGCTTAAATTTGCAAGAGGATTTTGAATGACAAACAGTGCAGATACTGATCAGAGGGCTCATCTAGGAGCCCTCCAGTCTTCTGAGTCTACACTGTTTGAAAATACCACTCGTGTCCTGCATTCAAAGGGTTTAATTTGTGTCAGTATAATGTAATACAAAACTCCAGTACATCGTATGTAAGCATTGTAAGAAAAAGTCACTGTTTCTTCAACATCTAATGCCTGCTGTAACACTGTGTCAATTTATGGACTTAACCCATTCCCTCATATTATTGACGACTTTTGACGACTCTGTAAAAGTCACTTTATGAAACCGTTGTGATAAATAGAGCATTTGCTCCTATAGGAGAAAATGCTCTATTTATCACAATGGTTTCAATTAACTACAAAATTCTAAAATTTTCCTTTTCTCTGGTTAATGCTCCTTTTCAGTAGATTTATTCAGGTTGTATCTAAAAATACATGTAGCCTATGAGGTAATGGATTAAGTAAGACCCTCTTATTGTCACCAGTATAGTCTGATCAGGGTCTGCTCTGTTTATCATGTTACACTTTTCTTCACTATAAACTTGACCCGTTTGAATTTTGGAACACCATGGTTTTATAGAGTGACTTAGTGACTCACAGTACATTGAGCTGTCAAGTGTTGGTGCACATTGACCTCTTGCATCTGTTTGTGTATAATGACATCCACTGCCAATTTGCATAAATGTTGACCTTAATTATTTATATATTTTCAATATTGTCCATATCAGCTGTTTACTTGTTTTACCTGAAGGGCATGCAATAGGTCAATTATAAAAGTCAGGTCAATTTGTTATGACATCTGTCAATGTTTAGCCCCAGGGTTTGTGGTTTACGGTGTTTGCAAAGCACAGTGAAATATAGCATGAAGAAGAATTGAATTTGTTAGTGTCAGTATTTAATCCTTGACCTGAAAAAAAAACCACATGCATAAATTACATTGAATAATTAGGTTCTGGCATGATAATTATTTTGTGTCAAACTCCATAATGTAGACGATTTATATTATAGTTTATCCCTTTCCAACATATTTAATACCTTTTCAAGCCTTTGCAAACAGAGAAGACCCAGATCAAATGGCTCCTGTAGGGGCTGTCTGATCAGGGTCTGCCCTGTTTGCTTAAGGAATATTATACCTGTACAGTCATGTAGATCTGATTCTACAGTTTTTACTTATATTAAAACAGTATTATAGAAATTCAGCTAATAACAATTATGTCTTCCCCATTTATGGGGAGACATTGTTTTTACCAGAGTTTTCTGTCTGTCCATCTGTCTGTCACAAACTTGTGTCACACGTATCTCTGAAATCAGTAGGGCTAGAGTCACAAACTTCACAGGAATGTTCATCAGCGTGAGTTGTTGTGCATCGAGGTTTTTTGAATTGTCCCCCCTGATAACTTTGGAGTTATTTCTTTGGACTTTGGACTTAAAATTAGACAAACTTTGTGTCGTGTGTATCTCTGAAACCGCTAGGGCTAGAGTCGCCAAATGTCATAGGAATGTTGACCAGCATGAGTTTTTGTGGACCTGAGGTTTCTAATTGTCTCCCCCTGATAATTGTTGAGTTATGACCCCTGATATGATAACTTAAATTAGAGAAAGTTTGTGTCGCACAAATCTCTGAAACAAGTAGGGCTAGACTCACCAAACGTGATCACTAGGTCCAATAATAGCAAAACCTTTGGAACACTCTAGAGGTCACATTTGTTGCCGAATCTTCATGAACTTTTATCAGAATGATTTTCTTGATAAAATCTCGGATTCATTCGAAAGTGGGTCACGTGGGGTTAAAAACTAGGTCACTATGTCAAATAATAGCAAAACCTTGGGAACACTCTAGAGGTCACATTTTTAGCCAAATCTTCATGAAACTTGGTCAGAATGATTGTCCTATCGGATGAGGTTGAAAATGGGTCATGTGGGGTCAAAAACTAGGTCACTATGTCAAATAGTAGAAAAAAACAGAGAACACTCTAGAGGTCACATTTGTGGCCGAATCTTCATGAAACTTTATCAGGATGATTGTTTTGATAAAATCTTGGACGAGTTTGAAAGTGGGTCATGTGGGTTTAAAAACTAGGTCAATATGTCAAACAGTAGGAAAACCTTGTGAACACTCTAGTGGATATGGTACATTTTTTGTCCAATCTTCATGAAACATGGTCAGAATGATTGTCTTGATAAAGTCTCGTATGAGTTTGAAAGTGGGTATTGTGGGGTCAAAAACTAGGTCACTAGGTGAACACTCTAGAGGCCACATTTTTAGCTCAATTTTCATGAAACTTTATCAGAATGATTTTTTTTATAAAATCTGGGAGGAGTTTGAAAGTGGGTCAAGTGGGGTCAAAAAATAGGTCACTAGATTAAACTGTAGAAAAACCTTGTGAACAATCTAGTGGTCACATTAATTTGTTGTCCAATCTTCATGAAACTTAGTCAGAATAATTGTTTTGATAAATGAAAATTGGGCATGCTGGGTTATAAACTAGGTCAAATAGTGGGAAAACCTTGTGAACACTCTAGAGGTCACCAAACTTCTCAGAAATGTTGACCAGCATGATCATGAGTTGTTGTGCACCTGGGTTTTTTGAATTGTTTCCCCTGATAACTTTGTAGTTATTACCCCTGATGACTTGAATTTAGACAAACTTAAGTCATTGTGTTGCGTGTTTCTCTAAAAACGCTTGGGCTAGAGTCAAACCTCTAGTTCATAATGTCATTATATCTTAATATTAAACAGGGAAAGTGTTAAAGTTTATGCTGACCTTTAGCGAAGATAAATTTCAACCAATATCTAAACCCTTCGCACTACTCATGCAGATGTTTGTATCCAATCAGGGTCTACACTGGCTGACACTCATCCACATGTACAGCCTTAGAGTTACCCTGAGTATGTGGACAGACTTAACTTAGGCAAACAGTGCATACCCCCAGATCAACTAAAGGAGCTATCATCAAGGTCATCACTATAATGCTATTATGTCAGTCTAATTTATAAGAGCATGAATGCCAAATGTCTTATGTTCATTAACCATTATAAAAATAATCTAATCAATATTCATGATGTCATTATTTCTTACATGTACATTAACCCATTCCCTCATATTGACGACTTTTGACGACTCTGTAAAAATCACTTTGTGAAACCATTGTGATAAATCGAGCATTTGCTCCTATAGGAGCAAATGCTCTATTTATCACAATGGTTTCAAACTACAAAATTCTAAAATGTTCCTTTTCTCTAGTTATTGCTCCTTTTCGGTAGATTTATTCAATAAGGTTGTATCTAAAAGTAGCCTATGAGGTAATGATGTCATTATTTCTTACATGTACATTCATCTAGTAAGGGTTAACACACCTTACTCTAAATACTCATCCATTTCATGAACATGTTTGATTGTCATCAATGGAAACATTGATGAGACAAAACTGTATTTACAGTAAATATCCTCTAAACTGGACGTTAAATTTAGTACATGTATAAGTTTCCGTCTTGGAGACAGGTGGCAGCTTAATGCAGAGTGAAAGTGATGCAGAATGCCGCTCTAGGAGCTTTTTCTGCATGACTTTCACCCTGCATTAAGCAGTCACATGCAGAAAAGTATCTAAATTCTTCTCTATTAGAATTCCTGTTTAGATAGGTTTTACTGCATTGCTACACATGGCAGTTTTGAACAGCTGACCTGTTTGAAGACCGGTCAGTGTGCTAGGCTAAGTTATACAAGGTCATAATCATGGTTTGAAATGTGTTTTACCATATAAATGCCTGCCATCATAATTGCATGCCAGTGAAACCTACTAGTGTTATGACAGAGGTCCCTGGTGTTGTATGATGTATGACGACAGGCCCGCATCCTTGACTGTCATGTGACATGTGTTCATGAGACGTCACATGCAGCTACAACTTGTAGCTGGCCTCTACCTCTATCAATGATTGATGTCTCACTATGAAATGTTGTGACATTTAGCTCTTCCCTGGATATGTAATTGGTGTCTGCAAAAAATGGTGTCTGCTTAGTTTTTTAAGCAGAGTTTTCTCTCTCTTTTGTTTCAAAATGGTTAACCAATATTTCAAACAAGTTTGTTTGTGATGAGACTTGAGTTAGACAGACTCTTGACTGAATGTTACTAAGACTTCTTGCTAAGGTCATAACAAAATTGAATATAGTGGACTAAGCAGCTAGAAGACTATTTCACTGGAGCTTTGCCAGTATTGTGTTTTCATTGGTCTAATTTGTATGTGCTAAAGCACTTTCAGATTTTACATTCGAATATCACTTGAAGATAGATGATAG
Source organism: Azorinus chamasolen (assembly GCA_963576725.1). NCBI lineage: Eukaryota > Metazoa > Mollusca > Bivalvia > Cardiida > Solecurtidae > Azorinus > Azorinus chamasolen. The sequence continues at coordinate 23,593,031 of OY755235.1, read as the reverse complement.
CAGGTAGTAAGTGTGGTGTTGGTGGTGTAGTGTTGATAAGCTGTGCCGCAAGAGTGCTCAGTGGACTGTCTCAGCCACAACAGACAAGATCGGTAAAACTCGCTATCAAACTAGTGTCACAAATATATCGTGACAATAGCTGGGTAGTGTATGAGGATTTCAGAGACTTGTGTACCGTGGTGTAAAAGTGGAAGAAATAAAGGATATGGTTTATTGTGAAATATTATTCAATAAGAGCAAGGACATGAATTGTCGTCATCAGATTGTGACATCTTTGCAATATGATAATAAATATCAAATTGAAGAGAAAATGTGGACACAGTTGGTGAATTTTAGTGTACCCAAATGTTTGGGATGATAAAATTGTGTATAGAAAAGTCTTGTAATAAATATTTTAATGGATTTAATGGAGAGATGTACTAATAATGACTGTGACTGGTTTTGGTCGTGCATATCAGGAAAGTTTTAAAGTTATTGAAATTTATTAGTGTACATTTTGTGAGTGGTATATTGTCCTTGACAGAATCGAAGTAGACAGGATAACTATGAGAGAGATGAATATAATGATGTATTTACTGACCATATAGTGTGATGTTATTCAGAGTTTAAGTAAATGTAGATGACAATTTTGATAGAAGGGTATATGTATATACATGTATATATTTTACAAACTATTTGGATAGTTAATTATAAATTCGTGACAAGAGATAATTAGTCAGTGACAGTTACTGCCAATGCATGCTTACATAACAATACACTGCAGCAGATAAACTCTGGTTTCCATAGCAACATGAAATCTGGTACCCAGGGAGATTTATTTTACCGTCATTCAGTCGCACGCAGTGATAATGGAGGAGGTGGGGGTGGGGAAGAGATGGACTTATGTGGACCCTTGACATACAGTTCCGATGGCTATGTTTCGAGGGACAGTGGTCTTGATCTAGAGTCGGACTTGCACTTCAATAAACTAAGTGACAGTGACAGTGATGTAACAATGCGTGACCCTGTGTCGCCCAACTGTGCATTTAGGGGTCACCATATTGGGCTCCCTAGTAAGGAGCTGATGGGACCAGTAACCCAAAACAGTGATGGAGTAGATTTCAATGAATACTCTGGAGGGTCTTTGGTGAAATGGAGGAAAAATACCAGAAAAGAGGCAGATCCAGAAAACAGAAATAGTACAAAGTTGCGCAACTCTCTGCATTGGGAGGATTTTTTCGGTAAAGTTTCAATTTTTTCATCCTAACAAACAAACCATAAATAGATATTTAAATCTCAATTATAAATTTCTCAATTTGACTCAAAGTTGAAATTTACAATTTGATGGATTTGTTTTACTATATGTATCTCGCTGCAGTGGAAAGCACTAAATGCATTAATTACCAGCCAAGTTATTGTTGTCTACAAAAATTGCTGTCTGTTTTTTAAAATATCAAATATGTCTTCAAATATCACCAATCAGATTTTCAAGTACATGTATTTTGGTTCCTATGAGTTCTCTGCCAATTTACTTGTGTGTCTCGTATGGATCCTTGTTACAACGCTGAATTTTCAAATGAACCCTTTCCCTCAAAGAAACGTGTTTTCACGCATTTGCAAACAGAGTAGACCCAGATCAGACGGCTCCTAGAGGAGCCGTCTGATCAGGGTCTGCTCTGTTTGCTCTTGACATGCTATAGATCTGATTCTACAGTTTTTGTCAAAGCAAAAAAAATCCTTGGAAAATTTATATTGTAGAAATATAGCTAATAAATATTCATGATGTCATTATTTCTTACATGAATACAGAACAGGGAAAGGGTTAACTATTCCAAAATTCAAACAGGTCAAGCTTATGGTGAATATTTGAGGATTTTTCTAAAGTAAAGTGTAACATGACAAACAGAGCAGACCCTGATGAGAGGGCTCCTCTACATTGTTTGCAAAGGACATTAGTGAATCGTGTCCCTGGCACGATAAGGCATAAGTGTAACATGAAAATGTGACAAACAGTGCAGACCCAGATGAGAGGGCTCCTCTAGGAGCCCTCTCATTTGGGTCTACATTGTTTGCAAAGGACATTAATGGCTCGTGTCCAGCACTACTGTAAAGATTTATTTCGAATTCACATGATCAGAATGTCATAAGAATATACTGCTAAGTGAAACCCTTTTAATGCAAGAAACCAGTATACTGGCATTTGCAAACTGTGGTGACCTAGATCTAAGGGCTCCTAATGGAGTCCTCTGCTCAGGGTTTGTGTCATTTGTCAGTAAAATCCTTTAACCCTTTACTCCATGAATATTCATGTAAGAATTAATGACACCATGAATATTAATCAGATTATTTGTTATAATGGCACATGAACACAGGACCTTTTGACCATGGCGGAAACTGTAGAATCAGATCTACGTGTATATTATATCATAAGCAAACAGAGCAGACCCTGATTCATATAGGAGCCGTCTGATCTGCAAATTGCAAAGACATAGAAAATCGTATTTTATGGAGTAAATGGTTAAAGGCAAATTTAAGCCTTTTATACTGAATAGTACTAGTATATATACATGTATATTTAAACTCTGATGGGTCATTCTATTTTGCATACTCAGCATTTAAAAGATTAATATTCTTCAGCTGAATTTTAGGTGATGTAAACAACAGCATTATCCCTTTACTCCATGAATATTCATGTAAGAATTAATGACATTATGAATATTAACTAGATAATGATATGAAAATGACATAAGGAAACAGGATTTTTAGGCCATGACAGAAACTGTAGAATAAGATCTATATAATTTCATAAGAAAACAGCAGATCCTGATCAGACGGCTGACCTAAGGGAGCCATCTGATCTTGATCTTCTCTGTTTGCAAAGGTGTTAAAAGAGGTATCTATGGAGAAAAGGGTTAACCCTGTCCTTCATATAAATGGCTAATTTTCACACATTTGCAAACAGAGTAGACTCAGATCAGTATTGCAGCTCTATTTGCTCATGAAATTTTAATAGTTGTGACTCTACAGTTTCTTGCAATCCTGTGTACATTTGCCATTATAAAAATTCAGCTAATAAATATTCATGATGTCATTATTTCTAACATTAATATTGAACAGGTAAAGGGTTAAACCAGTTGTCCCATGCATGGTGATTACAGAGTATTGCTTATACTACATCTCACACAGTGCATTTTTATTAAGTCTTAACCCACTACATGATGAATATTAACCCATTCCCACTTAGGCTATTTTTAGACCTAACCCCTTTGATTCAATCTACCAAAAAGGAGCATCAACTAGAGAAAAGGATTTTTTTTTCAGAATTGTGTAGTTTTGAAACCATTGTGATAAATAGAGCATTTGCTCCTGTGGAGCAAATGCTCTATTTATCACAATGGTTTCACAAAATGTCTTTTACAGAAGCGTCAAAAGGCGTCAATATGCGGGAATGGGTTAATGTAAGAAATAATGTCATAATGATTTATTGGCTGAATTTTGTTATAGTATATGAATACAAGATTGTTTGGCCATGGCCATAAGTACATGTATATAATTCTACTAGCAAACAGAGTAGACCTTGATCAGACAGATACTACAGCCTACAGTAGCAGTCTGATCTGGGTCTACTTTGTGTGTAAAGGCATTAAAAGTTTTCTCTTTCAGGTAAAACATTAATCAGATTAAACCAAAAATATTTACGGAATTTTATTGCTACATTTATTTCGCTATTTATTCTTTAATTTTCCACGCGTGAATGTGTGTATCTGCAGCAATCCAGTCATGCAGGACATTGGCCCATAGAATGTCTAGATGTCTTCAGGCATTGTATTGCTTGTAAATGACTGTAATAAGTCAATACATGGCTTTGATCTGTCCATCAAGCACCTGCCTCTGTCTAGCCATATTATATGATTGGACTTAAATGCTCCAGATCTGACAAATGACCACCAACAAACAAATACATATAAGAGAGATACTCAAAAATGATATATACTTATTATTGTTTGTAGCTATGTTATTGAATTCATTAACCCTTTACTCAATAAATATGCCTTTCTTCGCCTTTGCTAATTAACAGAGAAAACCAATAGATCAGATGACTCCTTTAGAAGCCGTCTGAACAAGGTCTGCTCTTTTTGCTCATGGATCAATATAGATCTGATTCTACAGTTTCTGCTTCAGTTAAAAATTCATCTGTAAATATGCCATTTAAGATACAATTAATATTCATGATGTCATCATTTCAAACAAGAATATTCATGGAGTAAAGGGTTAAAGTTAGCCAAAGTTTACAGGAAATTAAATTTACGAATTTATTGATATCAGTATCACTTACAACCTTGTACTTCACAGATACACTTTTTAACATCTATGCATACAGAGTAAACCCATATCAGACAGCTCCTGTAGTGTGGTGGTGGCTTGGCCTAGTGGTTAAGTGTTGAGCTGATAACCCAGGGGTCCAGGGTTCGAATCCCGGCTGGAACAGCTCATGATATCGAAACGCTTTTCAGTGTCTCCCACCGTAATCGCGCCATGATTATGTTAGCAGTGCCCAATATTGTTGGCAAATGTCTCAATGACCAGGGAAGTAAATGTTCAGTTGGCTGAGCGGTCATTCGGACTGAAAGTAGACAATAACTAAGTACTTTACTTTTACTTTGGACCACCCTTTCTGTTTTACGCATTTGCAAACAGTAGACCCAGATCAGACAGCTCCTATAGAGTCTGCCCGATTTGCTTTTGACATGGTATATATCTGATTTTACAGTTTTTGTCATAGCAAAATTTTCCTTGAAAATGTATTAAAAAAAAAAAAAAAAAAAAAAAGCTAATAAATATTTCATGATGCCATAGAAAGGGTTAACTGAATAGGTTGTATCCAGGCCAGTCTGTAATGACATATTATATTGAATATAACTGCACTTTTACATCAAAAGTACAAACTGCTAACTGGGGTATCTGTTACAATATCTGGGCATTTCCTCTCTGATAGCCTCATTGTAAACTAACACCAAGGCTATAACATCTGGCAGATACAGACATACAATTAATTGCTGCAGAAGTCTATAAATATACAGAACAGTATTAAAGAATTTGAATTATGTTCAAAAAATAGAATTAATGGGCTCGGATCCAGCTATATGTGATTGAGGTGACTGACAATTTGTTAGCCTTGGACAAAACCAGAGCAACTTCTAGGGAAATGTGAATGTCAGAATGTGCCAATATCAGATTGATATCATTAATTCTTTGAATGTGAGACATTTGCATGCACTGTCATCTGCAAACAGTGTAGACGCAGATCAGAGGGCTCCTGGAGGAGCCCTCTGATCAGGGTCTGCACTGTTTGTCATTCAAAACCATGTAGCAAGTTAAAGACTCATACCGTGTAGACTATCAGTAATTATTTAGTTTAACACTGATGGGCAGTATTCTACTCAGAAATTTCAGCACAGAAAAGGTGCACGTTTTTGGTGTGTTATCAGTATCCATGTTTGTATGATAAACATTTCATCTACCTGGGTATCATTTGTATGGTTTTTCAATATATTTTTTTTCATGTCGAGCGAGATAAGGGAGGCATTATCTACCAATGTTACTTTGTGACACTGCAAGTTTTGCATTGCTTCTCAAAATATTTGCCCAGTCTTCATGAATATTCATTTAAGAAATAATTATACCATGAATATTAATTAGCTGAACTTGTAAAATGGCATAATCGACAAGATAAATTTTGGCCATTGCACAAACTTTAGTATCAGAGCTTGTTTTTTACAAGGCGTCTCTATGACTGGGAAAGAGTTAATAATGATGAAGTTTCAGAGGATAGACTTCATTATAAGGAGGAGTAATATTTGTCACAAAAAATTTGTTCATTTCTCCAGGTACACCTATTAACCCATTCCCTCATAGTCTATTTTTAGACCCAACCACTTTGAATAAATCTACCGAGAAGGAGCATTAACTGGAGAAAAGGATTTTTTTTAGAATTTTGTAGTTTGAAACCATTGTGATAAATAGAGCATTTGCTCCTATAGGAGCAAATGCTCTATTTATCACAATGGTTTCAATAGGTGATTTTTACAGAGGCGTGACGTAGAAAGGCATATTTATGGAGGAAAGGGTTAAACATGGGTAATTGAACTCCTCCTTCAATTTTGAAAATGATTGAATTTATATAAATTTTGGTTTATCACATAATCTGCCTTGTGGGAGTGCCGTAACAGAGTGCAGTAAATCGTGGAAATGCACTGGTGCATTTTTTATGCAAATAAGCAATCATAGCGCTCATTTTAAGCGTAAGCCAATCGTAGCGCTCCATGTGCATCGTCCGTTCTATTACTACGCTGTTTGTAAGCAATGGCCGAAACAGCCGTCAGTTATAGCCTGTTTCATTTTCTATCTCTTTTAAGGCTTATGCGATAAAAAGAATCTTACATTCGTGTTCATTACAAATTGTTTTCATGAAACTCGTTTACTATAATGAATATGACACTAGCTTAAACTCGTTTCATAAAAACAATATGTAATGAACACTCATGTAAGATCCTCTATATACATAATAACCACGAATAGTAAATGCACAAAGCTCAATCTTCATGTGTTTACCGCAAGGCATTGCAGAAGTATCTTCCCTTGAACTTTGAATAATTTTTGTCATTTTTGCATGAAACATGGGCAGTTGGTGTAGCAAACTCCTCCTTGATTTTGAAAGTTATTCAATTGATAACCATGAATAGTACACATGCAAAATGCAATTTTCATGTGTTTAGTGCCAAGCATTGCAGAATTTATCTCCCCATGTTATCAGTCCTTGGAATTTTGGACCAAGGCTTCAGCGTGGGGGTAATTTAATCACTTTTCTCCTGGGTCACTAAAATATTGACTGCACAGCTATTCTTGTCTTATTTTATGATGTCTTTGTTTTGCTTGCTTTGAATAATTGTTCATTTGCTTATCTCTCTCTCCAGTCTCTTTAATGCTCAGTGCTATCAGTCAACACCATCTTGCAATCCTCACTGTCATTCAGCACGACTTACTGATTCATTCATCTATTCTCTCAGTAATATTTGTAAGTTTTGTCGAGATTGTCACATACACCTGGGTATTACTGGATTCCAGCTTGTTTTTTGTTCATTAGTTACATATTTCATGGACGATGGATGGGTACCGGTACATTTTCTAGCCTGCCATGAACCAGCTGTTTTTCATGTATTTATCCCTTTACCTGATGCATATTCATACAAGAAATAATGACAAATATTTACTTGCTGAATTGCATATATAAACAAAGGATGTTTGGCTATGACATAAACTGTGGAATTGGATCTATATAAGCCATAATATTCAAACAGAGCAGACCCTAATGAGATGGCTGCTACTCAAAGGCATCAAAAGATGTGTATCAAGTAAAGGGTTATAACATGATGATGGACTCTGTGTTATATTATGTCTTTACAGTGTTGTCATTCCTGGTTGGCTCATAAATACTAAGGTATCAGAAGGACTAATACTAGCATTTAGATAGCTTGCAGAAATGCAATTGAGTATAAAGATTTACAAAGGGTTTGGGCAAAAATGACAATAGGGTCATATAATTATGTTGTAAAAGATTGCAACAATAAATGACAAACAAATAATGTTGAAAATGGGCTTGTCCAAGTACATGTATTTTGGGCAAATCCATTTTTTGTTAGTAAGGAGATTCTATGAGAAATTGTTTTGCATGATAAATATGAAAGTAAACAGTGCAAATCCTAATTGGAGCCCTCAGGTCTAAGTCTACATTATTGCCTTTGTTCCTATTAATATTTTCCTTCATACAAATCCTTTGTCTGACCTTTGAAAACAGAGTAGACCCAGATCAGACAGCTCCTGTAAGAAATCATCTGTTCAGGGTCTGCTCTGTTTGCTTATGAAATTATGATAGACCTGGCTCTACATATTCTACCTGCACTGAACAATCCTCTGTATATATGCTATTATACAAATTCAGCTAATAAATATTCATGATGTCATTATTTTTCTTACATGAATATTTAACAGGAAAGGGTTATGGTACACTTAAGTTAAGGCACAAATGGGTTAACCAAGTACATGTAATGTCAAGTTACTCATAATTATTAGATGCCAAATCGTTCAAGAATTTTTTCTTATCATTTAAACGGAAACAAACTTTCAGGTGTAATTAAAAGCTGATAGCAGTTTATAAAATAGTAGTGAAATATCAGGAAATAGCCTGGCCTGGATAATTTCACAATGTTACAGGTGTCTGAGATATTTTATTGGATTCCAGCCTGTTGATATAAACACTGGATGGACAGAGACTTTTTTTTATTTATCAGATTTTTTTTGTCTAAGTTGCGATTGTTGAAGTTGAATGTTAACCATTTGAATTTTAACTTTTTAAAGTGGCTTGTCCCAACACTGTTTAACAAGTTCCTTGTTCTATGTTTATTTCAAACTTCAATACCTACTGAATATTCATTCACAAAATAATTATAAAAAAATATGGAAGGTGGAACATTGTAGACATTTTAGAAAGCAAAGAAAAAGATTTATCAAATTCTGTTAGCAAACAGAGCAGACCCTGATCAGACGGCTCCTCTAGGAGCCGTCTGATCTGGGTCTACTCTGTTTGCAAATGCGTGAAAACACGTTTATATGAGGGAAAGAGTTAACAAGAGTTCATTTTAGTATGGAAGAGCATAATTTAGGAGAGGATTTTGAATGACGCTCACTGGAACTCGGGTCTACACTGTTTGCAAACACCTCAGTACATTCAACTCTTAACATGACATGTCAATTTGAACAATGTTCAGTAAACCACTTGATCTTGAAAATGACATAATTGACTGGTTTGTAAAAAGAATAGTACTCTTCCTATTATTAACAGGAAACTATTGCATTAAGTAGCCATTTGTCTCAAAGTTCTCAATTTTTCTTTACTAAAAGATAGGACTTTACTGTAGGTCTACACTGTGTGCAAAGTAATCATTATTGCCAAGCTGAGACATGGTCCAGCAGACCACCCCCTCACAGTTCAATTTTCTCAGAAGGATAAAAAGCAACCGATAAAGCGCAAATGATATTTTATAGTGAATAGTCTGTCATCATTTAGTGATAGGAGTCCATAGAGTATGAAACAGTATAATTTGTGAGAGGATTTTAACCCTTCGCTTGCTATTCACATCAATATACTTAACTGTAAATAGTGAAGACCCAGATGAGACAGCTCCTGCAGGAGCTGTCTCATCAGGGTCTGCACTATTTACAAGTTGATTGTGCAACCAGTGCACTCCACAGCAGTGATTACACAGCGAAATACATGTACACAGTGAAGATATATGTAATTATACAACAGGCATGGGTAAAGAAGGAGAAATGTATTTTAAATTTCAGCAAGAGAAGGGTTAAGTAACAAACAGTGCAGACCCTCATCAGAGAGCTTCTTTAGGTCAGCCCTCTGATATTGGTCTACACTGTTTGGACATGCTAGTACACTGGTTTCCCACTTTCAAAAGGTTGAGTCTGGACCAATTAATTCAGTCAGCCTCTGAAATTTCACAGAGAAGGCGAAACAAAAGCCACATGGACTCATGAAAGAGATTGATTGATACTCATGATAGCTTACGAAAGCTCATGATTACACACTTAATTCGCTAATAAGACACCCACCCACCATAGATAGCACTGCGGTTTATGGAGTTTCTTAACCCCTGGATGCTGAATTTTCAGAGTGGATTAGCCCATCAATGTTTACTTATAGTGTCCAGGTTTAAACTTGCTAGAAGATTTGGAATGACAAACAGTGTAGACCCAGATCAGAGGGCTCTTGTAGGGGTCCTGATCTGGGTCTAAACTGTTTGCAAATGACAATGTGTTGTTTCCCGCATTTAAAGGGTCAGTTACTTTTAAGTTGCTGTCAATGAACAAACTTCTCATTCCAATCTTTACTCTGTATACTATTTACTGTTGTCAGGAAGCAAATTTGATTTTTATTGATATGATTATCAGAGATGATAGCCGAAATTATAATTGAATTGTTTAATCATATAATATTCAGAACAAATTCAATGAAAAATAACTGTTTGTAGATTTGTCAGAGAGAAATGTTAGCTCTTAGAATGTATGTCTTTTGTCTGCCAAAATTGTGCCTGTTTCATCTCTTATGATAGCATTTCTTGGATTTGTTTTCAACAACACACTCGTAGGGTCCAGCAATTTTGATCTTACAATAAATAAGATGCCAAATCTCTTTGTGATCCAAATTGTTTGAGAAGCAAATAAACAGTGTGTCCATGTCAAGATATGTCTGAGAGAACCAAGGTGATTTAACCTGCTTATCTTAATTCTTATAAGCACAAATGGTCCCAACCCTTGTGAGTAACCAGGCATTCTTGCCCAGGCTATTTAGAGTGTCTGGATTGTCACTTATTTATGTTGTAAAACTGTTAATTTATTACGTGATAGAGATAACGTTTGATTCCTTTACAAACCACATAGACCCAGGAGCTGCTTCGTTTGCTTAATGGAACTACAAATGTATATAGATTTGATTCTCCAGTTTTTGCCATGGCAATATCAATCCTGTGTTCATATGCTTTTATCAAAATTAATCTAATTGATATTCATGCTGCCATTCTTTTTTTTGTCACCTGCCGAGAGGCAGTGTGTCACTTAGGGATCACTTTTCTGTCGTCTGTCTGTCTGTCCGTCTGTCTGTCACACTTTCTTTGTTTGGCTGTCATTTCTAAACTAATCATTATAGAGTTTTCAGATTTCACATGTGTCTTCCTCTCATTGAGGACCACTGATGTAACTAAGGTTCATCACTCTGCATGCAATACATTTTGAGTTATTCCCCTTTGTTCTGATTTCACTCCAGCATTTTAACAGTTTTATGTCAGCTGCGAGTAGGTGACACATGTGTTCCTCCGAACACTCTTGTTTACATGTTAGTTATGTTTTTGCATGTAAATTGAATTAATAATATTGTCAAAGAATGAATAAAAATTAACATTGCATCATTGTTTATTGCCCAAAGTATTATCTATAAGATTCAGTGAGACCTACTTCTTGCACTTTTTGTCTACTTTATTGTGCATACATACAGTAGAACCTGTCTTAAGCACCCATCAAAAAGAGGTATAATTATGGGTCTATAGGGCAGGTGGTAGCTTAATGCATGTCAAAAGTAATGCAGAAAGCTCCTATAGGAGCTTTCTGCATTACTTTTGCCCTGCATTAAGCAACCACCTGCTTTTTAAAGACTCCAATGTTCAATAAATGAATGGCTGCTGAAGACAGGTTTTACTGTACTGTTTGCTATTTATCCTGCATCTATTAAGTAATGCTATATGAGCTTTAAGTGACAAACAGTTTAGATCCAAAATCAGGCCCCATGTTGTGTTGGGCCTGATCAGGATCCAAAGTGTTTGTATAGGCCATAAATGGTGGGAGAATACGCTGCTAGCTAGCGTGCAAAGAGTTAATGGCCCTTGAGGTAATATATAATGTAAGAAGTACTTAAGTAACAATTCCAGAAAGAGTTGATACATAAAACAAGTGGCACCTGATGAACACTTAGCACAGATTTGTGAACTTGTGAAACTCTCATCATGTATGCATACAGTGTGTATCTAAGATGGCATCTCATCAGGATCCAACCGGTTTGTCTTTCTGTCAATCTTAGTATAGTCAAACCTTTCTAAACCAAACATTCAAATTAGTATCAGTGTGAGTCTTTAACAGTGGAAGCTAAATGCAGGATGAAAGTCACAAAGAAAAGCTCCTTTTGGAGCTTTCTGCATGACTTTCATCCTGCCTAAAAATACATGTATCTAATTCTTCTTTATAAAAATTCAGGCTTAAAAGGCACGGTTTTGAAAAAGAATGAAAAAGAAATGGAAGAAAAGGTAATGTGGAGAAGTAAACTGCATACACCAATGACTTTAATTTGCAGACAAAGAGCTGTATGGGTATGGTAATTGAAACATTAGGTTATTTATGATGTTTGCAAAAAGTGTCAAGATGCATGTAAGCAGTTCTCTCGAGCATGCAGCATTTGTCCATCTCTCCCACCCACTGCTTTGTGTGGCCGAAGAAGTCAATAAACCCTTTACTTTAATGAGAATATCATTTTGGTAAAGTTTGGACTGTCAAAACATGTAAACCATTCTAATTTTGGTCTACACTATTTGCAAAAACATTAAGGCCAAGTCATTTCTTGCATTTAAATGTATGTCTTTTAACTTTAAATTTAACCTTTCTTGTGTCAAGCACAATCTGACGCATTTACAAACAGCTTAGATCCTGATGAGATAGCAGGTAATTTGGCCGCCTTATCAGGATCTAAGCTGTTTGACACTCTGTCAATAGTATTTCAAAGCTTGAACAAATTAGAACTTGTAACAGATCAGGGTTTTAGCAGACTTAACCCTTTCCTCCATGAATATTCATGTAAGAAATAATGACATCATTAATGTTAATTAGATTACTTTGTTATGATTATAGCACATGGTCACAGGAATTGTTGGCCATGGCAGAAACTGTAGAATCATATCTACATGTTTATTATATCATAAGCAAACAGAGCAGACCCTGATCAGACGACTCCTATAGGAGCCGTCTGATCTGGGTCTACTCTATTTACAAAGGTGTAGAATGGCGTATTTATGGACTAAAGGGTTAGTTTTTCAGCACAAGAAGGGTTAAAAATTTGAAAAATCTGGCATCATAACTTGGATAGTCAGTAAATTGTCTTTGTTGTGTTTTTGTTGCATGCATCTATGGCATGAAATTTATGACCAGTGCCAAACTTCTGGGTGTTTTGCTGACATGCTTATTGAAAAGATGATCTTTATTTAAAATAATTTGCTCTCACTCAAACAAAGGCAGATTGTTTTGGAAGTATGACTTTACATTAAACATCTAAGCTTGAGGATAATCGCCTCAACCACAAGTGTGCAGTTCCAGACAGCATTTCAGGTGAAAGACTTGGATACCAGATAGAGGATTTTCTGGTCTGTGTTTCCAAGGAAAAAAGTCAAAGCTGAAGCTGCATCTTTAGAGCTATGCTCTTTTATTGTGACCCTTTACCTGATAGAGACATCTGTTTCAATGCCTTTGCAAGCAAAGTAAACCCAGATCATACAGTTCTTGCTGGAACTGTCTGATCAGTGTCTGCTCTGTTTGCCTATGAACTTATATACCTCTGTTCTATGGTTTCTGCCATGGCTAAAAGTCCAGTGTTCATGTACCAATAATTATAAATACATGTAATTATAAAAAATATATATTCATGAATTCTTTTATGTAAATATTCATTAAGCAAATAGTTTACTTGACAAAAATGAATCATTACATTACAACCTGATCAAGACCCATCATCCTATTATTCCTATCGACAGAGTTTTGTCCTTTTGAAATATTAAAACACAAAAATCTGACTGTTGGTTTACATATCAGCATTAAGGTCCATAGAAGGTGCTGCTGTCATTGAGTATTCTTCAAACTCGAGGGGCGCTGATATGTATTTTGAATTAATCTAATTTGGGGTGGGGGGATGTTTCTGTAGGAATTTGTTTAATTATATGGCATTTTGAACACTATTTGTGAAGCAAACAGTGCAGACTCTGATCAAGTCAGTCCTCTGATCTGGGTCTAAATTGTTTGCCTATATCTATTTACAAATGTATATGTATTATAAGCATAAACTGGATCAAGGCCATGATTTCCCAGTTTTAAAAAACCTTTATCTTCATTCGCAAATTGGTCACTTTTAAGGAGTTCTGTATTTCCCTTTGTGCAAAAATGTTAAAAAATGAAAACTCTCTACTTCGTTAACACTTTCTTTCATTAAACACTAAATTGTCACGCCTTTGCAAATGGTAAAGGAGCCATCTTATCAGGGTCTGCTTTGTTTGCTTATGAAATTATAATATTTCTGACTCTTTGTTCATAATGTCATTATTTCTTACCTGAATATTCAACTGGGAAAGGGTTACAAAAGACTACCTTAGAAACTCGGTCTGTACTTGACATGAAAAATTTGATCACATCTTTGGTGTTCTTTTTCCTGTCATGCCCTGTAACCGATATCAAATTTTAATCGGGCGATAAATACCCACAGAAATCTCGGGTAGCCTGTAGTGGTACAGTACCCTGTAAATCTGTCCACATTATGGTAATTAATCACCTATCCTGCATTTTGAGAACTGTTTCCTTCTACCTGCAATATTGCCATTTAACACTTAAGAACGAATTCACATAGCTGCACGGTATACTTTTCATTAAGTGAAAAGAATATTGATTATGGTCGGAGACAAAATGACTGTTTAGGACTAGGATCAACACGGTTTGCAAAGGTCAACGAGCATGGCCAGCAGAAAAAAGATCAAAGTAGGTAGTAGATGAAACAGGTGTTATGTAAATGGAATTTTATTTGGATTTAAAGTACTTAAAGATTCTTTGCCCTACTAACAGAATTTCTCACCGATTGAAAATGCCAGTACGCTTGTAATATGATGAGTACAATACCCCAATAACCCTAAGAAATGAGAGAGACAAACTTAATAGTCAAAACTCAAAAATAGTGCAGATCCAGATCAAACTGCTCATGAAGAAGATGTTTGATCAGGGCGACACTATTTGTTCCTAATTGTCTGTCTAATTTGAAATTATTATGCACCTTTAACCCTTTCATTCATATAAACACATTTTCATGCATAGTAGACCCAGATCAGACCGCTCCTATAGGATCTTATAGGAGTTTAGGGTCCGTTTTTCTGGGTCTACTCTGTTTGCAAAAGGTTAAAACACATCTTTATCAGGTAAAGCCGGTTACGGAGAGCCTTGTGTATAAAAAGCATGCAGTACTCCAATGTTTTATGCTATTATGGTCATTAAAGATGACAATTTTGAAAAAAAACCTGGCCTCACTTGATGATGTTCATTCAGTATTTGGCACACTTTTTTTTTACAGTGAATGGGTGATGCGTAAGCCTTCAATGCTTGGTCTCCTAAAACAGCAACAAAAATATGTCATGTACTGTTTGTATCTCCTTGTTTTTTGTTTGACAATTGCAAAGGTCCACAGTGGCCTTTCAGATGTCACTCATTAATTGAAATAGGTGCAGACAAGCAGAGCTGAAGAATAAGAGGCATACTGATTTATGGAAATCTCTTATCTCTGCCAAATCCCATTTTGTTTGTACTCATTAAAATCTCCTCAAAGAGATGATTCTAATGAGTACCAACAAGATTGGGTTTGACAGAGAAAGTTTGTAAGTATCCAGACACCCAATCTCCCTTCTCCTTCGGCTTGTAAAGCTGAATAATTAAATTTGACATCATTTTGATAATTATACCCCCACCCCCTCCCCCACAAACAGAGTTTGAGAGGGGGTATAATTAGGAGTCAGTGTGTTGGTCGGTCGGCTGGTCCGTCTGTGGCACAAATCCTGGTCAAGGCACTATAATGTTTGATTTGCGATCAAGGAAGCTGAGCGTAGGTATTCCATCACCTTTAGTGATAGTTCTAGTTTCATTTTCTGCTGTGACAAATACTTACCTTGTAACTGGAAATGAGATACTGTAGAACCTGTCCTAAGCGGCCATTTATTTATTGAACATATGTCTTAAAAACCAGTGGTTGCTTAATACAGGGCAAAAGTAATGCATATGCCCCTATAGGAGCTTTCTGCATTACTTTTGACCTGCATTAAGCTACCACCTGCCTGACCAACTCATAAATAGACCTTTTTGATCACCGCTTAAGACGGGAGCTACTGTAGTCAAAATATTGAAATAGTTATTTTCTAAACAAATTAGACATTAAAGATGCAGCAATTTTAACCAGCATCTTGAAGCAACTCTTTTCAACACTAAGTAAATTTTTATGCCCCCCAACGGCGGGCATATAGTAATCACATTGTCTGTCCTTCCGTCTGTCCTTCCATTCACCCCAAATTTCGTGTCCCTTCTATAACTTTTTTTTATCTGTGAATGGATTTCAAAATAACATGGCACAAATGTTCACCACACAAAGTCAATGTGTCACGTTCAACTCCCTGGTCCATGGGTCAAAGGTCAAGGTCATCCTTCAGGATCAAAGGTCGGGGCATAGTGTTTCACAAACACATCTTGTTGTTTCAATATGATTGTGCTTCATTGATCTAGGTACCACTTTCATATAAATTATCATAGTGTCAAGCAGTTTGGATCCTGATGTTATACTGAGTTCTCAGCATTTCACCTGGATCCTTTAATTGTTGGCAAAGATTATCACAAAGTTTGACCTACAGCTTGTTTAAGGTAAAAGTAGTTTTTTGGCTGACCTGCCAAATGGGAAAATACTTAAGTGCTCAGTACCTGCATAACCTACAGTCTTCTCGGTGTTCTTGTGGTCCCTGTTGATTGATGATGTTTGAACTTGTGACCTCATTTGGCTGTTTCTCTGCTTACTCTGTTACTAGCAGTGGGTTTTGTCTTCATGATCAAAAGCATCATGCACACCTTCAACTTCAAATATAATAAGTGTTCAGACAGACAAGTAGTGGAGATCAACCTGGTCAGAAAAACTTCGGCTGTTAGTGTAGACGCAGATCACACTGCGTCTGACAGGAGCTGTTTTGGTCTGGGTCTGCTGAGTTTGTAAAGGGGTCAAAAGGTATCCCTGTTAGATTAACCCTTTCCCTAATATAAACGTGTTTTTCACACATTTGCAAACAGAGTAGACCCAGATCAGACGGCTCCTAGAGGATCTGCTCTGTTTGCTGATGGAATTTGAAAGATCTGTTTCTTTACTTTCTAAAATGGCTAAAAAGTTCCACCGTCCATATTTCATTATAACTACTTTATTCATGAATATTCAATAGGTATTGAAATTTAAAATAAACATAGAACAGGGAAAGGGTTAAGACTATTGCACATTGCCAATAGAAACAAACAAAATGTCTATTCATGACATAGTGCATGCAGCTCTTTCCTCCATAGATGTGAATTTTAACGCCTTTGCAAAACAAGTTACCCAAATCTGATCAGGGTCTGCTTTGTTTGTTTATGAAATGATATAGATCTCATTCTGCAGTTTCTGCCATGGCATCAAATTTCTGTTTTCATAATGTCATTATATCAATTCAATGAATGATGTCGTAATTTCTTGCATGAATATTCATGGAGTGAAGGGTTAACCCTTCCCCTTATATAGACAACCTTTTCACACCTTGCAAACAGAGTAGACCAAATGTAAAGGTCCTTATTAAGCAACCTAATATATTTGAATTACTTTATGTCTCTTCTGGATCAAAACTGTTAACAAAGCTTATCATTTATGACACATCATGTAGAAAGACTAGTAACCCTTTACTCCATGAATAATCATGTACATTAAAACCTCTCTATAACGACCATTAAATTGTGTTAATTAATTGGTATTTTGGGCAGGTGGTTGCTTAAAGCAAGGTGAAAGTAAAACAGAATGCTCCTATAGGAGCGTTCTGTTTTACTTTCACCTTGCTTTAAGCATCCACCTGCCTTTAACATAAAATACTTGATGTAATTTAGTGGTCATTATAGAGAGGTTTTACTGTATTGGTAAGAAGTAATGACATGAATTGATTAGATTAATTTTACAATGGCACTTGAACATGGAAAGTTTTGGCCATGACAGAAACTGTAGAGACATACCTATATTATTTCTTACAGAAACCATGTGATCTGAGTCTATTGTGTTTGCAAAGGCGTAGAAAGGCCTACTTATTGAGTAAAGTGTTAAAACAGACACCAATCCACACCTTTTCATTATCTCATAGATATACATGCATGTTTATTGCAAATTTAATATCACCGATGAAACAGTTTTTAAACCTTTAGAACTCTTTCAGTGAACTGAAGGCAACTTTGAACTTTTGCTGACAGTTTGTATCTCATCATACATCAACTAAACTGACACTCTATTCACATTCATAAAAGAAAGTTGAAGAAAGACCTTCTTTGAGAATTGAAGCTGACAACTTTTTATTTTTAACCCTTCGCTTGCTTATTCACGTCAATATACCTACCTGTAAGTAGTGAAAACCCAGATGAGACAGCTCCTGAAGGAGCTGTCTCATCAGGGTCTGCACTATTTATAAGTTGATTGTGCAACCAGTGCACTCCACAGCAGTGATTGCACAGAAAGAAGATATATGTAATTATACAACAGGGCATGGGTAAAGAGGGAGAAATGTATTTTAAAATTCAGCAAGAGAAGGGTTAAAACAACCCTGTCGGAGGGCTAAGGTTAATAAGCTTGATATCAACTATACAACTGCTATTTCAGCAAATATTCGATAATTTGGTTTGGCCGGTAAACTGCATTCCAGCCAAGATATATAGTTGTCTGTCCTGCAAAATAAATTTACCTGATAAATTACCTCTCAAGGTCCTGCCCCACTGCGCGACATGCAGCCCAAACAGAATTTTACCTTTATCACATCACCGGCAACAAGAACAGGAACAATAATTTGGGGAGCTTTTCATCCTTTTATAACCCAGGGCACAAAAATTTGCAAAATTTTCACTCGCCCTGCAATACAGACAAAGCAAAATACTCACTAGTCCTGCAATATAGACAAAGAAGAGAAAATTGCATGGACAGGTGATTTTGTATTCCCCTTTCCGTGTTCTATGTTTATTCCAAATTTCAATACCTACTGAATATTCATGGACAAAATAGTTACAATGAAATATGGAAGGTGGAACATTGTACCCATTTCAGAAAGAAAACAAATAGATCTATCATAATCCATTAGCAAACAGAGCAGACCCTGATCAGATGGCTCTTATAGGAGCTGTCTGATCTACAGTAGGTCTACTCTGTGTGAAAATGCGCTTACATGAGGGAAAGGGGTAATTAAAGCTGAATTTATATAGTTGAAATGTCGAGCTTTGTGTAATGAGTCCAGTATCCATGCTTATAAAACTTTTAGTTGAGTCTGAGTTCGTTCTCAAGTTTTTGATTGGTCAGATTTGAGCCCTTTGGCTCAAATCTGACCAATCAAAAGCTTGAGAACTCAAATCTGACCAATCAAAAGCTTGAGAACGAACTCAGACTCAACTAAAAAGCTTTATAAAAAAGCTTGAGAACTCAAATCTGACCAATCAAAAGCTTGAGAACGAACTCAGACTCAACTAAAAAGCTTTATAAGCATGGACCCTGGTGATTTAGTATGAATTTTTATAATAACATAATGAACACAGGATTTTTTGGCCATAGCAGAAACTTTAGAATCATTAAAAGCATTTTACAGCTTATTTCAAAGCTTGGGACAACCTCTTTGAATAAATGTTCCAAAAAGGAGCATATACATGAAAAAAAGGAAAATTTTAGAATTGTGTAGTCTTGAAACCATTGTGATAAATAGAGCATTTGCTCCATTATGGATCAAATGCTCTATTTATTACAATGGTTTCAAACAATGACTTTTACAGAGGCATCAAAAGGTGTCAATTTGAGGGAATGGGTTAAGCAATCATGGCTTCTGCTTATTAAGACATTTAATTAATCAAGTTGTTTTTTTCTGTAATCCTGCTGTAACAAAGCTCATTCTACTGATGTAGGTTACAAGCCAGTGGGAAATGCTCCTTGGGAGATTAGTCAAGGTTCAGAAAGTTTGGATCCAAATCAAACAATTATGTCTGATGTGTGGCCAAAATCCTGCAACACAATTAAATGCCTTATCATCAGAATAATGATTGCAGTAACCTAGTCTATTTTATAAATTGACATGCATAGCCCAGTGGGCGACTTACCTAACCTATCACAAGAACTAATCCTCAGACTTTGACTCAGAAGTCTTCTTTGTCGTGATTTCAGACATTCCAATGTTTTGATGGTGTGCCAACACAGATATTTTTTAGGCAGGTGGCTGCTAAATGCAGCGTGGAAGTCATGCAGAAAGCTACCAGTGGAGCTTCCTGCATGAACTTCACCCTGCATTAAGCTGCCACCTGCCATAAAACTGATAACGATATTTATTTGAATGTTTGAATTTGCCAGTTTTACTGTACAGTAAAACCTCTCTATAACGGCCACAAAATTTTGTTAATTAGTTGGTATTTAGGGCAGGTGGCTGCTTAAAGCAAGGTGAAAGTAAAACAGAACGCTCCTATAGGTGCGTTCTGTTTTTCTTTCACCTTGCTTTAAGCAGCCACCTGCCTTTAACTCAAAACACTTGATGTTATTTAGTGGTCATTATAGAGAGGTTTTACTGTATTTAATTGTAAAACCTCTCTATAACGGCCACTAAATTTTGTTAATTAGTTGGTATTTAGGGCAGGTGGATGCTTAAAGCAAGGTGAAAGTAAAACAGAACGCTCCTATAGGAGCGTTCTGTTTTTCTTTCACCTTGCTTTAAGCAGCCACCTGCCTTTAACTCAAAACACTTGATGTTATTTAGTGGTCGTTATAGAGAGGTTTTACTGTATTTTATAAATATTTGATTGAAATTAAAACAATTGCTTACATTGACACCCTTCTGGACAATATCTTGGCAAAACAGGGGACTTAAGTTTTTACTGAGAGAGACGCCTTTTGTCAGTCATTTGCAAACTAGTAATCTAGAACAGACATCTCCTGTATGAGATGTCTGTTTGGGGTCTGCTCTGTTTGCCTATTGAATTATATAGATCTACTTCTGCAGTTTCTACCATGGTCAAAACTTTTATTGTTCATATGCCACTAAATAAATTAATACTCGTTCATACGTTATTTCTTTCATGAGTATTTATGGAGTAAGGGGTTAAAACATATTTACAAAGGAGATGTTGATTAGTGGAATTGACACCCATCTGGATCAGACAAAGGAGATGTTGATTAGGGGAATTGACACCCATCTGGATCAGACAAAGGAGATGTTGATTAGGGGAATTGACACCCATCTGGATCAGACAAAGGAGATGTTGATTAGGGGAATTGACACCCATCTGGATCAGACAAAGGAGATGTTGATTAGGGGAATTGACACCCATCTGGATCAGACAAAGGAGATGTTGATTAGGGGAATTGACACCCATCTGGATCAGACAAAGGAGATGTTGATTAGGGGAATTGACACCCATCTGGATCAGACAAAGGAGATGTTGATTAGGGGAATTGACACCCATCTGGATCAGACAAAGGAGATGTTGATTAGGGGAATTGACACCCATCTGGATCAGACAAAGGAGATGTTGATTAGGGGAATTGACACCCATCTGGATCAGACAAAGGAGATGTTGATTAGGGGAATTGACACCCATCTGGATCAGACAAAGGAGATGTTGATTAGGGGAATTGACACCCATCTGGATCAGACAAAGGAGATGTTGATTAGGGGAATTGACACCCATCTGGACTATGTCTTTGGCAAAACAGCGGACTTAAATGGCATGAAAATCTGTTGCTAGCATGCAAAGACTTCAGCTGATCCCGCTTGAATGTCATGTGACAGGACACAGCAGTTAGCAGTGAAATATGACATAATTTGTCAGAAGTTATGAACTGTGGTCTGATTATTGAAGGGTTTCTGATTTTCGGGCTTAAATCAGCTGTACATGGGATTCACATTTGTCTTACAGCTCTGGTTGTTGGGATTCTTCATAATTATTTGCTGAGTATATTCATAATTGTTGTCTGCCACAAATTTAAGGTTGATTTTCTACCATTTCATAAAAATGCTCAAAGAGTCAGACAGTTTTAATCCGGATGAGATGTTAAGTAACTTGGTGTCTTATCTGGATCAAAACTGTTTGCATTATAAGATGTTACAACTTTACTAGCTTGCAAAGAGTTCAGATTTGAAATGCTGAAAATAGCATTAAATCAAGTGACTGAACAAACATGGCATCTGATTTATGTGTATATAATGTGACACATAAGCCTGATTGTTTAAAATAAAAAAGAACTAGAATGTCTATAGGACATGTCTTCCCTTCCACAGAAACACATACATGTAAATATGGACTGGCCTGAACATGGATAAACATCCGAAAGTTAAACAATGGCAAAAGATACAACCCTTTGGAAAAAATCAATCTTTAAAATTGCTTATAAAGTTAAGTCTCAAAGTATAGTTTTCAATTATGTATTTGTTTTGGTGCCAAATAATTTTGGTCTGCACACATTGTCATCTGCTTTAGTGTCAGAATAGATTTTCTTTCAATTTCTTCTGAAAAGATAAGGTAATAACAGACTCGCTCTTTGCAGCAAGCTCTGAGTTGCTCTCTGAAGTTTGTAGGCAACAGTGATAAACCCTTTCCTCCATAAATACACCTTTCTACGCCTCTTTAAAAGTCACTTTATGAAACCATTGTGATAAATAGAGCATTTGCTCCTATGGGAGCAAATGCTCTATTTATCACAATCATAGGTTTCAAATTACAAAATTCTAAAAAAAATCCTTTTCTCTAGTTAGTGCTCCTTTTCGGTAGATTTATTCAAAGATTATAAAAATAGCCTATGGAGTAAAGGGTTAAAAACAAATAGCATCAGGTGTTCAAACAGTTTGTATATAATGCTAGCTGCTGATACACATGATAATATCTGGATCTAATCTGTTAGCAAAGGTTATTACAAATTTACTTACTTACACAATTATAACTGTATAATAACCAGAGCTCCAGATAAGAAGTGTACATAAACCAATTTTTAAGACCCTACCTCTTTAAATAAATCTACCGAAAAGGAGCATTAACTAGAGAAAAGGAAAATTTTAGAATTTTGTAGTTTGAAACCATTGTGATAAATAGAGCATTTGCACCTATAGGAGCAAATGCTCTATTTATCACAATGGTTAATTAGCTGGTATTTAGGGCAGGTGGCTGCTTAAAGCAAGGTGAAAGTAAAACGCCTTTAACACAAAATACTTGATGTAATTTAGTGGCTGTTATAGAGAGGTGTTACTGTATATTAAAACAGCACTTTTTTGCTTTGGCAGAAACTGTAAAATCAGATATATGTACATTTGTAATTACATCAGCAACAGAGCAGACCCTGATCATTATGTCTTCTATAATAGGGGCCATCTGATCTAGGCCTTAATTCTCTATGTGAAACGGTCAAAAGGCATTTCTGTCAGGTAAAGGGTTGTATAACTGGCTAGATTAAGAATTATTTGTTTGACCTGACAAGGAAGTTCAGATGTCCTTTTAGTATTTTACCTCACCATCACTTTGTATGCCTTGTGTCTAATTGAGAGACTGTTGAAATATTTAGGTGATTTTTATTGACAACCACATGTTTGCAAACTGCCAACATGTGGGCTGGGTATCATAAATTGTCCTCGTCTCTGGGCTCTGCCCATGACTGGGTGACGTAAACAAGGTAACAAGTTCAAGTGCAATCCAATAAAAGTCTTGAATTTATGATGTATGCTATTATTATAGTTTGTTACTAACTCTTTACATGCTTATTAATGCAAAAATTATCGCCTGCTATATTTGTCAAAGTTCATTTTTCTTCCATTTTTTCCCCCTAAAATTCAGTCGATGGGTCATACAGATGGGCTCAAGATGAGATGCTGAGTTGATGTCTCATCAGGGCCCAATCTGTTTGTACAGGATATTACAAATTGGCCTCCAATATGCTAAAGAGCTAAGTTAAACCTTTCACCTGAAAAACAAATGAATGTAAATCAGTGATAATCTTCTCAAATAGTGTAGATCCAATTGAGACACTGATTAATTCTTCAGGATCATCCCCCTCTGTTTTTACACTCTACATGTATGTGTTGTTGGTTTTTTTAACAAGAGTTTTGAACATTATTTTTTTTTAGAATTGAAGCAAATTGGCAAATTTTACTTTCAAAACAGTTGTGTAAAGTGTTAAAGACTTTAGGTTCTAAATTTAAGGTCTTAGTCATAACAATATTCTTCCATATAAATGCGTTCAATGAGTTATATTTAGGTTTACTGCTTATGTTAAATTTCTAATTACAATTTTACACATATAATTATCAGTTATTAAAAGATATTTAACCCTTTACCTGATGAGAAAAATCATGTAGGAAAATAACAACATCATGTATATTTATTAGCTTGAAATTTATTAAGGCAGAAATCAAAGAGTATATTCTGTGTAATTCCATAAGCAAACAGAGCAGATCCTGATCAGATGGCAGCCTAATTTGGAGCTGTCTGATCTGGGTCTACTGTATTTGCAAAGATGTCAAATAGCATCTCTATCAATTAAAGGTTTGGTATTTTCAGTCTGGTTACAAAATATGCATGTCAGATGTTTAGTGGTCAATCTGTCAGTATACTTTGGATATTATATCTGGATATTTATTTGGCTCTACTGATCTATATTTCAACAGGCTTTGATCTTGATTCATACTGTAAGTAATTAAGTTTCTTAATAGTTGCGCTTTATTGATATTAACCTGTGTCTCATTTGGATCCAAACTGTTTGGCTATCATAAATTCACTGGTAGCCTCTACAGACTCTATACTGTATCACATTAATATCTGTCGTATTGAAACAAGAAACATACTGATCAAATACAGAATAATATTACTACCTTATCCCTTTACTCCATAGGGTATTTTTAGACCCAAACTCTTTTTAGAATTTTGTAAATTGAAACCATTGTGATAAATAGAGCATTTGCTCATATAGGAGCAAATGCTCTATTTATCACAATGGTTTCATAAAGTGACTTTAAATTTTACAGAGGCATTAAGATGGAGGAAAGGGTTATGGTACATGTGTCCTAAATAATTGTTTGCAAAATGGTGTTCAATGCATATATCTTTCTAAAAATATGTCAGATTGTCAAAACAGTTTGGAATCAGATGATATGAGAATTAAATTTATATCTTATTTGGTTCCATACTACAGTAGAAGTTATCTTAAGTGGCCATCAAAAAGAGATCTAATTATTGATCTGTATGCCAGATGATAGCTTCATGCAGGTCAAAAGTAATGCAGAAAGCTCCTTTATTACCATGCATTAACCCATTACTCTATAAGTACGTCTAATTTCTACGCCTTTGCAAACAGAGTAGATCCAGATCAGATGACTCCTGTAGGAGCCGTCTGATCAGGGTCTGCTCTGTTTACTTATGATATAATACAAATATGATTCTACAGTTTCTATGATGGCCATCAATTCCTAAGTCCATGTGCTATTATAACAATTGATCTAATTAATATTCATATTTTCATTATTTATTACATGCATATTCATGGAGTAAAGGGTTAAGCAAGCACCTGCTTTTTAACACTCCTATGTTCAATAAATGAATGGCTGTCCTTTGCAAATAGTGTAGACCCAGATGAGAGAGCCCCTAGAGGGTGTGCACTATTTGTTGTATTACACGTTTCTTTAAAATAAATCACTGAATTATTCACTGTGAGCTTGACCTGTTTGAATTTTACAATAGTCTATTTGAAAATTCAGTGTTGAAAGAGTCAATTTTTAACGCAACTGCCAAAACATTCCTGTGTCCACGTGCTAGTGTAACCATTAATCTAATTAATATTCATGATGTCATTATTTCTTACATGAATATTCATGGAGTAAATGGTTAATGGTCAGTTTAGAGAGGTTCTACTGTAAATGCAAAAAAGGATTCATAAAAATTAACATTTACAATTTACCATTCCAATCAGTTTGAATAAAGAGAATAAAGATGACATTTATGGGTGTGTACTTTTGGTAGTGTTAAAAGCGAAAAGATGTTAATTTTGTTTTCATAGTAGTGCAAAATTGACATGCCCTATATTTACCCTTATCATGCCATACAGCATAGTATTACAGAGTCATACAGAAAGGAATGGGTTTGTGCTAAATTCACCATTTCTCTAACAAACCCTATGTAAAATGACCACTTTTTATAATCGTCTCAAACAGACAATTCTTAAAAGAGTGGTCGCAACATTGGATTTTGTGGAGAAATCAAGGAACTATACTTAAAAAATGTTCTTGCCTTTGCCTGTCAGATAACATTGTGATCCAGATCTAAAGGCAGATTAATTAAAACAAGTGTTTTTAACGGACGGATGTTTTTAATTTTGTATGTAGCTATGAGTTCAGTGTTTGAACTAAGATAAGAATGTGTTGTATGTGGCAGAATGATAATGAATGATAATTTGATGCTTGTTCAAGTTAAAGATGGCCGCCTGATAGATATCAAAGTAAATTTGATCTGCATAAGAATGAGCCTAAAACATGCCTGTCATAGGTAAAAGCGAGTTTACCTTTGCTGTAATAATTACATGTAAACTTGTCCATTATGTAAGATAAAGGGCATTATTAGGAGATATAGGTAACATAACTTTTCTCATATTTCTCAGCCAGATCTTGTTAGTACAGTGAAACCCCTCTAAACCGGACACTAAATTTAGCATAAATATCGGTCTTGGATACAGGTGGCAGCATAATGCAGGGTGAAAGTCGTACAGAAAGCTCCTCTAGGAGCTTTCTGTATGACTTTCACCCTGCATTAAGCAATCACCTGTCTAAAAGTATCTTAATTCTTCTCTACTAGAATTCCGGTGTAAAGGGGTTTTACTGCTCATTAGAATTGCCTTTGTGATGTAGTCCTAATGAGTACCAACATGACAGATCTTGGCTGAAATTTAGACAGATCAGTATGTCTCTTATCATGAACTTTTCTTAACCCTTTTAACTCCATAAATACGCCTTTCTACATCTCTGCAAACAGAGTAGACCCAGATCAGACGGATCCTGTAGGAGCCGTCTAATTAATCGGGATCTGCTCTGTCTGCTTATGAAATAATATAGATATATGATTCTTCAGTTTCAGCCATGCCCAAAAATTCAGTGGTTTTTTTTATAAAGAAAAGTGCAAATATCGGGGCTTGTACAGAAGTGCTTTGTAAGCAGGAGAGCGAGATGCTATGTATGCGGGAGGGCGAAGATGCTCTTCTCTTTATATATGTGGTACATAATTTCTTGCAGGTGATACATTAACTCTTTGAATGCTGAATATTCAAAGTGGAATGACCCATCAGTGTTTATAGTTAGAGTCCATTCAGTATGAAAGGCTTAAAGTTGCTAGAGGACTTTGAATGATGAACAGTGTAGACCCTGATCAGAGTGCTCCTCTAAGAGAACTGTTATCTGGGTCTACATTGTTTGCAAAATGCCAGCGGACTCGTTCCAAAGGGTTAATTATGAGAATGTGTTCATTAATTACTGACAAGCAACTCCCACTCATCTTGCCTAGATTCTTGCCAAGGACAGCTCTCAAATGTTTATGATAGAAACTTTCACAACTACATTTACCAGAAACTTTCACTGCCACAGTTGCCATCTGCAAAGTTTGTAGTAAATGCTTTCATTTTTATTCTCAAACTTCCCTTTCAGTATCCAAAAGTTCGGATTTTGATGTCAGTCACTGAAGTACTTCTTCTGAAAGGCTGATCATGTCAGTGTTGAACTGTGATAACTTTTGCAAGCAGTTTGTATACAGATGAGATGCCAAGTAACTTGGTGTCTAATCAGGATCTAAACTGTTTGAAACTCGGATCATGAATTTGGATGGAAATGGAAGAAAACAGCGTTTTCAGAATAAAAACAGAGGACAGTTCTGCAAATGTTTATAGATGTTAAAGGAGCATTGTTACACTAGTTCTACATTAAACCCTAGATCTGGATCTAGACTGTTTGCAAAGGGGAACACAGATGACATCATGAATATTAATTAGAGACTTTAGAGAGGTTTTAAAGTATTTTTAACTCCTTATATTCACTTATTGTCAGATTTATGCTACCTGTTTAGATCCAGATCAATTTTCTAACAATGATATATCCTGCATTTCCCATATTTAAGTTTAGTCAAACAGACATACACACTGTAGCTGGAACATTGGTTGGATCTAAATGAATATAACTTGATATTTTATCTGGATCTAAACTGTTTTAAAGTATGATCAATGTTTTTGTTTAGAAATGGCAGAAATAATTCTTTGGCAATTGAAACAGGTAACAATTACTGAACGTGCAAACTTGAAAAGGTTGAAGTGTTATTAGACTGCAGATTTCATATAATTTAACCCTTATCATGCTGAGCGTGACCTGCCTGACATTTGCAAACAGCTGGGATCCAGCTGAGACACGGAGTAACAGGATGTCTGATCAGGATCCACACTGTTTGACACTCACACAATAGTACGTCAAATACTTGACTGAATCAGAAGTAAGTAAAAATTTCAGCTGATCGGTGTTTAAGCGAGTATTCTTTATTTTAACAGGATAAAGGTTAATGTTGGTTATTCCCATGGGAATCTTCAGACATACAATTTATTAAATATCCATTTACCCAGCATCTCCATATTGTTTTTGATATTGTGACAGTTGGTATAAATAAACTGAATATAACTTCAACAATACCTGTTGACTTCACAAGCAGGAACAACTAATTGGACATGAATTAATTAAATTTGTAAGTTTTAACCCAATACTCCATGAAAGAAATGACTTCATGAATATTAATTAGAATATATTTTAAAATGGCATATTGTACACATGAGAGTTTTGCCAAAGCAAAAACTGTAGGATCATATCTACATTATATCATAAGCAAACAGAGCAGACCCTGATTAGACAGCTTTTGTACTAGTGTAGGAGCTGTCCGATCTTTGTCTACTCTGTTTGCAAAGACGTAGAAAGGCACATAAGGGAATAAAGGGTTAACCCTTTATCTCATAGAGATGCTTTTTAACACCTTTGGGAACAGTCTCAGTTTGCCCAGATCAGATGGCTCTACTCTGTTTCCGTATGATAATAATACATGTATCTGATTCTCACACCTTCTGTTGTGTCCAAATATTTGTGTCCATAATTATGCCATCATAAAAATTCAGCTAATAAGTATTCATGATGTCATTATTTCTTACATGAATATCCATGAGGTAAAGGGTTTATTCAGCAAACTATTTGATGCAAAACACACAGAAAGTGTTAGAAGTACTTTTGTAGATAATAGATTTGTAGATTATAGATCTGCTGTTTTCAAAGTACCCTTATTACCCTAATTATTCACTCACTCTGTCTTCCCTCTCTGTCTGTCTGTACAGCTGAACAAGTCAGTTATGAACCATTTAAAGTACCGTAGACCAACAACATACTAGCAAATAGTGAATACTCTTGATCAAATGGCTGCTTCAGGAATCAGTTGATCTGGGTGTGCACTATAATTTGCCTAAGTTTGTCTGTCCCTATACTTGAGAGTAAAAACGGTAGATGTTGCAAGTTTTATGGTTATTTAAACTTATTTTGGCTCAAAATTTGGCAATTTAATGAAACAATTGCAAGTTTCATGACCATTTATAGATCTGTAATTTTACAATTGTAAATCTGACAAGTCTTGTCTATATATCATAATGGCCTTAAAGACAGCTCTTGCCAATAAAAAGCAGTTGTTTCAAACTTATCCCTTCCCTTGTGACAAAAATGGTTGTGATCAGCACATAATTTCATTCGTTTTTTTTTCCTTTGAAAATTATCCAGTTGACTTTATGTTTTGGGGGAAATAATTCAGCTAAATTACAAAATTTCAGCTAATAAATATTCATGATGTCATTATTGCTTATTTGAATATTCAACAAGAAAGGTTTAAGATGAGGGTTAAGTGTTATTTGAACAGCTCCTCAGAAGTCTCTTGTAGCATGAAATGGATAACCAGGTGAAAGGGGTCTGTTGTTTCAATGAAGCTTGAAGTCTGATTCTGCTATTTGCAACTTGACATGCATTTTTAAACAGCATGGATCTAGATGAAATGCCAAATAACTCGGCATCTCATCAGCATCCAAGCAATTTGACACTCGGCCTGTAGTATCTAAAAAGCTTGATTGAATCTTAAGTACATGTAGTGAAAATAACACCAGATCCAAATTTGAGCAGACAATATTTGTTCACAGTGGGATAAGGATTAACACTTTTGCACACTAACAATTGAGCTTTCTGATTTTCAATTCTCTGAATAGTATATGCTGTTTATTTTTGAAGTTTTGCACCAAGTGTTAAACAATTTGGATCTTGATGAGACTTGAGTACTTTTGACTCAATTCTCCTATAAGATGCTGGTGTCTAAAGGTAAATCTAAGTATTTGAAAAGACAGGGTCTATATTATTTGCTTCTGTTTTAGTTTAATTAAAAGTTATCCAAAAAATACTTATTCTGCTTTACAAACTGGTGGAGATCAGGAGAGAATTGTAAGGGTACTGTAGTTTATAACCTTTGAAAATGCCGGACACATGTGTACTGGCATTTGCAAACAGTGAAGACCCAGATCAGAGGGCTTCTAGACGAGCCCTCTGATCAGGGTCTGCACTGTCTGTCATTCAAATTCATCTTGCAAAATTATACCCTTTCATTACGGACTCTATCGTTAAACAATAATGGACCATTCCACTTTGAAAAATCAGCATTGAAAGGGTTCAGGTAACTGTTTTATGAGGCATCTTCAGTGAAGCCATGATAGCAGTAGTGTTTGGATGTAGTGTCAGCCTGCTTTAGGCCAAGGATGCAAGAAGCATTCAGAGAAAGATGGCCTGATTAGAACAGAACAGAATGTTAGCTTGATTCTGATTGTTAAAATGGCCATTAGTAGATGGCTTTTGGAGACTTTAAGAACTAATGGAACTGGAGGTTGTCTTCAGCGCTACTTGAGTGCTATATGCATTTAAGTGGACATGCTGCTATATGCACCTGTGGGCTAGTGACTTGGGACCAATATATAAACTAATATTGCTGATACATGTATATGTAGTGACTTGGGGACTGAAGGAGTTGCTGGACTTGTGATCTTGTGTGTTTCTTAGACTTGTGGACTTTTTAGAAGGCTAAATAATGATACTGATATAATGATGGATGATTTAGGGGACCCAGACTTTGGGGTTGATGGGGCGGGGATGGAGGTGTATGAGATGTGGGAAGATTACTTCCAAGGAGGTACTGTACATATTTATTGTAATGCACTGTCCCTGTACATCATCAATATTCATGTAAGAAATGATGCCTCTATGAACATCATAGAGGCATCATATGATGCCTCTATGAACATTTATTAGCTGATTTAGCATTATAAAAAAGTTTTCGCTATGACAGACTCTGCAGATTCAAATGTACATGTATATTATTTAATAAACAAACAAATTTAAGCAGACTTTAAGCTTTGGTCTTTAATAGCTCCTACAGAAGCCTTTTGATACGGGTCTACTCTGTTTCCAAAGATGTTAACCCTTTAAATGCAGGACACACAGTTCAGAGGGCTCCTAGAACAGCCCTCTGATCAGGGTCTGCACTGTTTACCAATCAAAGCCCTCTCACAAACTTAAGCCTTTCATACTGAATGGACTGTGTAAGTTAAGCACTGATGGAAACTTTGAAACTTCAGCATTGAAACACTTAACCATTTACTCCATAAATACACTTTTCTATGCCTTTACAAACAGAGTAAACCCAGATCAGACGGCTCCTACAGGAGCTGTCTGATCAGGGTCTGCTCTGTTTGCTTATGACATAACATAGATATGATTTTACATTTGGCCAAAACTTCCTCTGTCAGTGTGTTGTTATAACATATTAATCTAATTAATATTGATGAAGTCATTATTTCTTACTTTAATATTCATGGAGGAAAGGGTTAAAAGTCACCTCTATCAGGTAAAGGATCATCGTACTGTGTTCTGTCTCCAGAGCTCCAATTCTCTTTTTCTTATTTCTACAATTTAATTATTTATACAATAATTCATAACATTATGAATATTCATTAATTGTGTACTTTTATGATGGCCTATTAACATGGAAACTTTTGGCCATTGCAGAAACTGTCGACTCAGATTTACAGTAAAATCTCGATTATTCGAACACTAAAATACGTTTCATTATCGATCTTTAAGACAGGTGGCAGCTTAATACATGGTGAAAGTCATGCAGAAAGCTCCTCTAGGAGCTTTCTGCATGACTTTCACCATGCATTAAGCTTCCACCTGCCTAAAAGTGTCTAAATTTTTCTATACAAAAAATTCGAATAATCGAGATTTTACTGTATATTATTTACTGTACTTTGGAAATAAGAGAAGCCCAGTAACCTGAGCATCATTGCATATTATAAACCCTTTCCCTTATGAACATTTATGCATGGATTGATCACTTCATGAATATTCATCAACTTATTTTATATAAGGTAAGTTTTCAATGGAATATTTGGCTTAAACAAAAACTGTAGGATCATATCTACATGTATATAATTTGGCAAGCAAACAAAGCAGACCCTGATCTGACATATCCTACAGGAGTCATTTGATCAGGGTCTGCTTTGTCTGCATAGGCATGAAAAGGTATTTATATGAGGGAAAGGATTAAACTGCACAGACACAGGAGAAGACTGTGAGATAGACTGATAAATTATTACCCCAAATTATCCCATAGTCTGGGTAAATCAGGTGTAGATCTGGTAGATATGGGTACAGCTAGACTCAACAAACACAGCACGAGTCCTGTCATTGGAAAAAGAATGACATTTAACACAGTACTTCATAAATATTCATGTAAGAAATAATGACATCATCAATATTGACCCAGTTCTCCATAGTCTTTTAACCCTTTCCCTCATATAAATGCATTTTCACACTTCTGCAAATAGAGTAGACCCAGATCAGATGGCTCAGACAGGAGCCGTCTGATCAGGGTCTGCTCTGTTAGATTTTGACATGATATAGATCAGATTCTACAGTTTTTTGCAAGGCAAAAACATTCCTTGAAAGGTTTACATGATAAAACAGCTAATAAATATTCATGCTGTCATACTTTCTAATATGAATGTTGAACAAGGAAAGGGTTAACAGAGTGGACCCTTAACCCATTCCCGCATATAGACGCTTTTTGACGCTTCTGTAAAAGTCACTTTGTGAAACCATTGTGATAAATAGAGCATTTGCTCCTATGGAGCAAATGCTCTATTTATCACAATGGTTTCAACACTACACAATTCTAAAATGTTCCTTTTTAGTAGTAAATGCTCCTTTTCAGTAGATTTGTTCAAAGAGGTTGGATCTAAAAATAGCCTATATGGGAATGGGTTAATTAGATGGCTTCAGGAGCCATATCATCTGGGTCTGCTCTGTTTGCTTATGAAATATATAGATCTGATTATATTCAATTTCTGCCTGGTCTCTATCAGGTAAAGGGTTAATTATAAAGATCACAATCAGGCCATTTGCAATGGTTACCATAAATTCTCTGATAGCATGCTTAGAGTTGGCTTGCAGACTTGACAGCTTCCTTTTAGCATTATCTTATCTAGCAGCTGTAGTGCAGAGCAGCTTTTAATTATTATGTGTCTAATCATGAGCATCAAACATCAAAGTCTGCAGTACCTGTAAAACAAAGTGATATCTGGCTTTTTTTGATGCAGAAAACTAGTCAGATGTGATTTGCAGACAGGGTGTTTATGGAACAGGGGGACGTCTAGGGAGTCTTATCTTGGTCTCTACTGTTTGATCAACCCTATCCACATTTTGGGTGAAATTGTGTTTACCTTAGGACAATTAGGGTACAGAGAGTTGAAAGGGATTCATTCTTTAACCCTTTCCTCCATAGATACGCCTTTCTACGCCTCTGTAAAAATCGCCTGTTGAAACAATTGTGATAAATAGAGCATTTACAGTAGAATCTGTCCTAAGCAGCCATTCATTTATTAAACATAAGAGTGTTAAAAAGCAGGTGCTTGCTTAACTCATTCCTCCATAAATACGCCTTTCTACGCCTCTGTAAAAGTCACTTTATGAAACCATTGAGATAAATAGAGCATTTGCTCCTATAGGAGCAAATGCTCTATTTATCACAATGGTTTCAAACTACAAAATTCTAAATGTTTCCCTTTCTCTAGTTAATGCTCCTTTTCGGTAGATTTATTCAAAGAGGTTTGGGTCTAAAAATAGCCTATTAGGGAATGGGTTAACCTACTGTGGGTAGATGATTGATTACCTATGCAAACAGTCTGGATCCAGATTAGATGCCAAGTAACTTGGTGTCTGACATCAGTCTACATGTTAAAGTTTGTTGGAATATTTAAGATAATTATACAAGTTATTTGTTCAGAGTAGATCTCTTCTAATTTTTGTTAGCACTATTTCACTGTATAAATTAAATAAGTAGATACATGTACTGATATTTTCAGTTTGAAAAGATAGGTTGACAAGATAATCCTTTCCCTGTTCAATATTCATGTAAGAAAAAATGACATCATGAGTACATGTATTTGTTAGCAGAATATTTATAATGTAACCCTTTGCTTTTATGGAAACTCAGTATAACCAGATCTATATCATGTCAAAAGCAAACAGTGCAGACCCTGATAAGACTGAGACAGCTCCTGTAGGAGATATCTGATTTGGGTTTACTGTTTGCAGATGCATGAAAAGGAATATACATTTGTATATGAGGGAAAGAGATAAAGTACTGATTGTGTTCAAGAATAAAACATCATTTACATTTATATTACTGTCAAAAATGTTTTGGAAAGACAACCTTTGCCATCTGCATGTGAAAAAAAATCACCAAACAACCCACACACATGGATCTGATAGACATTCACAGACAGGGAAAAACTATAACATTATGTAATCAAAAACATATGGATGGTAAATGGATGTTTTGTCCTATAGCTGATGTTGATAATGATAGGGCCATTGTTTACAGTTAACTGTTTGAGTACAGGAAATTAGTGTACTGTCATTTGCAAACAGTGTAGACCCAGCTCAGAGGGTTCATTGAGAATCCCTCTGATCAGGGTCTGCACTGTTTGTTATGCAGAATCCAGAATTAAGAATTTGATACTGAATGGACTCTATCGTTGAACAGTTATTGATTATTCCACTCTGATAATTTAGCATTGAAAGGGTTGAACTCATATGTAATGGTTTTACATTTTTATTGAATACATTTTGACATGACAACTAGTGTATACCCTGCTGAAAGGGCTCCTGCTACATGCATGAATCACTTCATTAGAAGCTGCATTAATTGCACTATTACGCTCATAGATCTGTATTACCTTATATTTTTCTCTGAGTAGTTACACAAACAAATTAGGCAAATATTGCAGATCCAGATCACTTCTGATACATCAGCTTCAATTATCAAAATAGATCTATATTAAACCATAAGCATACAGAGCGGATCCTGATCAGACAGCTCCTATTGGAGCTGTCTGATCTTGGTCTACTGTGTTTGCAAAGGTGTAGAAAGGTGTATTCATGGAGTAAAGGGTTAAGTAAACTAAAAGAGTTAATCACAGATTCTCTAACAAGGTGTAAGGAAGATGCTAGATATAATCAGACATCATCAGATAGGTGGGAACTGCCTTCCTCCTTGTCCTTCGCAGATTCTGGGACAAGATAAGACTGCTTTTCCCCAGCACCTGGCCAAGTAACCCTTTATTCCATGAAGTAATGACATCATGAATATTAATTACCTAGAGGAATGTTTATAATGGCATATGAATGCAGGAAATTTCGGTCATGGCAGGAACTGTAGAATCAGGTTATTATTCCATAAGCAAATAGGCTCCTATCTGGGTCTACTGTGTTTGCAAAGGCATCAAAAGGCCTATGGAGTAATTGGTCAGCACCATTCATAACTGGTTGCATGTAATTTTCTGTCTGCAATTACTGTCATCTGCTTCAGGTCCCAGTGTTATTTATCTTCCAGTTTTGAAAAAACAAATAGAGTGACAGTCATGATGCTCATGGTGAGATTGTGAGTTACTCATTCTCTCACCTTGATCCCATCAACATGCAGCAATGTAGGGGCCTTTGATTCTCTGATTAACACTTAGAACACTATGTTAATATTACCTGCAACATCTTTAACTACAGTTTTTTTCCATTTCTTTTCAAATATGTGATGAGTGGATCAAACAGTTTAGATCCAGACTCAGACTCAGCATCACATCTGGATGCAAACTGTTTTCATTTTCAAAGATATCACTTATTCACAGATATATGCATAGCTTTACCCTTTCATTGTTATATATTTCATAGTCTAAGTTCCAATACCTACATAACTAAAAGAAACAGATCTATCATCTATCAAACTCCTTTGGCAAACAGAACAGACTCTGATTTGGCAGCTTCTACGGCCTATGGGATCCGTCTGATCAGGGTCTTCTCTGTTTGCAAATGAGTGAAAGGCATTTATATGAGGGAAAGGGTTAAAGAGTTAATTGGAAATTTTATCATGTTAATGTATTTTACATATGGTGTTATCACGCAGATTGCTTTTCTTCATGACCCAAGTAACAAATTATAGCTGTGTTACACAAGAGTTACTGCCCTTGATTAGAAGATGTCTTATGAATGAAGATTAGTCATCTTTACCTTTATAATGTGAGACCAGACAATGAATTGACATTAATTTGTAAACAATGTTGACATAGATCAAGTAGAAAAGAGTCCATTCAGTATGAAAGCATATAATTTGCAAGAATGTGGAATGGGAACGATAAATAGTGCAGACCCTCAGGTCAGAGAGCTGTTCTGGGAGCCCTCTGAACTGGGTCTACGCTGTTTACAAAAACCCTTACACTGGTTTCCTGGATGCAAAGAGTTCATAACTCCTGAAGGGATTGGTGCATTAGATTTGCATTCGTTTCTTAAAGAGTATTAAAAAAAATATGGGTCTGTTTGATGAAATAGTAATATTGCTAATTTTTCAATTAACAATGGCTTTTTTAGTAGCGCAAAGGCATCAATATCATATTGACACTTACTAATTAGGATACATGTAGCGATTCTTTCTTTAGATTAGTAGGCAATTACTTTAATGTAATAAACAGCATTAAGATATCACACCATGTTTTATGATAGGTCAGCAGTAGATAGTTTATAGTAGAGAAGAAAACCAGCTGAGTCTGGCATAAATAGGGAAGTATAAACTGAATAGATATATTTATATTGGCCGAGATCTTGTTATTATTACCTGTAGGTCTGTTTGATTAATGGGTAATTGGAACAAGAAGATCAGAGTGAGTTCTGGTCATTCTTTCTTACCATTGCGTGAAGCTACTCATTCTACAGCATACCTTAACACTTTCCCTGTTCTATATTTACCGGTTTTCCAAATTTCAATAACTACTGAATATTCATAGACAAAATAGTTATAATAAAATACGGCAGGAAGAACATTGTAGACATTTTAGAAAGTAAAGAAACATAGATCTATCAAATTTTATTAGCAAACAGAGCAGACCCTGATCAGATGGCTCCTATAGGAGCCATCTGATCTGGGTCTACTCTGTTTGTAAATGCGTGAAAACACGACTATATGAGGGAAAGGGTTAATAATCTAGATAACTCTTTACCTGATTAAATATTCATAGAAGAAATAATGACATCATAGATGAAATTAAGACTTTTTCAAATACCATAGGAACACAAACAATAATTAAAAAGATACGAGAGAATGTGGTACTTATGAAACCCATTACATAATTAACTGCTGCACAAAATTAGATTTTATTCCTTTGCAAACTGTGTAGACATCATGTCTGTGATGTGGTATCTGATTAAGTTGTATGCTGTATTATAAGAAAACTATAGAACAAACTAACCCATTACCTCATAGGCTAACTTAGACCTTTGAATAAATTTACTGAAATAGAGCTTTTGTAACTAGAGAATATGTCAATATTTTGAATTGTGTAGTTTTCAAATGTTCTATTTATCATAATGGTTTCAAAAAGTGACTTTTACAGGTCAAAATGTGTCAGACTATGAGGGAAAGGGTTAATACAGAATCTGATGGTTAACAAACAGTGTTGACCCAAATGCCAAGTTAGAGCTTCAGAAGCTGGGCTGGGTCTACACTTATATACATGTACATGTAATGCAGGAAGACCTTTTTGACTGTAGAATGGCTCATATATGAGATGTCGTATAGCATGGGATTGGAATGTTTTATGCTTTTGCTGTAGTAACATTGAGATTTTGTAATTTCTTTCATTTTTCTTCAAAAATGCATTTATAGAATCAAATAGTTAGGATCATGCCTAGTTTTTTTCATTTTTCTTCAAAAATGCATTTATAGAATCAAATAGTTAGGATCATGCCTAGTTACTCGGAGCTATGTCAGGATTTGAATAGTTTGCCAAAGTTATCACAAATTCCACTACAAATGGTTCATTATGATGTGCTGTATATTGTTACTGTCATCTGACTGATTTGAATGTGTCACACCTTATATTGTAACCACAGAATTGTCTGGGGCCAGAGCTAAATACAGCTTGCCACTCCTGTGTACTTTTAGTTTCAATTAGGGATTGTCACTCTTTTTTTTAACTGATAAATATTCATGTAAAACATTATGACATCATGAATACTAATTAAATGATTTTTTATTAAATTGTAATATGAAGTTTTTTGCAATGGCAGAAACTGCAGAATCAGATTTATATTATGCCATTAGCCAACAGTGCAGACCCTAATCAGAGGGCTTCGCTAGGAGTTTTCTGATCTGGGTCTACACTGTGTGCAAATGTCAGTATACTTTTTATTTACTTTTAATGAGTTACCCTTTCCCTCATATAAACACATAAGGGTCTGCTCTGTTTGCTAATGGAATTTGATAGATCTGTTTCTTTAGTTTCTAACATGACTACAATGTTCCACCTTCCATATTTCATTTTAAATATTTTGTCCATGAATATTCAGTAGGCATTGAAATTTGGGTACAATTTGTATTATGGCACATGAACACAGGACATTTTAGCTCACACAGAAACCATACCATAAGCAAACAGGGCAGACCTAGGCCTGATCGGATGGCTCCTATAGGAGTCATCTGATCTGGGTCTTATCTGTTTGTACAGGTGTAGAAAGGAGTATTTATTGAGTAGAGGGTTAAAACCCAAATACCATCATATGGACTAAGATCCCATGTACATTCAAGTGAATTATAGAGAAAAGTTATTAAAAACTACCTGTTTTCTACTTTCAGGGTCATCTGTGGATCTGACACCAACTTTACTTGGCATCTATGACAAAATAGCATCAGCCAATGAAAATGGAGATGAGGGACCAACAGACCAACCAGAATGTGACTACTTTGTGACCAATGAGTTTCTTAATGATGGGTCAGGTGACCGTTGTCATTCACCTGAATCCTCTCCAGTAGCTACCAGAAAAGACTTTCATCCAACCAGTAAATTTCATTTAATTGGTAAATTCCATCCGCACAATAAACATGAATGGGATACAGAAGAAAACAATAATAGGTTAAAAATGTTATCAGCAGAAAAGAAGGAATCTTTGGGTTTAGACACTGATAACAAGAAAAGGCCTTTAAGTATAAGTTCAATGTCCTCCTCCTCTACATCCTCATTACCACGGCGACGAAAACGCCCAAATTTGTGTGAGTACTCCGACACCAGCAGTGCCCAACATTTGGACATTGAGAAACTGGACAACTTGTTGTACATTGATGATGCTCCAGAGAATGATCAAACTGGGGCAAGAACAGATGAAGATTCATATTCATACTCAGATGATAGAAGAAAATCAGGTGGTGAAACTGATTCACAAACATCAGCTTCAAACCAAGGGGACCAACCAGAAAACATGAATGAAACATTAACCACCTACCAATCAGATTTAAGTCTTTCTTACACTCCCTCAACATCAGCCAATTGTAGCACAGCAGATTTGTCATTGAACTCTGATTTGAAAATGGAGGTGGAAACTGATAACACTCCTCGAAGGTCACCCACAAGGTCATCTCAAAAGTCACCTGGCATATTAAGGTCATCAAGTTCATCGTTCAAACAAGCTGGACACTATGTGAGTTATGTACAAAGAGTGGTGTCTGAACTGGTGGAGACAGAGAGAATCTATGTGAAGCACTTGGAGGAAATCAAAGTGGTGAGTACTCTTTTGCAATGATAAAATATGCAACTGAAACAACAGCTCTAAAAGAAAGTTATAATCTATTCACCCAACATGCAGGTAAAACTTGATGTCTACTTCATAATTATGCAACCATCATTATCATTTTATGTCCACAGAAACATGGTGTTTAAACCCTTTACTTCATGAATATTCATGCAAGAAATAATGAAATCATGAATATTAATTAGATTATATTTTATAATGTCATATAAAGTTTATAAACAAGAGAATTTTCGGCCATGGCCGAATCTAGTATTATTTCATAGGCAAACAGAGTAGACCATGATCTGATGGTTCCTACAGGAACCATCTTATCTGGGATTTCTCTATTTGCAAAGATATTAAAAGGTGCATCTATGGAGTTAGGGGTTAAGTTACCCAGGTAACTTTAATGTCATCCGTCCAGATTTTTGTCTGGAGCATTACTCATAAAGTATTATAGGCACAACTGTGAAACTTTATATGTGGATTGAGGGTGATGAGATGATGTGCAGTCAACAAGGGTTGTAACTCTAAATTCATTTTTGAGGGAGTTATTCCCCTTAGTTACTTTTAAGGAGCAATTTTTTGTCCGGAGCATAACTTGTCAAGTATTATTCACTAACACTACATTTTTGAGGGAATTATTCCCCTTAGTTACTTTTCAGAAGCAATTTTTGGCTGAAGCATAACTTGTCAAGTATTGTAGGCACAACTGTGAGATTTTATATATGGATAGATTAGAGGGTAGTGAGAGGATGTGCAGTCAACAAGGGCTGTAACTCTAAATTCATTTTTGAGGGAGTTATTCCCCTTTGTTACTTTTCATAAGCAATTTAAGTGGATGAAAGGATTATTGAGCTTTTGCCTCTTGTATTGAAGTCAATGGATCTTGTGACAAGGTGGCGGGTGGGGGTATTAATCACCTTTAGTGATAGCTCTAGTTGTCTCTTGACTCAGCAATATAGTGTCTTGTAAGACCACTCTAATCTGGATCAGCAATGCGGTCTCTTGTAGGACCTCTCTTACCTGGATCAGCAATACCATCTTTTGCACTTTTAGACTCCTTTAATCTGGACCAGCAAACAGATTGTTTTTTTACTCAACAAAAGTCTAATCCCTCTAATCTAGACCAGCAACACGATCTTTGTGAGTCCCTTGTAATCTGGATCAGCAATACAATCTGTTGTAAGACCACTATTATTCTGGATCAGCAATACAGATTGTTTTATTGGCTCATTTATCTCTGTTGTCTGAACTCCACATAAAGAATTCTCATACCTTGAATCCCATATACGAGGTTTTATCCTGTTCATTCACAACAAAGTTGTGTTTTAGAACTAAAGTGTTGTAAATAAGTTTTCAAGTACAACTAGTGAAACTGTCTGCAAAAAAACACTTGATACCCATTCAACTTCTTTGTTTTGTTGTATATTATAAAACATTTGTTTATCTGATAGTTGAACAACCCTCTCAAGTTCAATCTGTTTAAAATTGATTTGGAAGAAGTACAAAAATGATTAACCCTTTACATGATAGAGACAAATTTTCACTCTTTGCAAACAGAGTAGACCCAGATGATAGGAGCAGCCTGATCAGGAGTGGCTCTTTTGCTTATGGAATCATATATACCTGATTCTGCAGTTCATGCCACAACCAATAAGTCCTTTATTCATGTACCATTAAAAAAGCAGCAAATAAGTATTCATAATGTCAATATTTCTTAAAACAAATATTCGTGGAGTAAATGATTAAAATTGAGTTTGGAAGACGTACAAAACTGATAAGTGTAAATGCATCACATTATTTTCTCAAGCACCTAACCAAGTGCACGTAGTTCCGATGAAAATTGAACACTTTGAAAACTAGTGGTAAGTTTGTAATAGCCTTTGTCAATAGATCTGACAAGAAATCCAAACTTTTTTATACTGGTCTCTTCTTTTATTAACCCTTTCTCTTTTGAATATTTATGTAAGAAATAATGACATCATGCATATTTATTAGCTGATTTTTTTAATGTAAACTTTTTAAGTTAATTTTTTGCTATATGACAAAAACGTAGAATCATATCTATAATCATGTCATAAGCAAACAGAGTAGACCCTGATCAGACGACTCCTACAGGAGCCAATTCTGATCTGGGCCTACTCAGTATTTGCAAATGAGGGAAAAAAGATTTATAGAGGGAAAGGGTTAAGGAAATGAAGAATATTTTTTTAGAACTGAAGTAGAAAGCAATTATGTAGCATCATGTTATGAGAACCCGATCGCAACTTATCTATTATTTGCAAACAGCTTGGGTCCATATGAGATGCCAAGTAACTCGGCAGCTCATCCAGAGTTACTGGGCATCTCGTCAGGATCCAAGCTGTTTGACACTCAATCAGTGGTTTCTCAGAAGCTTGAATGAACCGCAAGAATATTCATATCAGATGAAATCTTCATATCAGCTGTTTCAAGCTATTGTTCTTATTTTTTATCATTTTTATTATGTAGATCTAAATTATGATACCATCAATATGGGGAAATACATTATCTTTTCCCATTTCTTTGCATACAGTATAATGGATGTTTGCAATACATGTATTGTTGTCTTCTTCAATTACAATTAAGATATTTTCTTCCATTGCTTCGGTCTTAAGCTTATCAAAACAAGAATTATTATGCCAAATAATTCTGGTAATTCAGCGCTGATGTCAAATTGCTTGCATCCTGATGAGACCCTATCTTGAATGAGGGTTTTTTTTGGGTTCTAAATCACTGGCTTACATAGTCCGGAAAGACTAAGATTGGAAACTCTATCTTTCATAACAAGCAACTGGTTCATTCAGGTAAAGTCCGACATACAGGAGAACATTGAGAAAGTGACAACTTCATGAATAAACATTGGTGTCTTTAACCCATTACCTCATAGGCTATTTTTAGATACAACCTCTTTGAGAATAAATCTACGGAAAAGGAGCATTAACTAGAGAAAAGGATTTTTTTTTATAATTTTGTAGTTTGAAACCATTGTGATAAATAGAGCATTTGCTCCTATAGGAGCAAATGCTCTATTTATCACAATAGTTTCACAAAGTGACTTTTACAGAGACGTCAAAAGTCGTCAATATGAGGGAATGGGTTAACCCTTTCCCTATTCCTTGTTTATTCCAAATTTCAATACCTACTGAATATTCCTGCTCAATATAGTTATAATGAAATATGGGAGGTGGGACATTGTAGCCATTTTAGAAAGCAAAGGAACAGATCTTTCAAATTCCATTAGCAAACAGAGCAGACCAGAGCCATCTGATCTGGGTCTACTCTGTTTGCAAATGTGTAAAAATGTGTTCATGTGAAGGAAAGGGTTAAATGCAGATGTTTGATTAACCCTTTACTCCATAAATACGGCTTTCTTTGCCTTTGCAAACAGACTAGACCCAGATCAGATGGCCCCTGTAGGAGCTGTCTGATCAGGGTCTGCTGTTTGCTTTTGAAATAATATAGATATGATTCTTCAGTCTCTGCCAATAGTCAAAATATTCCCATGTCCATGT
Organism: Azorinus chamasolen; assembly: GCA_963576725.1. NCBI lineage: Eukaryota > Metazoa > Mollusca > Bivalvia > Cardiida > Solecurtidae > Azorinus > Azorinus chamasolen. The sequence goes on along the minus strand of OY755235.1, from coordinate 23,549,590 downwards.
GCTAAACAATTAATCTAATCAATATTCATGATGTCATTATTTCTAAGTAACATGAATACTCATGGATTAAAGGACTAATTCAGGACAAAGGCAACAGAGAAAGAGAGAAAGTTTGAAAAGAACATAGAAAAATAGTAATGAATGGTTTTCAGTTATGTTGCAAATATTTTGCAAGCAAAAGGACAACACAAGGATTCCATGTCATTTAGAGTAATCTCCCCTGTTCTTATAACTCATTGCAGGCAGAGCTTGTCCATAGATACGGAAGCGATAACTTTGTTATTATCTTTCGAAAATTATCTTAGAATTGTTCCGCAACAATGGTAGCTTGTGAGTATGGCTTACACTCTGGCAGATCCATAAGTAAATTCTTTTGATAGCTTTTCAAGTGAACCATAAAGTCATTGAAAGTTCATGTTCGGGTAGAGTTCAAATGAAGTACGCCCAGTTTAGTATCATCCTCTGTATCGGTATTTGCTATAGATCAAGTTGGAATAAAATTACCCCTAGTCAATCTTTATACAATTTTTTATGAGGTATGTGCACAGATTTTATGAAGACTTTGACAAATTGATTTGATAAGATCAAAGGTCAAGGTCATTGAGGACTTACATGTATGCATACTTACTGGTAACGAAGCGATAGATAAATATGCATATTCATTTACTAAAATCATCATTTCTCTACCAAACCTTATGTTATGATCACTCTTTAGAATCGTCTCGAAGAATGGAGAAATAAAGGAGCTATTCTTGAAAATGTTTTAATTTACGCATCTTATCTAGGCCTCTGCAGTAATAATGTTTATCCCAAATTAAACCAATATTTTCTTGACCATAGGGGAGAAAAAAAGTAAATAAAGTTTGGAAAGACAGTATATAATAATGAGGATTAGACAAATTAATGTATCGTATAAGAGTCCAAAAACTTGTTCAATAACATTAGAATGAAAGTAAATTAAACCAAATTACAACAGGTAGTAATTCTAATTGAAACAAAAAGTGTATTCTTTTATTAAAGGGATTCACATAGATACTGTTAACTTAACCTATTCCCTCATAGGCTATTTTTAGTACCAACCTCTTTGAATGAATCCCAAAGGAGCATTTACTAGAGAAAAGTAAAATTTTAGAATTTTGTAGTTTGAAACAATTGTGATAAATAGAGCATAATTGCTCCTATAGGAGCAAATGCTCTATTTATCACAATGGTTTCAAGAAGTGGTTATTAGAGGCGTAGAAAGGCTTATTTATGGAGGAGAGGGTTGAAGCCAAAATTACTTCTTCAAAAGTTAAAGTAAAACTAGTGAACGTGTTAAGTAATATTTTCTTTGTCTGACAGTAAAACAATTGAAAGGGTTAAGTAATATTTTCTTTGTCTGATATAGCATAATGTGATTTCTTTTTGTAATAAATTCTGAAAAGAAAAAAAAATCAATTTTAGGAAATAAATAAGAAGTATGTTTCTCACCATGAAATAAATTGCTTTCTCAACATTATCGTGTTTTATCTGTCTGTAAAGTATTTTATCTGCCGTGTAAAGTACTTCTATCTAGAGAGATGTCAAAGCGAAAGATATTGAACTTCCTTTGTAAATAAAGAAAACGACACTTGACAAAGTGTCTAGAAATTGTTCAGTATCACAAAGACAAATTGATAAGTAAGCTGCACTTCAGATGAACTTCACTTCATAACTTTTCACCAAAAATTCAAATGAAGGATTTGGCTATATTCAACTTTTTAGTACAGGCAATATAGTTTTAAGAGGTACAGCAAACCCCCTCTAATGCAACCACCAAAAACATGTCTAATTCTGGTTATTAAGACAGGTGGTAGCTTAATGGAGGATGAAAGTTATGCTGTGTCTTCAAGTTTCCAGTCTTAGCTATGAGGATTAATAAAACTGAAATACTTGACATCTAACAGCCACTATTTCATTTGAAGTACATCAACCTTCAAAACCCTTGAAACCACCATTTCTCACTGTTTTGCCAATCTTTCACCTTAAGCACTATAAGTAATTGTCATCTGCAAATATGGTTGTCTGCTTAAATGCTAAAAGTACTTAGTTTGTTTTTGAATTCTTGTCAGAAACATGATGAGAATGTCAAACAGTTTTGGATCCTGATGAGACTCCAGGTTATTTGGATCCTGATGAGACTCCAGGTTATTTGGATCCTGATGAGACTCCAGGTTATTTGGATCCTGATGAGACTCCAGGTTATTTGACTGTTTGCAATCTAAACAGCTTGCCTAGGCTACCACAAACTGGCTTGTAGCATGCTCCAGGTTCAAAACAGAGTTGACTTGGACAATGTGGCTTTAATGGATGACATCTGACCTGGATCTACACCATAATGTTTTAAGAATAACATTTGATTTTGGCCTGTTTGTAGTTGTGAAGAAGAAGAAAAATGCTTGGAAAGTGGCATGATTTCAAAATGATTTTCTGTGAATAGCTTCAGGCTCCATCTTATTTTGGACTTTGAATCAATATCATAAAGAATGAATCAATCGTTAAATGAAGATACTTGGATATTTGCCCTTGTAGGGCTGGGCTATGATTCATATATTAAAAAAAATGATTTGATTTTTATGACAAGAAAAAATATCTTAAAAGTATTCAGTCAACAAATATTGCAATTCAGTTTATGTTTGCATGTACCCAGTGACCTTTCCCTACCGCAGCCCAAACTGCCCACCACAAACCACTTCTGTCAGACAGACTTACCGGCCATAGATCTGTGCTAGATGCAGATTTATAAATGTCTATTAAACGGGTACTTGATGAATATTCATGTAACAAATAATGACATCATGAATATTAATTAGCTGAATTTTTATAATGGCGTAATGAATACAGAAAGATTTGACCATGCCAGAAACTGTAGAATCAGATGTATATTATTTCATAAACAAGCAGAGCAATGGAGCTCCTACAGGAGTCATTTGACCTGGGTCTACTCTGTTTGCAAAGGCATTAAAAAGGCGTATCTATGGAGAAAAAGATTAAACTGATCAAATCATATGAATCGGCCTGTGTATCGGGTTTCATCTAAACAGGCAAATCATGATTAAACCTGAGATGTATTTCTAATCGAATTCTTAATGTGTTGGAACAGTAGATTTTGTCTATCAGCTGACCAGATAATATCATTTCATGCAATGCAATAAGCATTAATTTAAATTCTTTTGCATGGAGAGGAATGGAAATTTGAATCCTTCGAACACTAAGCAAAATTTGTCAACTGCTTCAGTTCTCAAAATATAATTATCTGATAAATAATGTTAACCCTATACTCCAGGAATATTCGTTTATGAAATATTGAAACCATGAATATTGAATGGGTGAAGTTTTAAAAAGGCATTTTAACATGGCACAAACTGTAGAATTAAATCCATATCATTTCATATGCAAACAGAGCAGACCTGTTGAGTCTGCTCCAACAGGAGCCAACTGATCTGGGTCTACGTTGTTAAACATGACGTAAAAAGGTGTATTTATGGAGAAAGGTGTTAACCCTTTCTTTTATATAAATGAATTTTCACACATTTTCAAACAAAGTAGACCTAAATCAGACACAGATTTGCAAACAGAGTAGACTCAGATCAGATGGCTACTATAGGAGCTATCTAATCAGGGTCTGCTCTGTTTGCTTACGGTATAATATAGATCTGATTCTACAGTTACTGCCTAAGCCTAAACATCCTGTGTATATATTTCATCATGAAAAGTTTTAGCTGATAAATATTCATGATGTCATTAATTGTTACATTAATTCAAACAGGCAAACATTTGAAATGGTGCAAAATGCAGAAAGTATATGTTTGTATTACAGGGTTACTACCAGACCTTAGTGGATATGCCCTCTATACAGATACCGGGACTGGAGAGGGAGTGTCTGTTTGGAAACATCCTAGAAATATACCAGTTCAGCTGGTAAGTACATGTCAGTTATATGTACAGATCAATATGTAATAACAGAATCATAGATCAGATGTGTAAATTAAACATGTCCTTGTTTAATATACATGCAAGAAGTTGTGAATATTTATTAGCTTAAGTTTTATAATGGCATAAAATTATGTACCCATTAACTTTTGGTATTAGTAGAAATTTTAGAGTCAGATCTATTATGATTTCAGAAGCAAACAGAGCCAACCCTGATCAGACGGCTCCTACAGGAGCCATCTCTGTTTGCAAAGGCATGAAAAAGCATTCATTTGAAGGAAAAGGTTAAACTTTTTTTCAAGAATTGCTCTTTAACTTCTTCACCAAACCCCATGTTGTAACCTCTCTTTAGAATTGTCTCAAAAAGATGATTCTAAAGAGTGGCTACAATATAGGGTTTGGTGAAGAAATAATGGTTTTAATAAGTGAAATACTCCCCCTTTACTAGTGGCTCTGAATAACTCTCAGTCTTGATTTCATTTTAGTCAAATCATTTCTATCTTACTTCAAAATATTTAATAATTATGGTTTATCCTGAACTTCAAAGTAAATTATATCTTTGAACATTTTCATTTTTAAAGTTCTGCATTGAAGATATCAATTGGGACAAGGAAAAATTGCAGAGTCTATGGAAAAAAAGATTAGGAGTTAAATTTTCGTAAAGCAGTCTTATTTCACTGACAAAAACACTTCAAGTATTAAAAATGTTTAACAGTATTTGTGAATGTCATCAATTGATTTTTAATATGGTATACTAACACGGAAATTTTTGCCAAAGTAGAAACAGTAAAACCAGGTCTATATTATACCATAAGAAAAACAGAGCAGACCCTGATCAGATGGCTCCTACAAGAGCTGTTTGATCTGGGTCTACTTGGTTTGCAAAGACATAAAGAGGTGAGATTATCAAGTACTGGCTAAAGGTTAAATTTTCCTCATCACATTCACTAGTTTTTATACGCCCACCTAATAAAGGTGGTCGTATATTGTCGTGGCCCTGTCCGTCCGTCCGTTCGTTCGTTCGTTCGTTCGTTCGTTCGTTCGTTCGTTCGTTCGTTCGTCCGTCAACATTTTGTTTGTCCGCTGTTTTCTGGGAAAACTATTTGACAGATATTAATGAAACTTCACACAAATGTTAAATGCATCAAGATCTGAAGCTGAGTTGATTCTGAGGTTCATTTGATTTTTCATTTCAGAGTTATGGCCCTTGTCCTTAAAAAATATGCAAATAGTTTGTCCGCTGTTTTCTGGGAAAACTATTTGAGAGATATTAATGAAACTTCACACAAATGTTTAATGCATCAAGGTCTGAAGCTGAGTCAATTCTGAGGTTCATTTGATTTGTCGTTTCGGAGTTATGGCCCTTTTACTTAAAAAATAATGCAAATACATGCAAATAGTTTGTCCGCTGTTTTCTGGGAAAACTATTTGGCAGATATTAATGAAACTTCACACAAATGTTTAATGCATCAAGGTCTGAAGCTGAGTCGATTCTGAAGTTCATTTGATTTGTCGTTTTGGATTTATGGCCCTTTTACTTAAAAAATAATGCAAATACATGCAAATAGTTTGTCCGTTGTTTTCTGGGAAAACTATTTGACAGATATTATTGAAACTTCACACAAATGTTTAATGCATCAAGATCTGAAGCTGAGTTGATTCTGAGGTTCATTTGATTTTTCATTTCAGAGTTATGGCCCTTGTCCTTTAAAAATATGCAAATAGTTTGTCCGCTGTTTTCAGGGAAAACTATTTGACAGATATTAATGAAACTTCACACAAATATTTAATGCATCAAGATCTGAAACTGAATTGATTCTGAGGATAATTTGATTTTTCGTTTCAGATTTATGGCCCTTGTCCTTAAAAAATAATGCATATAGTTTGTCCGCTGTTTTCTGGGAAAACGATTTGAGAGATATTAATGAAACTTCACAAAAATGTTTAATGCATCAAGATCTGATGCTGAGTCGATTTTGAGGTTTATTTGATTTTTCGTTTCGGAGTTATTGCCCTTTTACTTAAAAAAAAATGCAAATATATGCAAATAGTTTGTCCGCTGTTTTCTGGCAAAACTGTTTGACAGATATTAATGAAACTTCATACACATATTTAATGCATCAAGACCTTAAGCTAACTCGATTCTGAGGATCATTTGATTTGTTGTTTCGGAGTTATGGCCCTTTTACTTAAAAAAATAATGCAAATCTATGCATATATGAGGATGGCCATAACTTTTTCATTTGAAATGATATTTACTTCAATTTTTTTATATGGTTAAACCTTAATGTGAATTTTCACATATATTGCAGGGGTTTTGATATGTCATTTTATTCTAAAGTTATGGTCCTTGAACTTCGTGTGTTCGTTGCTTTGTTAGTCGGTCAACTTTTAGTTTGTCTGTTGTTTTCTGGGAAAACTATTAAAATGATATAAATGAAACTTAACACAAATGTTTTAAGCAACAAAATTTGAAGCTGAGTTTATTTTGAGGTTCATTCAGTTTGTCTTTACAGAGTTATGGCCGTTGCACTTTACCAAAATCTGAGGATTAGCTGTAACTTCTTTATTTAATAAGATATTCACTTCATTTTTCAAAAAAATAGTATCACCTTCATATGGAAAGCAAGATCTGAAGCACAGATTAGAAAATGTCAACACTTATAAAGCATGTTGAATCAGAGAAAGTTTGCAAGTGGGCGTATTATGTACCGTATGCGGTACTCTTGTTGTATAATAACCCTGCACAATTTATAATTACATGTATACACATATGTTTTTTTCCAGTCAATTTATGACATGTATACACAAAAAGTCAAATATATTTTCCAGTCGATTTTTGAGGGAGCTAGAGGACTGTGGGATGGATCCAATCAAGGTTGCTGAATGCTTTGTTCGTAACAACGAGTGTTTTGTTATCTACGCAGATTATTGCACAAACTATCCCAGGTATTATTTTCTTGACATTTGTACTAACCCTTAACTCCTTATGAAGCCTTTCCAAACAAGGTAGACCCAAATCAGACCAGATGGCTTGCAGTTGGTCGGTGGTACTACTTGGATGTTCTTCTGTGCATGAAACAGTGCAATTTGTTCGGTGCACAGAATAACCTCTGGGGTCTTCCTCCGCCTGTAATTAGCTGGACATCGTGATATGACTGAAATACTGTTAAAGCGACGTAAAACACGATAAAAACCAAACCAAAACTATTGGTGTCTATGTAAAAGTCACTTTTTTAAACCATTATGATAAATAGAGCATTTGCTGTTATGGAGCAAATGCTCTTTTTTTCACAATGGTTTCAAAACTACCTAATTCTAAAATTCCCCTTTTTTCTGGTAAACGCTCATTTTCAGTAGATTTAGTCAAAGAGGTTTGGTCTAAAAATAGCCCATGACTATGAGGGAATGGGATAAAAGGTTAAGAGTGTTATTTTTGAGGTAGCCATTTGAAACTTGATTGTAATTCATACGGTGACACAATTGGCAAAACATTCAAGATATTCAATTACATATGGATATTCCATTACAGATTAGGACATTTTGACTACGGTACTAAGATACGAGACAGAGATGTGAATGACCTTTACTGATAGATATCAGTCCATTAAAATCCCCTTCAGTGATAGCTTGAATTCATTTAACCCTGTACTCCATAAATATGCCTTTTAGCACCTTTGCAAACACAGTAGACCCAGATCAGATGACTCCTACAGGAGCTATCTGATCAGGGTCCTCTTGTTTTGCTTATGAAATAATATAGATCTGAATCAACTGTTTCTGTCACAGCAAAACTTTCCTGTGTTTATGTACCATAACAGTAATTCAGCTAACTAATATTTATGATGTCATTATAATTTATTTACATGAATATTAACCCTTCGCTTGCTATTCACGTCAATATACCTACCTGTAAATAGTGAAGACCCAGATGAGACAGCTCCTGCAGGAGCTGTCTCATCAGGGTCTGCACTATTTACAAGTTGATTGTGCAACCAGTGCACTCCACAGCAGTGATTGCACAGCGAAATACTTGTACACAGTGAAGATATATGTAATTATACACCAGGGCATGGGTAAAGAAGGAGAAATGTATTTTAAAATTCAGCAAGAGAAGGGTTAAGGAAGTAAAGGGTTAACCCCTTACTGGATGCATATTCATGCATGACTCAATCCACTAATATATTTATTTTAATTCTTTTATCAAAAATAGTAATTAAAGATGGCAAGCAGAAGAGAATCTGTATAAGAAAATAAGTAAATAGAGCAGATCCTGGTCATATGGCACCTACAAGTGGCATCTGATCTTGGTCTACTCTGTTTGCAAAAGGTGTCAGCAGCTGTCTGTCGGTATCAGGTAACAGATTGATATACATGTAACTAGAAGACTGATGGAGATGAACAAACTCTTTGAATGACAGATATTCTGATTACAATCACTATTTTCCACTCCCATGGCTAGAAATGATTGACATAGTAACTGCTGGGGCAAGTTCGTTTTCAATAGAAGTTGAAATACAATAGAATCTGTCTTGACCCTTTACTTCATGAATATTCGGGTAAGAAATAAATCAAGGAAAGTTTAATTGTGGCAGAAATTATAGAATCAGAACTGCACTATTTGCCAGTGTTTGTTTGCTCAAATCCTTTGAGTAACTTGGGTATCCTGTATACAAATACATTTTTTAGCACACTCAATTTCATTTGACAAGTAAAACTATTACGGCACTGAAAGTTTATAACCCTTTACTCCATAGACACACCTTTTTACACCTCTGCAAGCAGAGTAGATCCAGATCAGATGTATGAACTATCTGATCAGGGTCTACCCTGTTTGATTATGAAATATGATCTTATTCTACAGTTATTGTTATGTCCATGAATATTCATGATGTTAACCCTTTCCTAATATAGATCAGTATCCATGCTTATAAAACTTTTTAGTTGAGTCTGAGTCCGTTCTCAAGTTTTTGATTGGTCAGATTTGAGCCTGTGGCTCAAATCTGACCAATCAAAAGCTTGAGAACAAAGATTTGAGCCTTTGGCTCAAATCTGACCAATCAATAGCTTGAGAACAAACTCAGACTCAACTAAAAAGCTATATAAGCATGGACCCTGATTCTACAGTTTCTACCTGACCCAAAATGTCTTGTTTTCATAACCCATTATAAAAAATAATCTAATACATCTTCATGATGTTATTATTTCTTACTTGAATATCCAACAGAGAAAAGATTACGGTAAATGGAGTAAACTATATATTTTCTGTTGTTTCTGTTACAGTGCTGTTGTGGTGCTTAACCAGGTAATGTACGATCCCCATCTGAACGAGGCATTCAAGCAGATCCAGATGTCCTTGGGACACAGTCTGCCCCTTGGTGCCTACCTGCTCAAACCAGTCCAGCGAGTGCTGAAATACCATCTCCTGTTGCAGGTAAGTGAACCTGAGCCTTGTACTTTCAGCACTGTACAGTAGAACCTGTCTTAAGTGGCCATTTATTCATTTAACATAGACGTCTTAAAAAGTAGGAGGTTGCTTAGAGCAGGGGAAAAGTAATGCAGAAAGCTCCTACAGGAGCTCTCTGCATTAATTTTGACCTGCATTAAGCTACCACCTGCTTTATAGACCCATAATTCAACCTTGTTTTGATGGCCACTTAAAACATGTTCTACTGTATGTGCAAGTTTATGATGACTTTTACAAACAGTTTGTACTCGGATGAACATGGAGTAAGTCAGCATCTCATTTGGACAGAATGGTAGATTGAGGACATTGAAACATGACAAAAATAGCACACCTTGATTTGGGTCTACACTGTTTGCAAATGACAATAGTGTCTCGTTTCCTGCACTGAAGGGTTTAATTTTAAAACAAGTTTCGTTATACACTTACAAACACAAAAATTATTGAAGTCAAATAAACTATACAGAAATCTGTTTAACACTTTCCTTAAAGAATTTTCATGTATTTGCAAACAGAGAAGACCCAGATCAGACGGCTCCAATTGGAGACGTCTGATTAGGGTCTACTCTTTTTGCTAATGGAATTTAAAAATTTGTTTCATTCATCTCAAAAATGGCTACTATGTTCCATGTTCCATATATTATTATAACTATTTTGTTGATGAATATTAAGTAAGTATTGAAATTTTGGAATAAACATGGAACAGGAAAAGGGTTAATAACGTGTAGGGGGAATTATGTAAGGGAAGTAATTGAAGATAGAAATAATTGTATATTCTCTCATGAATTATTTCCCTTTGCAGAACATTTTGAAACACTACAACAAGGATGACCCTGGTCATGAGAAGCTTACAGCTGCATTAAATCACATGACGGCCATGTCACACCAGATCAATGAGATGAAGCGTAAACATGAGCATGCTGTACGGCTGCAGGAGATTCAGAGTCAGCTAGAGGACTATGAAGGGGAAGATTTTACCAGGCTAGGAGAGTTAGTTCTAGAGGTAAATATCATTGAGAGGTAATGAATGGGGACATTAAAATTGAGTATTTAAATATTTCAATCCTTTACCTTTAATGAATATTAATTCAATTCTTGCATTAAAAAATGTAACACAAGGGAATGCATTACTAATGCATTACGATTGCCTTTGGTAGACAAGCAGTTCTGCAACATATAAACAAACACAATAGACTTGGATCAAACTGTTCCTATAGGATATGTCTGATCTGCATCTACACTGTTTGCAAAGGAATAACAAAAATGGGATTATCAAGTGCAGGTTTAAAAGCCCAGCATTCAAAAGGTTTAACCCGTTACGCCATGAATTTCATGTAACAAATAACGACATCATTAATATTTATTAGATGGATTTTTATAATGACATATGAATGCTAGAAGTTCTAGTCATAACAGAAACCGTAGAATCTGATCTTATATTTTTTCAAAAGCCAGCAGAGCAGACCCTGATCAGACGGCTCCAAAAGGAGCCATCTGATCTGGGTCTACTCTGTTTACAAATATGTTAAAGGTGCATCTTTGGAGTAAAGGGTTAATCACAGTACTGTTTGTATTTCAGGGATCTTTTCGAATGTTTGGTGTTAAAGCATCACGCCAGATGTTTCTATTTGAGAAAGGTGTCATCATAGCCAAGAGGAAAGAAGACGGGATGCTGAGTTGTAAGGCGTATATCCCAGTAAGTACTCTGTTAGAGTTGAATTGTTCCTTTGTAAAGTGTGAGCTAACAAAGTGGTTTGTATCTTAGACTTTAGCCTACTGTGAAAATGGTGTCTGCTTAAACTCTTAACTGTTGCAATTTTCACTAACTTCTGATTCTTTCAAGCTATATTATTCCATAAGCAAACAAAGCAGACCTTCATCAGACTATAGGGGCCGTCTGATCTAATCTGTTGCAATTGTGTGAAACGGCATCAATTTTTAGGAAAGGGTTAAGGGATAACAATTGTGTGTTAACCCTTTACTCCATATAATCACCTTTTCTCTTGTTTGCAAACAGGGTAGACCCAGATCAGATGGCCTCTGTAGGAGCTGTCTGATCAGGGTCTGCTTTGTTTGCTTATGAAATAATATAGAATATAGATCTGATGGTACAGTTTCTGACAAGGCAATAGAATGGTATGTTCAAGTACTCTGTTAAAAAGTTCACTAATAAATATTCATATTTCATTATTAACTACATTTGTACATGTACATGAATATTGAACAGGTAAAGGGTTAACCCTTTACTTGACAGAAACACATTTTGACATATTTGTAAAGTGTGAGCAAACAAAATTTCTGTGATTTGCACCTTCACAATTATGTGTTAAGAATTAGTGGAGAAAATGTGGGGGGGGGGGATGTCACTTTTCACATCTCTTATTACTTACAGAGGACCGAAGTTATAATAATTATTAGTTGAGTATCAGTTTATTCTTAACCCATTCCTTCATATTGACGCCTTTTGAAGCCTCAATAAAAGTGACTTTTTTAAAATCATTTTGCATGTATCAATTTCATTTAGTTGACTTTTATAATGGCATCATGATCAGAGGATTTTGTTTACCGTAGCAGAAACTGTAGAATTGGGCATATATTATTTTATAAGCAAACAGAGCAGACCCTGATCAGATGGCTCCTGTCTACTCTGTTTGCAAAGGCATGAAACGATGTATCTATGGAGTAAATGGTTAAGTATTGATTCTTTCAATTTCAGTGTGCAACCCTGATGTTAGTGGAGAGTATCCCAAGGGAGCCCCTCAACTTCCAGATTCTTCCCTTTGATAACCCCAAAGGTGCACACACAATACATGTAAGTAGTTTATTTACTATAAATAGTATTTACAATATTTCTACTATTATTTCCTAGAAGTCATATCAAGATTTGTGCTATTGGTATAGTTTTTTATTTGTTTCATTGGTATGGTAAAGTTTGTAAATGAGATCAAAGATATATATTTTTTAGTTAAATGTGCTTTAGAAACTGTACATTGTACCTTGTACAGATACCCTCCAACGCCTTTGCAAACAGAGTAGACTCAGATCTGACAGCTCCTGTAAGAGCCGTCTATCAGGGGCTGCTCTGTTTGCTAATGACATAATATAGATATAGTTCTACAGTTTTCTGTAATGGCCTAAATTTCCTTGTTCACTGGCAATTTTGAAAAATGAATTTGATAAAGTAATGATTTCGTGTATAAACTTTTATGAAGTAATGGGTTAACTCTAATCAAGGTGTTATTTCTTTTCACTCTGAGTTTTAGTATTTTTCTATAAACGTTTCATAGCACATGTATTACTGATTATAAGTGCTTAGCATTGTCATATTTACATTACAGGCTAGGAACTTGGACCAGAAGCGGAAGTGGTGCCAGGAGCTGAAGCGACTGATTTTGGAAAGCTTTGCTAGTAAAATTCCTGACAATGTTAAGGATCTGATCATAGAAAACATGGGCAAGAGCAAAGAGGAAGATGGTAGGTTCTTCTTGATCAAGTCAGACCAATAAGACTTATTCAAACTTATCCTTGCACCTTAACCCTTTCCCGCATATTTACGACTTTTGACGGCTCTGTAAAAGTCTCTTTGTGAAACCATTGTGATAAATAGAGCATTTGCTCCTATAGGAGCAAATGCTCTATTTATCACAATGGCTTCAAACTACAACATTCTAAATTTTAACCATTTCTCTAGTTAATGCTCCTTTTCGGTAGATTTATTCAAAGAGGTTGTATCTTAAAATAGTCTATGAGGTAATGGGTTAACTTGCTACATGCTAAGTCTTGGTCATTACCAAAATTGTCATCTGGTGCAATTCTTAAAGGTAATTTTCCCTTCATTTCTCGTAACCGCTTTACTCCATGAATATTCATGAAAGAAATGATGATGTTGTAAATATTAATTAGCTTGATTTTTAAAATTGCATATTAACACATGAAATTTTTGCCAAAGCAGAATCGGTAGAATCAGATCTATACATTTTCATAAGTAAACTGAGCAAACCCTGATCAAAGGGCACCTGCAGGGACTATCAGATCTGAGTCTACTCTGTTTGCAAATGCATAGAAAGAGGTATTTATGGAGTAAAGGGTAAAAAATACAAAGTATCAAACAGTTTGGATCCTGATGTTACTTCAAATCTTATCAGCATCCAAACTATTTGCATAGGTCATCACAATTTGGTCGGTAGTGTTGGAAGGATTAAGATGTTATCGAAATGAAATCCTGTATACAATTTTATTAACCTATTTCAATATGCCATAGCTCATTATAAATTGCTATTTCATTTCATTTGTTGCATTACAGTTTATGCCCGGCTTGGAGTGATGGATTCTGGGAAGAGTCATGTGACAACTCCAGATTATTTGGAAAAGCGGACAAAGAACAGACGAAAGTCCGGTACACTCATTCCAGGTAAAAACGATGCAATTGTTTAAATGTATAATGAAAATCTGTCAACATATTATACTTTTTAAGGGAAATATGATCTCTTTACAAACAGAGTAAACCCAGATCAGACAGCTCCTTTTATAGACTGTCTGATCAGGGTTTGATTTTTTTCTTACATCTTACAGATCTCATTCTGTAGTCTGTACCATTTGCCATGGCAATACATGGCTGTATTTCATTTTTGTTGACTCAAGAATTGAATTAAATAATGTTCAAACAGATGGAATATTGCTTAAGTTAAACCTGCTTCTTTTGTACAATAGCATGTACTTAAAGGCGAATATTTAGGTTGATTCCAGTATTACATTTTGGTATTGGTAGACAAATGTAGTTATTGAATACGTATATTTGTAGAAATTCTGAAGCCACAGCGAGCGAGGAAAATGCAACAGGGTAGGAACAGGGTAAGTGAACTAAAATTAGTTTATCGTTTTGTGTATAAAAACTGATATGCACATATTTATTTGCATTGGTATTGACATAACCCTTTCCTTCATATATATAATATTATATACCAGTGCCCCTTTTCACCTATTTGCTAACAGAGTAGACCCAGATCAGACGGCTCTTGTAGGAGCTGTCTGATCAGGGTTTGCTCTGTTTGCAAATAAAATTATAAAAATCTGATTCTACAGTTTTTATCTAAAACCAACAATTCCCTTTAAATTTTTACCATATGAAAATTAAGTTAATGAATATTCATAAAGTGATCCATTCATGTATAAAGGTTCATTAGGGAAAAGATTTATGTAAATTTTAGGTGCTAGCAGTTTTACATGAATCAATATTTGACATGAGTTAATATAAATGTTATGTTTGTCCATCCATCTGTATATTGACAGTGAAAAACTATTGAAACACATTCTCTTCACACTAAGTAACTGTCATCTGCAAAAATGGGCTGTATGCTGTAGCAGATGATAATTACTTAGTGTGCAGAGCGCATGTTACAGTAGGTTTATACAATGTCATCATACAGTTAAATTTTCTTTTATCTGTTTTAAAAAATGCAATCAAAGTGTCTGTTTGGATCCTAACGAGACGCTATTAAAGTTACCTTACAGTTTTCATACTTTATCATGATTTACTGCTAGTGTGCAAATAGCAGTTTCGAGATTATCATCAGCTTCAATTTCCAAAGAATTGTTGTTATGTTTTTGACTGACAATAGATCGTTTGAATAAACAGATACTCATGCTCATTCGAAGTTAACATAAAATGAACATGTGGTTTATTTTAACATATGAATATTTAACCTTTTACTCTAAGACTATTCCTGGTAGAAATATTGACAGCATGAATCATATCTGTATTGTGCCATAAGCAAATAGAGCAGACCCTGATCAGACAGCTCCTACAGGAGCCGTCTGATCTGGGTCTACTCTGTTTGCAAAGGTGTAGAAAGGTGTATTTATGGCGTAAAGGGTTAAGTTAGACATTTGTTCCCCATGTGAGTTAGTACCCAGTATATGATTTAATTTTGGTTCTTTTTCAGAATGATACACCAAGCCCAAAAACAGTACGTATTTACTACCCTGTCCAACAACTATTGCTGGATATGGTTAGATTAAGCTGATGATTTTATTTTAAGTTTTATGTTAAACAAAAGAAAATTTGTCCATTGGATAATTTACTTTAAAATAATGAAATAATTTTTCATGCCACAATTTCATTTCTTGTAAAATCATTTTAACCTACTTCTTCATTAACCCTTTGCTTGCTGAATTTTAAAATACATTTCTCCTTCTTTACCCATGCCCTGTTGTATAATTACATATATCTTCACTGTGTACAAGTATATCGCTGTGTAATCACTACTCTGGAGTACACTGGTTGCGCAATCAATTTGTAAATAGTTCAGACCCTGATGAGACAGCTCCTGCAGGAGCTGTCTCATCTGGGTCTGAACTATTTACAGGTAGGTATATTGACGTGAACAGCAAGCGAAGGGTTAAAGAATAACCTGGTTTGTACAGATTGCTTCTTTGTCTGTTCATGTGTCTGTCAGTCCATCCCCCCATCCATCAATCTGTCTGTCTGTCTGTCTGTCAGGAGGGTTTCCAGATGGTAACTTGTTTTAGGAATGATGAATTTCATTGAAACGCCATACAATGTTACCTTATGAGGAGATCTAATGTGGGATTGTGTTTCGAGGTCACTGTTATGACTGTTACTGAAAACAGATATTTATAATAATAATATGGTTTCAAGATGATGACTTCAGTTAAGGGTGCCAGGTATGAATGAAACTTGATACTATGTTAGATTATGAGGAGGTCTAATGTGGGATTGAGTATAGGGTCAGAATGTCAACTATGAAAATAGCAAAATAGCCATTCATCACAACAGTTTGGTTTCCTGATGATAGTTGCCAGATGACAATGGTCTCCTGATGGTAGTTTCCAGATGATAATGGTCTCCTGATGGTAGTTTCCAGATGATAATGGTTTCCTGATGGTAGTTTCCAGATGATAATTTGTGTTAGGGATGGAAGAATTCATTGAAGCTTCATATAATGTTACCTTATGAAGAGGCCTGGTGTGGGCTTGTGTTTAAGGTCAAAAGGTCAAGTACGAAGGTCACCGTGTATAGGGTCTAAAGGTCACTGTTGGTAGCAAATAGACTTAAATTTTGCTGTCAGAATGATAACTTCGGTACATGTATACTGTATGTTAAGTTTTGAGATATATTTTAAAAAATCAAGGTCTTGATTGTTCCAAAAATGCTGATGATGGCAGGGGATGAGTGTTGCATGTAACACTGACAGTAAGATTCTTTTTTTTCTCAATTTTCAGCCTTCTGCCTTGGATAACTTTTTATACAACAAGCAGTCACCAGGCAGTGGGGTAGGTGTCATTTAGATATATATGTGCAGAGATGTACATAACATGGGTATATAGGAAATCTAAATAAAGTATTTGTGTATATTTCTCCACCAAACCCTATCTTGTTGCTACTCAGTAGAATTGCCTTTCCAAGGTGATTCTACTGTATAGCAGCAAGATAGAGTTTGGCTGTCAGAGAAATAAGTGACTTTGATAGATCAGTACACACATCTTATCAACATCTCTGTCGGTACATGTAGTTACATAGTATTAACCCTTTCCCTCATATAAACCTGTTTTCACGCATTTGCAAACAAAGTAGACCCAGATCAGACGGCTCCTAGAGGAGCCGTCTGATCTGGGTCTGCTCTGTTTGCTAATAGAATTTGGTAGATCTGTTTCTTTGTTTTCTAAAATGTCTAAAATGTTCCACCTTCCATATTTCGTCATAACTATTTTGCTAATGAATATTCAGTAGGTATTGAAAGTTGGCCAATATGCAGAACAGGGAAAGGGTTAATACCAAAAGACTATCAAATAAAAAACTACAGTTTCAAACTGTTAACCCTTTCTCTGTTCTATGTTTATAACAAATTCCAATCTCTAGTGAAGACTCATGGACAAAATAGTTATAATGAAATATAGAAGTTGGAACATTTTAGCCATTTTAGAAAGTAAAGAAAAAGATCTATCAAATTCCATAAGCAAACAGAGCAGACCCTGATCAGACAGCTCCTGTAGGAGCCGTCTGATCTGGGTCTTCTCTGTTTGCAAATGTATGAAAAGGCATTTATATGAGGGAATGGGTTAATGTCAAGACGAGACTTTTTGTTACTAAAATGGAATAGAAGTCAGGAAATTTGAAAATGACACACTAAGTTTTGTACGTAGTTAGCCTGTTATAGTCATCAATAATCATTTAATCTATTTCTCCATAGAAACACCTTTTTGACAACTTTGCAAACAGAGTAGATAAGATCAAGGTCAAACAGTAGTGACTGTACTTGTTGATACAATTCTACAGTTTTTACCATGGTCGAACATCCCCTTGTTCAGTGGTCGTTATAAATATTCTGTAGATATGAAGTTATGAGATAAAAGGTTACAAAGTTGATGAATACAGTAAAACCCCTCTAAAGTGACCACTTTAAATGAATAAAAATAGGTGTCTTTAAAGCAGGTGGTTGCTGAATGCAGGATGAAAGTAACGCAGAAAGCTCCTGCAGGAACTTTATCCTGCTTAACTCTTTCCTCCTCTTTACGCCTTTCTATGCCCCTTTAAAAGTCACTTAACGCAACCATTGTGATAAAAAGAGCATTTGCTCCTATAGGAGCAAATGCTCTTTTTATCACAATGGTTTCAAACTACAAAATTCTAAAATTTTACTTTTCTCTAGTAAATGCTCCTTTTGGGTAGATTCATTCAAAGAGGTTGGGTCTAAAAATAGCCTATGGAGGAAAGGGTTAAATTAAAATGCACAATTAGACCCATTTTGGTGATCACTTTAGAGGACGTTTACTGCATATGCAAATAAAATTATAAAAAAAATTCCTGACTTTGATTATGTCTGTTTTTCAATTCAGATCAAGTCAAAGATTTCCCCTCTGGCATGGAGAGAGAGACAGGAGAATGATCCATATGGCACAACAAAGGCATCTCCTGGTCCAAAGCGTCCTACATCTGTCCATCGCAGCCAGAGTTTCCAGCTTTCCAATAAAGACTCGCCTAAACGGGACCAATTTTCACGGAAGTATGGAAACAATGACTCCATGTCCATGGACGACCTGTCTTATTCTGAGGGGACAGTTGTCAGAACAAACAGCTTCCGTCTAGCTACAAAGATATCACCCATACGGTTGGACTCGCAGGATGATGTTGATGGTACTCCAAGACCAAACACGCCAGATAAAGACAAGCGTACCTCAGGAGTGCTTACAGAGATCAGAAATGTAGACAACATATCTCCTACAATTCAAAAAAGCATTGATAAGGAATTGAATAAAATCAACCTTTCATTCGGTGCAAGAGAATCAGTAGAAGATAAGCATGAAAACCTTGATGGAAGTTACCTAGATGATGGTGGTTCACGTAAACATAGCAGATATGCAAGTATGCCAGTCTTGAATAGTGATCCAGTAAGTTCATCAAGGGTACATGGCACCAGCGGACCAAAATCTCCATTCTTGAATTCCAAAGTTATAGATACACAACAATATTTTTCATACAGACGTGACAAGAGAAGTGGGTCTCCATCTTTAAGTGATAAGCAAAATGAGACTGCTGTTACTGCATTTAATGATGCATTTTCAAACTTACGTAAGTCACAAGAAAATTTGATCAGTAAAGGTCTACCAGCAAAACCAATGACTCTAACTCAACCAAAGCCATTTACATCCACTTTGAAAACTTCAGGGTTAATGCTTGCACATCAAGCCAAGCGTAACAAATGGACCATGGGAGACCGGTTTACTAAAGGCTCAATGTCAGATCTGTCACATGTGAATGAAGACCCCTGGATACGAAACAAGCAAAGATCTTTTACTGAATCAAAATTAAGTTATTCAGGAAAAAAGGATGGAGTTAAATTCAGCCATGACCAGAAGAGAAGATCATTGGATAATTCAACAAAGAATGCTGAAAACTATGAACAGACAGATGGTCATCCAAAACATAAGAGGACCCAGTCATTGTGTAGTGAAAATAGATCATTTTCCAAGGACAATTTGGATTGGTTAGTCTATGCCAACAGGAACTCTCTTCCAGTCTCAGACTTTTCGGTGGAAGAGATAAACAAGAGGTTCAAATACTGCACTCCACCAAGGGGAGCGATGGAGCCGCCACCATGTACGCCTCGAGACAGAATGCTGCTGCAGCATCATAATGTGGTCAATGCATGTGGTGTACCTTTGAGATATGGCACTGACCAATCAGGAGTCAATGTACAGGATTACTCCAGAGGTATTGAATCTGCCAATGCCGACAGTAGCGTCTCACTGTCTGCAACAACAACCAGCAGTGAAACTTGTAGTAGTCCTGACATTTTGAAGGATGCTGTTTTCGATGATTCCGGTTCTGCTGAAAAGTTTTTCCCTCTTGGAAAAACTGGTCTTTCGAGATCTTTTTCGACTCCGGAAAATAAGCGTGGGAACAAAGTAAGGAAAAATTTAGAAGATGACAGACCAGCATCTGCAGATGTCCTTGGAGATGTAAGCCATATTGAAGAAAGTGAAAAGCTTGTAGCTGAGATGGAGCATTACATGAAGCGTTCCACATCCTCAAGTAGTAGTTTGAATTCCACATCTAAGAATAGATTTCCAGCATCAATACCAAACTTTGAAAGACACTCAGAACAGAAGCCACACAACAAGAATCGTGATTCTTGTATTTCCACTGGGTCAGCATCCTCCTACGAAAGTACGGGTCATGTGGAAACATATGAGAACCAGCATGATGAGGGTCTTGTTGATACAATCAAATCCAAATTCCACAACATTACATCAAAATTTACAGGTAAAAAGCTGAGTACAGCAAGTAGTCCTTCTGAACACAGTGGCAGCGTCTCCCCACCCACCAGTCCAACAAGATACAAACAGGAAAATCATCCTACTAAAATAATTCCAACACTGTCACATAATTTCAGCTTGAAATTAAAGGGAGAAAAGAAGTACACTGAACCAGATTTGTCAACAATTTTAAGAGAAAAAGAACCGGGTAGCAAGGCTATCGGTGAAAGAATGGCCAATACAGATTTAGATGATTATGCCACTTTCTCACTACCCAGAACCCAGCTTAGTCTGTCTCCTGTTCCATTTGAACCAATAGATTCAGATATCAAGGTAGCAGATCCACCAGTAAAACACACTCCAGAGATCAAACCTAAATTGTATGGGAGATTTTCTAATGCAAGTCTGACTAGTCCAAAACCAAACACAGAAAGTACCATTTTTCAGACTCAGTCACATTCCAAACTTAATAGCACAGACAATACAGAAAAAATGCAAAACATGCAGCAGTCAGACTCGGCTTTTTCAATACAAAGTGTTGAAATTGACAGCAGTTCTTCTGGGGACTCTCCTAGGGAGCAGTCAAGCAAGAATGGAGAGAAAGCAAGAAGTGTATCAAAATCTAGTGAAGCAGATATGTTTTATGAGCGTAGACTGTCGGCAGTGTTCAATAGTGATGAAGCATTCAGGGACTCAGCTGTTTATTGTGATGATATAGACACACCGACAGTCAATGTAGCACCCACGGAGAAAATGGTGCCATCTAAAGTTCCCATCAAAGAATATGTGCAACTTCTAGAGGAGAAAAATAAACAGAAAACAGTTCCAACCTTTAAGATCAAAGTTAAAGAACCCAGTGCTATTATTAAACAGCGAATTGAGAGTTTAGCAGCAAATGCTGAAAACAAAAACACCAGTTCAAACACTAGTAGGAGCATCAGTACGACAAACAGTACGTCCCATAGTCGCTCCTCAAGTAGAGCATCCAGTGAAGAGAGACAGCTAAGTGGCTATGGATTAAAAGAATTCATCCCAAAAAGGTTCTCATGTGACCACATGGATGATGAGGAGCAGATGTTTCGGAGCCGATCAAACAGTGGCAGATTAAAACCTGCATTTTCTATGAGTACATTGGATCATATGGGAACTGATGTTGAGAACTTGGTTGTCATGAAGGGATGGGTGAGAGAACTTATCGGAAAATTTCAGAATGACCCATGAAGTATAAATGTACAGATGAGTGAAAGTGCTTATACAGTAAAACCCCACTAATGCGACCACCAAAAAGGGGCATAATTCACAGTGGCAAGGGCAGGTGGTTGCTTAATGCAGGACGAAAGTTATGCAGAAAGCTCCTATAGGAGCTTTCTGCATAACTTTCGTCCTGCATTAAGCAACCACCTGCTTATGAAAACAGCCATGTTTGTTTAAGTGGTCGCATTAAGTGGTCGCATTAGCGGGGTTCTACTGTAGTTACATGTATATGTAGGCCAGTAAGGATTCCTGGTGATGTAGAAAAATCATCAGAGGAACATTTACAAATAAGCCATGTCAAAAGGAAAGGTACTAACAAGGCTTTTGTAGAGACATAACCCTTTAACCCTTTCCCTCATATAAACCTAGAGGAGCCGTCTGATCAGGGTCTGCTCTGTTTGCTAATAGAATTTGAAAGATCTGTTTCTTTGCTTTCTAAAATGTCTACAATGGTCCACCTTTCATATTTATTTATAACTATTTTGTTAATGAATATTCAGTAGGTATTGAAATTTGGGCTAAATATAGAACAGGGAAAGGGTTAATTGATAAACCTACCTTTTGATGCCTTTGGTAAAAAAGTAGAAGCTGTCTAATAAGGGTCTGCTCTGTTTTGCCATATTATTTCACAAGCAAACAAAGCAGATCCTGTACAGATGGCTGCTACTGGAGCCATCTGATCTGAGTCAACTCTGTTTGCAAAATGCATCTGAATCAGGTAAAGGGTTAACCTTTTCTTCAATTATTAGATATCTGTTTGTTCTAGTAAGAATTTATTTTGCTTATTGCACTATTACCACATGATCATTTGGTATGTTAATCTTGGATTATTAAATCTTTGCATGCTAGTACTGAATTGCAGTTTGGATCCAGGTGAGATGTCAAATAACTCAGCATGCCACCAGGATCGGAACTCTATGATGCTCTTCCTGCTGTTTTTGAAAACTTGACCAACAGAATTTTATCAGATGACAATATTTGGAGACGAAATTTTACTAAGCATGCAAAGAGTTGATCTTAGCCATCAATGCATAATAGTACTTAGGGTCGACACTCTGATAATGACTTTTGAAAGGAATACCATGAACAGTCTATTTAACCCTTTACTCCATGAATATTCATGTAAGAATTAGTGACCTCATGAATATTAATTACATCATTGTTAATAATGGCTTATGAACACCGGACATTTTTCCCTTTGCAGAAACTGTAGAATCAGGTCTATGTTCTATTATAAGCCAACAGAGCAGACCCTGATCAGATGGCTCCTATTGGAGCCATCTGATTTGGGTCTACTTTGTTTGCAAAGGCATAGAAGAGCGTATTTATGGGGGGAAAGGGTTAAAGAGCATGTAGTAACTTAACCCTGTACTCCATGAATATTCATGTTAGAAATAATAACATCATAAATATTAACTCGATTGTTATTATAGCACATGAACACAGATTTTTTTTCCATGGCAGAAACTGTAGAATCATATCCAAATTATATCATAAGCAAACAGAACAGACCTTGATTAGATGGCTCCTAAAGGAACTGTCTGATCTAGGTCTACTCTGTTTGCAAAGGCATAGAAAGGTGTATTTAAGAAGTAAATGGTTAATACAGGATGAAAGTTATGCATTACTTTAATGCTGCATTAAGCATCCAGCTTGTTTTAAAGACTCATTATTGTACATTGAATAGTGGCTTTAGAGAGAGAACGACTACTGTAGTACAGTTCCTGATCAGTAGGGGTTTCTGGTTTGGGTTTTAACCCTTTCCACCATAAATACACCTTTCAATGCATTTGCAAATAGAGTAGACCCAGATAAGATAGCGCCTATAGGAGCCGACATCAGAGTTTGCTCTGTTTGCTTATGATATAATAAAGATATGATTCTACAGTCTCTGCCATGGCAAAAAGTTTCTGGGTTATGCCATTTTTAAAAGTAATATAATTAATATTCATTATGTCATTAATTTGTACATACATGAATATTCATGTAGTAAAGGGTTAACAGATTGTAGCTGTATGTAACTATGTACAGCATTCAAAGGGTTGATTGACCCTTTACTCCATGAATATTCAAATAAGATACATTATATGTAATGACTTCATGGATATTTATGAGTTTGTTTTTTTATAATGTCATATGATTGAACACAGAGAGCTTTGCCAATGTCATAAACTGTAGAATCATATCTACATGTATAATTATGATTCAATAAGCAAAAGCAAACAGAGCAGACACTGATTAAACAGCTCCTACAGGAGCCCGTCTGATCTACATCTACACTGCTTGCAAAGGTGATGAATGGAGTAAAGGGTTAATAGGGCTGCTAATATATGTGTGTTCTAATTATAGTGTGTGTTAGTTTTTAAATAGTTGTACATGGTGTTTAGAAACTAGACCCTGCTTTTAAGAAGGAGCAGATTTTATCAGCAGTGTTAACTCTCTGGCAGCCAATGTCACATCTGTGAATACCTTAGCAAACAGTTTGAATCTAGATGAGACGTTGAGTAACATGGTGTTGCATCAGGAACTGAACTGTTTGATAACTGTGACTGTTTATTTGAAACAAAAATAAAGAAAAATGAAAAATTGTAGCGGACAGCAACGTTTTCAAACTACAAACTTTGGAAGCAAAAGAGTTAATAGTGTAAATTTTTTCCCAATTTGTGCTAACATTCTGCATCACTATCAGGTTCTGTGAAGGTATTTGATGAAATGATTCAATAGAAATATTGGAAACAAAGTGGAACAAAAAAATACAAAGATGGGCAAAGATTAATCACATCACCAATCATCCGTGCACATGTAATACCTTTTCTACTTTACTGTTAACCCTCTGAATACTGAAAACAGGTTTTTCATTTGCAAACAGTGTAGACCCAGATCAGAGGGCTCCTTTAAGAGCCCTCTGATCAGGGTCTGCACGGTTTGTCATTCAAAATCTTAGTGCAAATTAAAGTGTTTTGACTCTAACCAATAAACAATGATGAACTATTGCACTGTGAAACTTCAGGATTGAGAGGGTTAAGGTGTAGTATCACTTGTAGCTATTTTCAGATTTTGTTTGTTACTTATCAGATATATATTATTTAGTATCAGTTGTGTTTTTTTCTTTAAAGATTTCTACATCTTAGTTAACTGACTTTAAGTGCAATTATTTACAGTGAAAGCAAATAAATGGGAAATAGTTTCCTGAAGCAATATCATTGTTAAATGTACAAGTGATGAAAGCATTGCATTGTATTGTTAAAGAACCCATGCCTGCTGCAACTCCTTTGCTAGATCTGTAAAAGTTGCTACATTTACAAGAGACTGGAGCAATGCTTTTGCTTACGTTATAAATGGCTGAAGCAATGCTTTTGCTACATTTACAATACTTTTGCTGAAGTCACAAGTGACGCAATGGTTTTGTTACAATTACAGGTGGCTGAAATAATGCTCAGGCTACATTTGCAAGTGACTGAAGCATTGCTTTTCTAAAGTTACAGTTGGCTGAAACAATGCTTTTGCTACACATAGAAGTGACTGAAACAATGATTATGTTTTACAAATGATTGAAGCAATGCTTTTATTACATTTACAATGACTGGAGCAATGCTTTTGCTAAAGTTAAAGGTGGTTGTAATGAAACAATGATTTTTGTGAAATTACTGAAGCAATGCTTTTTGCTAACGTTACAAGTGGTTAAAATGAAACTTCTGCTACATGTAATTGATTTAATGTTCTTGCTACATTTGCAAGAGGCTGAAGCAATACTTTTGCTAAAGTTACAAGTGGCTGAAACAATACTTTTGTTACATTTACAAGTCGTTTGCTACAAATGCTTTTGTGCTTATGCTACATATTCAAATGGCTGAAGCAATGGTGGCAGAAGTCATGGTTGAAGTTGCTATATATACTAGTGGTTGAAGCAAAGATTTTGAAAAGTGTACAAGTGGCTGAAGTAACGATGCCAGTGCTATATGTAAAAGTGACTGAACAGTGAATTTGCTAGATGAACAAGTGACTAAATTAATGCCTTTGTTAGATGTAAAAGTGAACTGAGGAATGTTGGTGCTGTATGTAATGGTTGATTCAGAGGGCTGCTGCAAGATGTACACATCATGATAGCAATATCTTAGCATCTGTACAAATGAGTCCAGCTGTATAATGACCAATTCATGTACAATGGAAACGGAGCTGATCAATATGTCTTGTGATGACCTTTGCCATAGTGTAGTTATAGTGTTTCGTCCTCCTTTGCAATAAACAATAAAGATCTTTATTAGGGGCAGCACAATTCACAGATGGCATCTGATTTTTTGTTGGTCTACACTGTTTGAAATGAACAAATGTTGGCTTTCAAATAGGAGGCTCATAATTATAAGTTAACCATTTACTTGACAGTCCCACATGTTTATGCCTTTGCAAATAGACTAGCCCCAGATCAGACAGTTTCAGCAGGAGCTGTCAGATTGAAGTCTGTTCCTTTTGCTTATTACTGATCTGATAACTGACAGATCTGATTCTCTACTTTTTGCCATGGCAAAAAATTACTAAATTTTAACCCTTTCCCTCATATAAATGTGTTTTCACGCATTTACAAACAGAGTAGACCCAGATCAGATGGCGAGGAGCTGTCTGATCAGGGTCTACTCTGTTTGCTAATAGAATTTCAAAGATCTGTGTCTTTACTTTCTAAAATGGGTACAATGTTCCACCTTCCATATTTCATTTTAACTATTTTGTCCATGAATAATCAGTAGGTATTGAAATTCGTAATAAACATAGAACAGGGAAAGGGTTAATTATAATTAATAATGATAATGGCCGGAATCTTACATGAATTACATGAAGTAGAAGGTTAAACTCAACTAGTAATGCTGCTGCTTTTGTGTGATATTTCCCAAACTGCATAGAGATAGAAACTTAGCTGAACACTGTAGATTATCCATCACTTTCAGATTTGTACATTAGTGAGGCTTTAACCCTTTACTTCATATACATGTAAATGCCTTTTCACACTGTTCCAAAAAGAGTACACCCAGATCAGACAACTCCAGTAGGAGCTGTCTAATCAGTGTCTGTTCTGTTTGCCTATGGAATTTTATAAATCAGATTATTCACTTTCTGCCTGGGTAAGAAATACCTGTGTTAATTGTACCATGATAAAATTTCAGCTGATAAATACATGAACAATGAACAGGTAAAGGGTTAAACAAAGTAACTGAGCAGAAGTCTTCTGTAGCTCTTGTTTTTTATATAAACCATGCTAATAGGAAATGTACCTTCTGCAGTGTGGAAACTATAGACCCAAATAGAGTATTTTGGATGTATACTTGTATAGGTGCACTATTTCTTTACATACAGTAAAACCTCTCTATAATGGCCACTAACTTACATAAAGTATATTGTGTTAAAGGCAGGTGGCTGATTTAAGCAAGGTGAAAGTAAAACAGAACACTCCTATAGGAGCGTTCTGTTTTACTTTCACCTTGATTTAAGCAGCCACCTGCCCTAAATACCAACTAATTAACACAACTTAGTGGCTGTTATAGAGGGGTCTTACTGTATTTCTCCACCTATTCCCATATTGCTGCTATTCATTAGAAGCACCTTTTGGGGGGATTCTAATGAATAGCAACAAGACAGTGGTTGACTGTCAGAGAAATAAGAACTTTTTATAGTATGCATCTTATTTTCAACTCTGTCAGACGGAAAGTCATGTCTAAAATGCAGGGTCTTTGACATCTATCTACTACTATACCTACTGATAGAATATTTTATTGTTTGACAGTGTAGACCCTGGTACTTCAGCTGTACTAGGTCTACACTGTTTGTGTAGTGCTCATTAGGTACTTCTCCTCTTAGCATGATTTTTGTGTATTTGTATAATTAATGCAAAATTAATATTTGTCATTCTTAAGTTTATTCAAATGAACATGGAAGATTTGTATTTTCTGTACACGAGCTTGTTTTATTTATTGATACCCACAGCCCCATCATTCCATTTTAACCCTTTGCTCCATGAACATTAACTATGTCACTGCCAATGTCGCGCCTGTCATTACCAATGCAAACAGTTTGGACCCAGATGAGACGCCGAGTAACTCGGCGTCTCATCAGGATCCAAGCTGTTTGTTACTGTTACTATTTTATGAAACTATGAAAATTGTAGCAGAAGACAAAGTTTGCAGACGACAACAATTGGCAGCGAAAGAGTTAATGCAAGAAATAACATAAGATAATAACATAAGATCTTTTGAGCAGCCCTGATCAGACCGCTCCTACAAGAGCCATCTGATCTGGGTATTTTCTGTTTGCAAAGGCATAGAAATAATGTATTTATGGAGTAAAGTGTTAAATGAAAGCAATCTCACATCCTATATGTTTTAGCTCACCTGGCGCATACTGCCACGGTAAGCTGTGGAGATAGCCCCGTGTGTGTACGGCGACGTGCGACATCAACAATTTCTTTAATTCTTTACTCCATGAATATTCATGTAGGAAATAATGAAATCATGAATATTGTTAGATTAAATTTGATAATGGCATATGTACACAGGAAAGTTTGGTCATGGTAGAAACTATAAAATCATATCTGTATTATTTTTAAGAAAACAGAGCAGACCCTGATCAGACAGCTTCTATAGGAGCCATCCGATCTAGGTCTTCTCTGTTTGCAAATGTGTATAAAGGTGTATTTATGGAGTATATCATCCTAAACAACTGACTTGATTTCCACCTAATTTCACAGGAATGGTCTGCATGTGACCTATCTTAACCCTTACAACGCTGAATTTTCAGATGAGCTATTCCAAACTTTAAGCAGATCAAGCTTATGGTAAATATTTAGGGTTTTTTCTACAGAAATTTGTCATAACAAACAGTGTAGAACCTGATGAGAGGACTCCTATAGGAGCCCTCTCATCTGGGTCTACACTGTTTGCAGAAAATATAAGTGACTCATGTTCCGCACTGTAAGGGTTAACCCTTAATCAGCTGAATCATTAAAACTGGTTCCTCCCTTAATTTTAAACAAAAATATATCAAACGTAACCACGGAATGAATTATTTATAACAAACAATACAGACCCTGGCAAAGGGTTTCCATAGCATCCCTTTGATCTCGGTCTACACTGTTTGCAAAGGTCTTATATATACTCTATTCACGGTCCATGCACATTTAGGGTTAAAGCATTTATGTCATGCTTTTACTGGTATATCTCTATTTTCTGGGTAGCAACAGAATTCATTGGACAACCACTGTTATACAATATTCTGCCCTTGAAATACATTCGTTGGATACGAATGACGCTTTAATAACGTCTCCCAGAAACATTTAGGACATGATGAGCGCCCGGCATGTTAGCTTAGGGTTGGTTAGTATGTGCAAATGGTCCATAAACTATATCAATGTTAAAGGAGAGTGCACGAAAACATAAATACCAGGACTGTTTATTACCATTTTGGAAAGATAGCCCACGGCTTATTTGGGATTTGTTAGCAGTCAGATTTCAACAATTTCCCTTCTACAAAATGTCCATAGCAAACCCAATAGACCCACTGAGGCTAAAACCTCTAACACTCATAAACAAATAGAAGACCCAGATTAGATAGCTCCTGCTCCTGTGGGAGCTGTCTGTTCTGGGTCTGCTGTTTGTTTTCGAATTTTAACAGTTTTGGTCTGACTGAAAGTTCTGGCTAAACACTTTTACCTCTGAATTGAAAATATTTCTATCAAAATTGGAAAACACACCTTTTGCCATCGGGAACATAGCCCAGTTACGGCTATAAGTCCCTTGAAAAAAAAGAATATCACTCAGGAATTTAAAGTATTCCCTTAATGACATTTACACGAATAAGTAATTTATGCGCGTTGGATGACATTGTGCAACCGATTAGGTTTTAACGCCTAGCTCTGCTAGTGGTCAATATGATAAGACGCAGAGCAGGAAAACGGATGAAGTGTCAGGGATGCAGAATGGGTCATTCTTTCAATAGTAAGCTTTTTTTTTAAAAGAAAATAAAGTAAAGTACCTAGTTATAGTCTACTTTAAGTCCGAATGACCGCTCATCCGACTGTACATTTACTCCCCTGGTCATTAAGTCATTGGCCTACACTATTGAGCACTGCTAACATATAGCGCAATCATGCAGCCGCAGTACCGGCGAGTCACCCTCACAGGTACCCATTTTAACCCCTGGGTGGAGAGGAGGTACGGGTTGGAGACACGGAAAAGCGTCTCTGAAATTTCCGGGAGGGACCGGGATTTGAACCCCGGAACTCCGGACTGATTGATAGTCAAGCGCTTTACTACTAGACCACCGCGCAGTCGCACACCATAAAAAATACACTTATTCGAAATCAGAAATTTTATTTTCAACACATTGATCTCACACAAATAAAAAACAAAGCGTGATTATATTATAAATGCTTAACAAGTAAAACATACTGGTTCAGAAATGTACAATTGGATTTATATAGAGAATTGGGAAAGTCTGAGTTGACTCTTTCCCTCCTATTGATGTACTTTGACGCCACTGTAAAAGACATTTTTGAAACCAATGTGAAAAATAGAGCATTCAGCAAATACCTTATCACAATGGTATCATAACAACACAGTTCAAAAAAATCATTTTCTGTAGTAAAAATGCTCCTTTTGGGTAGATTTATTCAGAGGTAGTGTAGTAGATATTCTAGGGGGAATGAATCAATAGATCTGACAACTGTAGATATAAACTATTGTTGAGAAAGAGAGCTCCAAGGAATTTCAAAGTAGAACCATACAGGATATATTTGAAACCTAGTATCTGACAGGCTGTCCACTGCCACTCACTTGCTGGTAGTATTGTGTACTACTCCAAACATTTTAGAATATACCCTGACCATTCTAACACTGCTACTGATCAAGATCTACACTGTTTGCAATGCCAAAGTGCTCTTATTTCAGTACAGTTAAACCCCATCTAAACCCTACGTTCGATTTAGTGTAATATCAGTCTTGGAGACAGGCGGTCAGCTTAATGCAGTGTGAAAGTCACACAGAAAGCTCCTAGAAGATCTCCTGCCCCAAAATACAGTAAAACCCCGCTAATGCGACCACCTAAAAGAGGTATAATTCCGGGTGCTAGATGCAGGTGGTAGCTTAATACAGGACAAAAGTAATGCAGAAAGCTCCTAGAGGAGCTTTCTGCATTACTTTTGTCCTGCATTAAGCAACCACCTGCTTATAAAGATACCCATGCTTATTCATTAAGTGTTCGCATTAGAGGGGTTCTACTGTATCTAAATTCATTTCTGCTAGAATTCCGGTTTAAGGGGTTTTACTGT
Source organism: Azorinus chamasolen (assembly GCA_963576725.1). Classification (NCBI taxonomy): domain Eukaryota; kingdom Metazoa; phylum Mollusca; class Bivalvia; order Cardiida; family Solecurtidae; genus Azorinus; species Azorinus chamasolen. The sequence continues at coordinate 23,518,835 of OY755235.1, read as the reverse complement.
GTACAATAAAATCTATATCAACTAATTGGAGAAAATATCGGTTTCAAAATGAAGATGTTGCTTAATGCATATTCTGAAAGTTGGCAGAATGGGTGGGGGTTTTTTTTGGATTAGGGTGGACCAGCGACAAAAAGGGAGCAGTGTAATCTTGATTTTTGGTCGTTCAGTGGTTCTATCAGATGACCATGTGCGACTATATGGCATATAAAACAGCCTGCACCAAACATCAGATTCTGTATTCAACATACATTTGTTTTCAAGGTAGAAAATGTGAAAAGTATATATCCGATGAGAGTCAATAGGTATTGACTCAGACCAACCGCCTCTTTTAGAGGAAGCAGCTGGACTAAATATATATCATTTAAAAACTGCAGCAATAATCTTTTTGGTCGTTCAGTGGTTGTAGACTCAGATTTATATTATACCATAAGCAAACAGAGTAGACTCAGATATATCTTATAAGAGCCGTCTGGTCTGGGTCTACTCTGTTTGCAGATGCGTAAAAATGCGCTTACATAAGGGTTAAAACCAAATTTCCCCAATTTATTCCACTAGCCTTTCTGTCTTAGACTGCAAACCGAGTAGACCCAGATTAGAAGAACGCGAGTGCACAATATTTGACGGAAAGGGTTAATTAAATAGCATTCTCTACCTCAGATACTCCATTCAAGTGCAGTAACACACCCGGACCAGACAGTTCCTTTAGGAGGCATCTGCACCATTTGCCGAGCTCCGTAAAGTCATTATGCTCCATTAAGACGGTGATCACGAGCGCGTGATTATTTACAGGTGTCATCTGATCTGGATCTACTAAGTTTGCCAATGTGTGTAAAGGAGCATCTCTGACGGAAAAGTTCTAATGGGTTGATTAAGCTGAGTCCCAATGGTTCTGAAGTTCCTTGCAAAAGTTGCAGACTGTTCGCGGCTAAAGTAGCTGTCTGATCTGGGTCTCCCGTTTGCGAAGCGGGGAAATGTTCATATGAAGGACAGATATAAATACATAGTGTCAATTTTATAGCATTTGCGATGGATGGAGATAGAACGAGTTCTTTAAAATTCCATCAACAAACAGAGCAGACCATGATCAAACGGCTGCTTACAGGAGCATTCTGACCTGGGTCTACTCGGTTTACCAATGTATCAAATGTGAATCTATGACGGAAAGGGTACAACGGTAAAATGAATTCCAAAGAGTTAAATTTATATTTAACGAGCCCATAGGGGTTGGAAATGGGTAGGGGGTTGGGTCTCAGCATTGCTTATAATATAGTACCTCTAGAATTCCACCATTCTTATAGGAGCTGTTTCGATTACACAGCGTTAATAAAACACCGTTTGATCAGGATCTGTTGTTTGCTGATTGGGACTCAGTGCAATTTATCCCGTTAAGATTTATTTTCATTTTCCGTCATAGATTGCAAACCGAGGTAGCCAGATCAGAAGACTGATTGCGCAGGCTTTAAATGGCATATCTACGAGGTAGATGATTAATTCTATTCAACCCTTTCCTTCATATCAACATTTTCACGCAATGACAGCAGACCATGATCAAACAATTCTCTACATGAGCCTTCTGATCCGGATCTACTCTGCACAAGGGTTCATGGGATGGGTTTGGAAATCCGTCTTAATAGTGCAATGCTAATGCTGCAGATTGCTATCTTAACCGTCTGATCTGGGTCTACTCTAAATACAAAGCGATACAACTTTTATATGAAGGAATGGTTTTAACATCACTCATAGATGCGTCACTTAAAGCCTTTGCAATCGGCGCACACCAAGACCAGAACAGCTCCTGTATGGCCGTCTGCATCATTTGCAAAGCTTTATAAAGACATGGAATTTTTTGGAAGTGATAAAGACTAAAACGATTTCATAAGCAAACAGAGTAGACCCTGGGCAAACAGCTCTTTACATACGACTTCTGTTTTGGATCTACTCAGTTTGCAAAGGTGTCAAAAGGCACATCCATGACGGAAAGGGTAAAATGAATCCTTATGGCTAAATTCAACTGAGTCCCAAGGGGTGGGAGAATTGGTCGGAATAGTGCATTGAAACTGTTGCAGTCTGTTCCTATCTTAGCTGTCTGATCTGGGTCTTTTCCGATTTGTAATCGGAGCGAGCCCAGATCTAGGAGCCGTCGGCACCATTTGCAAAGCACTATAAAGACGGCTTTTTGGGCGTGATAAAGACTAGAACGAGTTTCTATAAAATTCAGAGCAGACACTGATAACAAAGCTCAGTACAGGGTCTACGCGGTTTACAAAGGTTTCAAAGGCGCATAATTTTTATATGACAAAGGGTAAAGTGAATTCTGGGTCTGATCCAATTAAAAGGCTTTAAATTATAGGGTAGGGGATTAATGCTTTTTAAACATTTCCTCCATTTTCATGTAAACACTTGCACGCTTTGCAAAACAGTAGACCCAGATTATACAGTTCCTAAAGGAGCAGTCTGCACCATATTTGTAAGGCACTATTAAAAGGCACTCATTTTCATATCTATTGGTGTTCAGTTTAATGTATCCCATTAGCCATTCAGTCTGATTGCAAACCGGATAGTCCCAGTTCAGAAGGTTCCGATTGCAAATGCGTTAAATGGCATATATATATCAGGTAGACGATTAATGCTATTTCACCCCTTCCTTCATATGAACACTTTTTACGTAGCAGGAAACGGAGCAGACCCTGATCAAACAAACTCTTTACAGGAACCTTCTGATCTGGATATACTCGGTTTGCAAAGGTGTCAAAATGCACATCTATGAACGGAAAGGGTAAAAGAAAAAACGGTTAAATTTAACCGAGTCCAAAGGGTTCGGTGCAGACTGCTCCCATAGGACCTGTCTGATCTGGGTCCACTCTGATTGCAATGCGTGGAAGTGATTATATGAAGGAAATGTTTAAATAACATTAATTCTCTACCTCATAAACACGCCTTTAAAGCCTTTGCAATCGGAACATACCGATTTCAGACGAATCGTTTAGGAGCCATCTGCTCCATTTTCAATGCACTACTAAGACATGCATTTTTTTGAGCAGGATAAAGACTTGAACGAGTTCTGTAAATCTCCCTCTGCCAACAGAGCAGATACTGATCAAACGGCTCTTTAAAAGATCCGTCTGATCTGGATCTACTCAGCTTGCAAAGGTGTCATAAGGCGAATCTATGATGGAAAGGAAAAACTGTTAATGGTGCCAAAAGGGCACCTATGACCGAAAGGTTAAAATGAATTAAACTTAACAGCCTCAAGGGACAAATGCTGCACTGGAGATGTCTGTGGTCTACTGTCTGCAGAGCGTGACATGTATATATAAAGGAAAGGGTTAAATAGCATGAATCCTCTCATAGATACGCCATTTAAAGCCCCGTGTAATGGAAAGAAGACCCAGATCAGACAGGTTCTCTAGTATCCCTCTGCACCACGAAGTAATGGATAAGACTAGAACGAGTTCACAAATTCCATCAGCAAACATCAGATCCTGATCAAACGGCTCTACAGCAGATTTCTGATTTGGATCTACTTTGTTTGCAAAGGTGTCAAAAGGCTCGAAGAATTGGGACGATGGGATGGAGGGGGGGGGGGGCATTAATAGTACACTGCAAATGGTACAGACTGCTCCTATATGAGCAGCTGGTCCGGCTGTACTCCGTTTCACAGGCGTTGGGCTCATGAAATATGTCTAAAATAAGTTATCCTCTTCCTCATAGAAGAACTGCGATATTTGTCTACTCTGTTTGCAAATCGTGAAATTCACTCAGCAAACGTAGCAGACCCTGGTCAAACGACTCTTTACAGGTGCCTTCTAGTCTGGATCTACTCTGAAAAGGTGTCAAAAGGCGCATGTATGACGGCAAGCACAGGCGTTGGGCTCATGAAATATGTCTAAAATAAGTTAAAATGTCCCTAAATTGACGTTTTGTAACATTTGGGGCCGAAAAAATAAAGCCTGGGGCGTTTTGAGACAAAGCTGAAATTTCGTATAAAGCCTGGGGCGTTTTGAGACAAAGCTGAAATTTCGTATATAGAATATACGAAATTTCAGCTTTGTCTCAAAACGCCCCAGGCTTTATTTTTTCGGCTTCACGAGTTGCAAACGGAGCAGACCCAGATCAGACAGCATATTTTGGACAGTGTTGACCCAGATCAAAGTTCTCAGAGGATCAGCCGAGCAAGTATTCACGCTCTCTCTTATATTTTATGGATCACACTTTTCAAAGACCATCTCTTTAATCAACTAAAAAGGTGTTCCTCGTAACACTTGTGTCGCCTGCCTGCGTACTGACCCTCTTCTCACCAATTTTAAACTTGACACAATCGCAGTACATGTATATACATGTAACAGGGAGGTATATTGGTATAACATAAATCCAGCTACGGTGCTACGTAACTTGGAGCATGATATATCTGTAAGAAATGTGAAACTAAGACAAAATAACAATGAGAATAATGACCAAAGTGTAATATATGAAGTTTAAATTAAATGGAATCATTAAGTCGAACAGGACTTATTGGCCGGATAAGTGAAAAAAGGGGAATAACTCCAAAAATACTGAAGCTAGAGTATGGATCTTGTGCATGACACTTCCTCTTATCAAGCCAGTTCCACGTGTGAAGTTTGAATTCAATGGCATCAGTAGAATAGGACTTACTGGCCAGACAAAAAAAATGAAAAAAGGGTAATAATTCTAAAAATATTGAAGCTAGAGTTATGGACCTTGTGCATAACACCTCCTCTCATCAGTAGAATAGGAGATACAGGCAGGACAAGAAGTGTGACAACGATGGACAAAGTGATCCCTATGCGTCTGTCATGCTTCGCAGGCAACACAAAAATCCAAGTTGTTAAAAGAGATTTGTATGAGTACCTCTATGACCACTCACAAGATATATCAAGTTTAATGCGGGGTGGGGGGTAACTTAATACAGAAAGCTCCAAAATGCAATGCACGAATATATGAGCGTGCACAATCACACATACTTTTATTACCAAATAGATGTAGGTTAAGGAGAGCGTTATTTGTCAGAGTGGGTAAACAAAAGACAATGACATATACTGACTACTGTTTACAAAAGATCTTCATTTATTCACATAATTATACACTATGCCATATCAAGTGTCTGACATAAAATATTCCATCTATGACATCACAACATAAACATCTAAAAATTCCTCATTTTATTCACTGCAAAATCAAATCCTTTTGTATGGTTTCTAACATAATTATATACCGGTATAAGACATCCAACTCTTATCCCGCTGAGAAATAATGTGCACAAATTTGGATTTGAATACTCTCAATTCAAGCAAGCTTTGGCAAAAATTTGACTGGGTGTCAAACAGCTTGGATCCTAATGAGAAGTTTAGTTACTTGGGTTCTCATATGGATTAAAGCTGTTTGCAAATGCATGTCAAGTGGAAGATAGGAGAATACCCGCTAAATCCAAAATATAACTACAGTAAAACCTCTCTATAACAACCACTAAATTATGTTCATAAGTTGGTATTTAGGGAAGGTGGCTGCTTAAAGCAAGGTGAAAGAAAGACAGAACGCTCCTATAGGAGCGTTCTGTTTTACTTTCATCTTGCTTTAAGCAGCCACCTTGATGCAATTCAGTGGCAATTATAGAGAGGTTTTACTGTATTTCAGCACAGAAGAAGAAACTATTAACTGCTTACATGCCGAATTTTTGGAGTGGAATGGTCTATCAATGCTTAATGGTAGAGTCGATTCAGTATGAAAGGAGTAAAGTTGTTAATATTTTGAATGACAAACAGGCAGACCCAGACCATACGGTTCATCCAGGAGCCCTCTGATCTGGATCTACACTATTTGCGACTGCAACCTCGTTTCAAACAATCAAATGATTAAACTCCAAATTATGCTCTCAGGTTAATTGATATTAATAAGTGTTTGAATAAATACAATGAAACTCCAAATGAAATAACTATACAGAAATTGTTGAGAAATGAATACAAGTTATCCTCATGCAATAACACTCAAATTTAAACTGAGCAAAAGCATAGTATTTTCATCAAAACAAGATGTGTTTGTGAAACACAATGCCCCAATATGACCTTGATGTATGACCTTGACCTTAATAAATCACCCCATAAAATGTTTGCCTCAACAAGTTGCACATGTATGCCAACTTTGAAGTATGTATGTGCAATGGCGACAAAATTATCGCAAACGTCAAAAGTTATGGCCAAACAGACAAATCAACCAACCAACAGACTGAGCAAAAATAAAATGCTCCCGGGGTGGGGATGGGAGGTGGATACAATTGTTAACCATGATCTCAGAAATTAAAAGTAGATCTGAAAATAAAAACTATTTTTCAAGACTCTCATCTACTTACTCATTTGTCTATGGAAGAAAACGAGACAAGTAGACAAGTATTTCATTAATCTTGTTTTAAATAGCTTATAACCATTTCCCTGATAGGTTCTGTTTGGTTCCAGCCTCTTTGAATAAATTTACCGCAAGGAACATTTACTAGAGAAAGGAATTTTTTTTTAGAATTATGGAATTTTGTCACCAATGTGATAAATACAGCATTTGCTCCTATAGAGTAAATGCTCTATTTATTGCAATGAATTCAAAAAGTGACTTTTACAGAGGCATCAATATGAGGGAATGGTTTAAAAGTTGATTTGCTTGCAAAAAACAGTATGAATCCAAATGAGATGCTGAGTAACCCATTCTCCTATAAATGCTTTTTCATACCCTTGCGAACTGCATAGATCCAGATCAGACAGCTCAATTAGGAGCAGCCCATTCTGCCAAAGTAAAATGGACAGATAAAAAAAGGTTAAACAGTGGAATATGTGAGTGCAAATATTTAATGATTAATGAATGGGCAACACACACTGTACACTCATTTAAAATGCCTTTACACACAAGTGACGCATTATAAGCAATCAATGACTATATACAGCTAAAAATTAACACATTCACACTAAAATTACAACAATCTTAATTTTGTATAATATAACCTCTCTTAATCCTATGCCAGATGAATATTCATGTAAAAAATAACTATGGATATTAATCAGCTAAAATTTTATAATGGCAATATAAACAAGCGGAATATTTTAACTTATTGGACCCGTTTCATTTGGGTCTGCTCTATTTCCTTATACAGTAAAACCCCTCTAAACCGGAATTCTAGTAGAGAAGAATTTAGATACTTTTAGGCAGGTGGCTGCTTAATACAGGGTGAAAGTCATGCAGAAAGCTCCTAGATTAGCTTTCTGCATGACTTTCACCCTGCATTAAGCTGCAACCTGTCTCCAAGATCGATGTTTATACTAAATTGAACCTCCGGTTTAGAGAGGGTTTACTGTACATTACAGGTCTGTTTCTCTGCTGTTTGCCATGATAATAAAATTTCTCTATAATATTTCATATTTTGATACAAATAGGAGAATATTTATCAGGTAATGGGCTAAGCAACAACTCATATAAGCCTTCTCAATGTTTTGTAAATAGAGTAGATACAGGAGGCATCTGATCAAGGTATGCTCTGTTTGCTAACTGAATAAGGTAGAGTCAGTGAGTGAGTTGGGTTTTACAGCACTGCAACACTCAATAGGTCATATAGCGCTGATGAATAATGAGATGACATGATGATAAAGTAGATCTGATTATACAAATTCTGCCGTAACCCAAAACCAAAAAAGCCCCGTGTCCATATGCCATTACAAAAAATAATGAAATTAAAATATATGATGTCATGATTACTTACATGAAAATTCATGGAGTAAAGGGTTAAAACAGTTTTTCTGCATAATCATTCAAACATGGGGTTAGTTTTTATGAAAAAGTCCTTATGTCTATATTCAACTCATTGCCTAAGCATGTTTGTGTAAGTTTTGTCTGTTGCAATTCTGATAATTTTTCCTTCATTTCTCTTTTAATAAAAAAAATGCAGCAAGAATGTATAACAATTTGAATCCTGGTAATCATAATTTTGTTCATGAGTCAAAACCATTTGTGCAGTTATCACAATTAACCAAGTGCATGCAAATTTGGTGCTGACTTATCACTCTTAGATTCACCCAGTAAAGACTTTCATGCAAGTTTAATATGGACTCTTTTTTAACCTTTCACCTCGTGAAGATTTATACAAGAAATCGGTCCCTGATCAGATCGCTCCTATAGCATCTGTCTGATCCGGGTCTACTCTGTCTGTACAGTTTTGAAAAGTGTCTCTATCAGGCAAAGGGTTAATTTACTTTTGTCTTAATTTACTTTTGTCACTGTGCTGGGTTACCCAATAAAACACCTGAGAATAATCAACACATCCCTGCAGATTAGAGGCCCAGATAAGATGCACACTAACATTTTCCCATGTTCATTTGTCATTATAAGAATTATATTATTTCATTACAGAAGAAAAAGTTAATTGAGACCAATCATGATTATGGTATAAGACATGCAAGATGTTGGAGAGTAGCATCGTACATCACATTATACAAAACTATTATTCACAATTCAAGATCCAGAACACAGTCATATGAGAATGTAGTACTTGAAACAAAATTGATTGTAACAATTCATTCTTCATCCATAAATACAATTTTATACAACATAGACAGTCATTATCATATACAGCAACACCTACCTTAAGACACAATTAACCCTTTATGTCATACATATGCCTTTGCAAATAGAGTAGACCCAGATCATACGCTCCTACATGAGTCATCTGATCAGGGTCTGCTCTGTTTGCTTATGGAATATAGACCAGATTCCATGGTTTCTGCCAGGGCTCAAAATTCCTGTGTTCATATACCATTATAAAACTTCACCTAATTAGTATTCATGATGTCATGCATTTTTTTACATGAATATTCAAGATAATGGCTCCACCAGGAGCTTTCTGTATGAATTTTGCTCTGCATTAACCCTTTCCTCCATAAATACGCCTTTCTACGCCTCTGTAAAAGTCACTTTTTGAAACCTAAGGAGCAAATGCTCTATTTATCACAATGGTTTCAGAACTACAAAATACTAAAATTTTCCTTTTCTGTAGTTAATGCTCCTTTTCGTAGATTTATTCAAAGAGGTTGGATCTAAAAATAGCCTATGAGGGAATGGGTTAAGCAACCACCTAAATTTTTAAGACTCGTATGTTTAATAAATGAATGGCTGCTTAGGACAGGTTATACTGTAATTTTCTTGTGTTGAGAATACATGTACATTACTATGATAAATCGTTTAGAATCTGATGTATGATATTCTGTAAGTAAACCCAGAAAAAACTCTGATCCGAGGGATCCTAAAGGAGCTGTCTGATCTGGGTCTACTCTTGCAGAGGCATATCTGATAAAGAGTTGAAGAGATTCTGAATACCATAATTCTTTGTACATTTGCAGTCACTTGGTGACAGCCATAGCAAAAGTTTGAATCTAGATGAAACAAAAGTATTTCAGTGTCTCTGAAGTGTCCATACTGTTACATCTTGTCATTATGACAATTGCGTAGGTCAGAATTTTATCTACAGAAGTATAACTTGCTGCCATAGACAAATCTGTGATAAACGCAGCAAATAATTTTAACACTGATATTTTTTTTAACCATTTCCTTCATGTCAACGCCTTTTCATGCATTTGTAAACAGGAGCCGTCTTATCATCATCAGAGTGTGCTGTGTTTGCTTATGAAATTATAAAAAATCTACAGTTTCTACCAATACCAAAAACTCCCACGTATGCATGTCATTATAAAAAACACAGCTAATAAATATTCATGTCATTATTTCTTACATGAATACCGTATGCAACAGGGAAAGGGTTAAAAGAAACTGCTGAACCCTCCATTTTCAAACCGGAAGCTCACATAATACATCCCGTCTGAAAATGGGCGTCTAAAACAGGTGCCTACAGATGAAGCTTGTGATGGTGAACAAGTGAAACAAGTTTCAAAGCTTTATTCAAAAGGTTAAAAGCAAAAAGTGGACTTAACAAAAAACCTTAACCAAGGTGTGACATGAGCGTCTACCCCAACGCTGATGATGGGGCGAATAGGAAAGCTCTACTATTCTTCATGAATATTCATGGAGTAAAGGGTTAAGTTAAAACTATTAACCCTTTCCCTGTTCTATATTTAGTCCAAATTTCAATACCTACTGAATATTCATGGAGAAAATACTTATAATGAAACATGGAAGGTGGACCATTGTAGCCATTTTAGAAAGAAAAGAAACAGATCTTTCAAATTCCACTAGCAAACAGAGTAGACCCTGATCAGACGGTTCCTCTAGGAGCCGTCTGATCTGGGTCTACTCTGTTTGCAAATGCGTGAAAACACGTTTATATGAGGGAAAGGGTTAAATAATGCCAACATTCTATGAGCATGAATCTTAAGTTATGCTAAAAGTCTATGCGCATATATCTTTACCCAATGAACATGTATCTAATCCAATGAAACCATTCTGTCAGCATGAATGATATCACTCGAGTACTTTCTGAAGAGTCTTAATAACAGATGAAACTAGTCAACGTTTCTTACCACGTTCTGGCTTTTATCGAGATTTGTCTAGCCACTTTTTCATTTTGATATCGCTCTATCATCTTTTATCTTAACCAATGACAACACTATAATCATGGACTTAACCAATGTTAACACTACATTGTATATGCATAATGTCTTCACCCTTTACATACCCTGTACTTCATATGAGGAGTAGTCTGATTTGGGTTTACTCTGTTTGCAAATGCCCGAAAAAGCATTTGCATGACAGAAACAGTTAACCCTTTCCTCCATAAATACACCTTTCTACGCCTCTGCAATAGTCACTTCTTGAAACCATTGTGAGAAATAGAGCATTTGCTCCTATAGGAGCAAATGCTCTATTTATCACAATGGTTTCAAACTACTAAATTCCCAAATTTACTTTTTCTCTAGTTAATGCTCCTTTTCGGTAGATTCATTGAAAGAGGTTGGATCTAAAAATAGCCTATGGAGGAATGGGTTAACTGATGGTAACACTCTAATAAACATGTGTTTCAGCCCATGCTAATGTTTCATGAGGATGTATCTTAGCCAATTCATTCTATGCATTGCATCTTAGCCAATTCATTCTATGCATTGTATCTTAACCAATTCATTCTATGTATTGTATCTTAGCCAATTCATTCTATGCATTGTATCTTAGCCAATTCATTCTATGCATTGTATCTTAGCTTCTGCTAACACTCTAATTTAGACTCGGGGTATCTTTCTTTTAATTCTGTTTTGAAAGTTCTAAAGTGCTCTTTGTTTTTGAGATTCTCCTCCTGTTTTTTCCCATGGAATGTCTCTGCTGCCTTGAATCCTTGATGAACAATGAAACCACTGTTCATTACCGCAAACTTAAACCCAGCAATATGCATCTCGCAAACCTGAAAAACACGTACAAAAATTAGTCATAATTAAGCATTCTAAGGCAAAATCATAACAATTGAATATGATTTGCATTTCCAAACAGCTTTGAACCTATCAGGCATGTTATATGCAGGAAACTAAAGTAATGACATTTGCAAACAGTAAAGATCCAGATCAGCCGGATCTTAGAGGAGCCCTCTGATTGGGTTTGCACTGCTTGTCATTCAATTTTTTTCTGACAACTGAATGGACTCTAGATTTAACCATTTCCTTGTTCAAAATTCATGTAAGAAATAATGACATCATGAATACCAGTATTTATTAGCTATACATGTATTTTAAAATGGCATATGTGCACCGGAATTTTTGTTATTGGTAGAAACTGTAACTAGTGTCAGCTCTATTATAATTTCATAAGCAAACAGAGCAGACCCTGATCAGATGGCTCTTATAAGAGCCATCTGATCTGGGTCTACTGTGTTTGAAAAGGTGTGAAAAGACATTTATATGAAGGAAAGGGTGTAACACATTTTGAATATTCAGCATTCAAAGAGTTCAAGAGAAAAATTTGACATATAATGGGGACATACAACGCCGTTACGCTACACATTCATATTAGTCTGATTTGGTCTATAATCAAGCTCATATGAAATCTTTATGTCAAATGCAATCTTGTAAGTGTGATTATGATCAATACAGATATGAAGGTACTAATTTATCATTTTTTATTCTTGAACGCAGATCCTTGATGTCAGAACTGCTCATATCTAACTCATCTAAGTTCTTATAAGTATTGGAGCTGTGATCAAGTCTGATTAATATCACCTAAAAGTTATGGATGACAGAGTATAAATGAACTTATTGTCAATCCTAAAAACTCACTATGAGCATTTTGTGCTCAAGTGAGCTAAAACAATATGTCAAACATGGATCCAAATGAGACATACTGTTGTCAATAGATGTCTCATCTAAAACTATGGATATCACACGCTTGCCCAAGCAATGTAAATCCTCCAGCTAAATAACCCTTTACCTCATGAATATTCATGTAAGAACTAATGACATCATGAACATTAACCCTTTACTCCATGAATATTCACATAAGAAATAATGGCACCATGAATATCAATCAGATTAACAGGAGCCATCAGGAGTCATCTGATCTGAATTTTCTCTATTTGCAAAGGCAAAGAAAAGCGTACGTACGGAGTAAAGGGTTGATTAGATCATTTTTTATAATGGCATATGTACACAGGGATTTTTGGCTATGGCGGAAATTATAGAATCTGATCTGTTTATTTCATAAGCAAACAGAACAGACCTTGAACTGATGAATCCTACAGGAGCTGTCTGATCTGGGTCTATTCTGTTTTCATAGGTATCAAAAAGCATCCCTAACAGGTAAATGGTTAATTAAAGGTTGATTTATTAAGTGTTTACCTGGCTAATTCTATTGAATCCATACTGCTTAAACCTGCCATCATACAAAGGGAGCTCACTCTTCCTGGCTATGAAGAAAGGCTCCCATGGATCACCCCAGTCTACATAGTACCCGACCTCCATAAAGTCAACGGGCGGCAGACTCTTCCACTGGTCATAGTCTGTCACTTTCTGACATTTCCAGCACATTTCATAATAAAATGGACGGACATTTTGTTTTTTCCATTCTTGAATTAGTTCTTCTTTCTTTAAAGCTGCTACACTAGTCATATTCGACTCAAAGCTAGGAATAACAAAGGCCTTTGGTAGATAAGTTCCTGATTGTTTACTTGATTCATATGAGCTGGAATGACGCTGTATGAAGTTTTGAAACTGCTGGTTTAGATTTGCTGATGGTATGAAGTCTATGTCAATGACAAACACAAATGAACTCTCTGAGAACATGATGGCTTCATTCCTGAGTATGTTATGCGGATAAGGCAGATCAGATATTTCATAATTCTTCCCTGAATGTAACTCTTTCATATGGAAATATCCATCACAACTAAAAGTTTTCTTCATTGCAGATTTGAGGCTGAGAGGTGGATGGGATAGTGGATATGCTAAATGAAATCTGACATGTCTCCTGACACTGTCACTGCAGTAATGCAACATAATGATTGAATGTATGGCATTGACTGTATCTTTACCATGTGTAAAAACTGTTACTGACACAGGTCCATTCCACACTTCAGACAAGTCTGTTAAATAATGTAGATGATTGACTGTTGCCTGTGTACATATTGATACATTCCATGGATTTCTCACAGACAATTCTGTTACAGGTCTAACTAAATTTGGTATAATCATATACATTCCACTGCGATCCATTATGCTTGCTTGTGTCACTTCTTTAATGACATCCATCATTCTATTCTTCAGAACATCCTCTTCAAACAATGTAGCTGGAGTGACTTGAGAAGCAGGAACCATCTCCTGAATTTTCATCAAAACCATCATGTGGAATCCCTGAAGTAGGATAATGATGACAGCGAGACATATCACAGCTTTGAGGTAAGCCTGCTTCCCACAATACCTAGTTTGTCTACTCATCTTGAATCCACCATTTGTTAATACTTACATCTCTGGAATATAACTTTCACCCTTTCTTCATCTCCTGTCATTATTGCCTGCAATATATCAAAATACAGTAGTACCTAAATCAAAGTAACATTTAACCTTAAACCCTTTCCTCCATAACTACGCCTTTAGCCCTTTCCCTGTTCTGTATTTATTCCAAATTTCAATACCTACTGAATATTCATAGACAAAATATTTATAATTAAATATTGAAGGTGGAACATTGCAGCCATTTCAGATAGTAGAGAAACAAATTCTACCAAATTCCATTGGCAAACAGAGTAGACCCAGATCAGACGGCTCCTCTAGGAGCCGTCTGATCTGGGTCTACTCTGTTTGCAAATGCGTGAAAGCCTCTATGTGGGAAAGGGTTATATGCCTCTTTAATAACCACTTCTTGAAACCATTGTGATAAATAGAGCATTTGCTCCTATAGGAGCAAATGCTCTATTTATCAAAATGGTTTCAAACTACAAAACTCTAAAATTTTACTTTTCCTCTATTAAATGCTCCTGTTGGGTTGATTCATTCAAAGAGGTTGGGTCTAAAATAGCCTACGGGGGAAAGGGTTAACACTTTCCTTGTTGTATATTCATGTAAGAAATCATGACAACATGAATATGTATTTGCTGAATTTTTATAATGGGGTAATACAGAGGTATATATACACAGGTTATTTTGGTATTGGTAAAAAACTGAACAGTCAGATCTATAATAATTATGTGAGCAAACACAGCAGATCTTGATCAGATGGCTCCTACAGGAGCCATCGTAGGACAGGAGCCATCGTAGGAACCATCTGATCAGGGTCTAATATGCCTGCAAAGGCATGAAAAGACATTTACCATATATGATGAAATGGATTAACTTTTTCAATGTTGAATTGCAACATGGACTACTCCAAAATTCAAACAATTCAAGATTAATTTATGGATATTTCACTCCCCTGCATGTTCGCTACCAATACCATTCATCACCTAGGCTGTTTTGCTAGTCATTTTGCATCCTTGTGATCACAGGGGTCCATACCGCTTCATGACAGTCTATATATACTATACAATAAATGAATTTCAGCACTCACATCAGCCAGAGGTGTTTTTTCATATGAAAGAGATACCTACGTTGTAATACAAGATACAAATATTTTATTTGTAAATAAAGTCCACCATTCCATAATACAACATGATTATACACATTACACAACAATTACAGAGTTACATCCTTCATACAGCATGAATATCTGTATAGCATAGTTAACAGCCATCATATTCTTTTAATTTTTAGTCTTTTATTTCTAAAATAGCTGAAACAAATTCAGCAAATTTTTTTTATTGTAAAATAATTCTCAATTTAACAAATTATAAAAGTATATTCTATAAGTACCACAATTGTACCATCTGAACAAGAGTTCTTGACATAAATCACAACTACAACATTTAAAGAAAGCATGGTACTCCTCTTTGACCAAGATTGCCTTGGTATTTACAGAGCGTACAAAACAAGTTCTGCACTCTCTGTCGATACCAATTAAGGTATCGCCTAATTTCAACATTTAAATGGTATCAAATATTCATAAACCATGACTCTTTGTTCATGAGAGAGTTCTCTCTAATTTAAAAATCAACAAAAAAAATAATTTTCTTACAAATTCTAAAAGAAATCATGTAAACAATTTAAAGTACACTATTCTTCTTTCTGGTAATCTAAAACTAAATATCTAGAGTGGTATTTTTTTGTTAATGCAATGGGTAGAATTGATTTTAATTGGATATTTGTTAAAAGTGATAGTCCCTACATTATTATACAATAAACACAGGTCGAGTCGATCCGATTCAGGTCCTCCATTCAATTCAGAACAGTTCAAAGAATTTGCCAATGAAATGGGATTCGAGCATCACAGAGTTACACCAGAACACCCGAGAGCTAATGGAGAAGCTGAAAATTTCATGAAATTGTTGAATAAGACGGAGCAGATCGCCCACAGACAAGGTCGGCGAAGTCAAGATGCCATTCAAGAAATGCTTATGTGCTACAGATCAACTCCTCATCCAGCAACAGGGATCAGTCCATACAATGCACTGATGAGGCGAGAAGTCCGAACTAAGTTGGACCAGACAACTGCAAGAATAGATGTTAGTGAAATGGAAGAGCATATCACAAAGAATGATAACCTATACAAGAGCAAATGGTCAGAGAACAAAAGGCATGCGAGAGACTGTCACCACAAGATCACAGTAGGTGATACCGTGTTCCTGAAACAGCAGAAGAGAAACAAGTGGACTACAGTGTATGAGAGTGAGCCATATACAGTAACCAGAGTTGACGGGTCAAGCTTAGCTGCACAACGTTCCAGTAGGAGAGTATACAGGAATGCCACACACTTCAAAGTGGCAAATCAGTACACACCAAACCAGCAATCTGACAACTGGCGGAAGCGACTACTCCAAAGGACGAGGACCAGTGACACACAAGGGCAAGCATCACGTCGAGGTCTAAATCAGAGTGATATACATGGGGGTCCCCAAGAGGCGCACGGGTGAGATGTACAAGGAGTCAATGCCGAGACCGCACGGGTGAGATGTACAAGGAGTCGATGCTGAGACGACAGATGCCAGAGCGAAACAGACGAATACCTGCCAGATACAAAGGGTTAGACTAACCACATTCATAATTAAGTGCATATTATTATGGAATAGGACTCCGAATTCTAATGGAACCATACATAATAATTATAGTTATGGTGCATAAAATAGGAAATAAATATGGAAGAAACTTTGCTGAAGAAATAGTGGAAAATATGGGAGATAGTGATAGTACTTTAAATAGGAAAATTAAGAAGTGTGAAAAGACGCTATGCAGGAAAGACGCTATGCAGAAACAAAGTTATATGCGATTGGGACGCTCTGAATAAAGATGTACTCATTAGGAGTGATTCATATTTTATCACATTTGTGATTAGATCAAGTGCAATACTGTAAATTTAATATCTTTTCATTAATCAATACCTTTAACATAACAATCATTCTTTTAGTAAAAATCTTTTTTTTCTTTTTAAGGAAAGGAGAGATGTCATATCTCATAGCATGAGCGTCAGCATCACATTTTAGAGATGCGCTTGACATTGTTAACGTCATTGTTTATATTTAATGTCATGTCCATTATTGTGATTATTATTGTTATGAATTTGAGTCTAGTAAAGCATAGAAGTGTTTAGAAAGAGTTGTTTATTCAATTTGTTTTCTTGCAATATACTTCTTTTCTGCATATATAAACAAATGGTTTGTGTAATTTTTAAACATGATGTTGTAAATAGAGACTATCACTTAATACAAAAAAAGATATATGTGATTGTTTTGTCCGCGGACTCTGAAACATGCTGAGAAAGGGAAAGGTATACCAATTGTGAAAATGATAAATTAAAAGGGCTGTAGACACTATATATGCATTTGCCAATATCAGGCCTAAGAACTAGTCATGTGCATGCATGAACTTATTTTAATTGATGAAAATTATTTACATGATCTGTGCTTCCAAATGTAATACATTGTCCTGTCACTTGAATCACTATAGATAGATAGATAAATAGATAGATAGATAGATTAGATAGATTAGATAGATAGATAGATAGATAGATAGATAGATAGATAGATAGATAGATAGATAGATAGATAGACAGACAGACAGACAGACAGATAGATAGATTGGACAGATAGATAGATAGATAGATAGATTAGATAGATTAGATTAGATAGATTAGATAGATTAGATAGATAGATAGATAGATAGATAGATAGATAGATAGATAGATAGATAGATTAGATAGATAGATAGATTAGATTACATAGACAGATTAGATAGATAGATAGATAGATAGATAGATAGATAGATAGATAGATAGATAGATAGATAGATAGATAGATAGATAGATAGATAGATAGATAGATTAGATAGATAGATAGATAGAGATAGATAGATAGAGATAGAGAGATAGATAGATAGATATATAGATAGATAGATAGATAGATAGATAGAGATAGATAGAGAGATAGAGAGATAGATAGATAGATAGATAGATAGATAGATAGATAGATAGATAGATAGATAGATAGATAGATATAGATAGATTCATGAATACATATATCAAATTCACAACAAATTTAGTTTACTATTAAGCCCATGATTTTGAGACATATAGATATATATAATTTCACAGGATAACCCATTAAATTGTTCAACTTATTTCCAATGGTGTCGAGTCACTAACCGCAAAGATAAGATAAGATAAGTTTTATTTAACGTCGGCAAGATATATAACAAGCAACATAAGCCCTAATTGGGCTTTTGAACCGACAAATTGGGCTTTTTAACCGACAAAATTTATTCAACAACTGTAACTGGTAAGTAGATAAGTATGAACGTACGTGAATATCACATGCTACTGACCGAATAATTTGAGAACAAAAATAAGACGAATGAAACCGTAGACAGGTGTGAAACTAGACTTTTCTGTAATCTTGTTTACATGGACACCGGTTGAATACTTCCGTGTCTGTTTCGCGCATGCGTATAAAGGAGGAAATATAAAAGATGGAAGATCGTGAAGTTGAATAAACAAATTGTCAACAAAGTAATCTCAGAATCTGGTATCTATGATTCTTTACGTGTGTATATAAACAATATTCTTATTCTAAAGAAGTAAAGACACATCAATGCTAACGTATAATTTGGTTGCCTATTAAATATGACATATTTTCGGTCGGTCATTCCCTTTGTTTTTGCTTTTGAAGTTTTTTGCATCTTGTTGTCCCCGCTGTAGGAGCCTGGAGGGATATCGTTTTGGTGTCGTGCGTCAGTATTTCAATAACTCAGTTGAAAAACCGAGGTCAGCACTCATCGATTCAGCGAATTTGCTTGTGTAGGTTGTGATCTTGACTTGGCCTAAAATTAAAGATAAAATTATTTTACTCTTCCTTCACTCAGTAACATTTTAAACCCAAACCCTTGTCTTAAGCTTCACCCTACCTGACATTATCTATTGCCAGGTTTCTTACACTCACATTTCTTTACTTATACTCCGATGTGCACTTTCCAGACTGTAACACTCGAAAGATCCAATTTAAGTCTGTTAGACACGTCACATGCACCCTCTTTCATACCGACAGATTTTACCCCTGTAGACTACTACAAATATTCCTTTTTCCCAGCAACCATCATCTTGTGGAATGGCCTCCCTTCTCATGTTGTCTTGCTGTCAGATCTTGAACAATTCAAGCTGGCAGTAAGCAATATCATCCATTATATCCAAATGTATATTCCGACTCGACATGCAACCTCAAAAAATAAATTGCCTTGGATAAAAGTAGATCTTAAAAGACTGTATCGGAGAAGAGACAAAGCCTATAAAAAGTACAAAAAAGCCGGAAATGACAACACACTTAAGGGCAAATATTTAAATTTAAAACATATGTGCAGGAAGGAAACCAAAGTAGCCTATGTAAATTACCTGGAAGATATCCTAAATATCCAAGAAGACTCCAAGCACCCAAATACGAAAAAACTGTATTCTCTTTTGAAGCATTCTAGACAAGATGCAACAGGGCTAGACACTCTGAAAAAAGCAAACAGATCTTACACACAGGACACTGAAAAAGCTGAGCTACTCAATGAACAGTTCAGATCTGTCTTCACCTCCAAATCCCCACTTTCTCTCCATCAACTAGCCCAAATGAAAGTGCAAGACACATGCAACACAAAATCATCTGTTGAAACTCACAGCTACAGCAAACATAGCCAGATGAATAATATTACAATTTCTCAAAATGGTATAGAAGTCCTGCTAAATAAACTAAATCCTTATAAAGCAGCTGGCCCAGATGAAATTAACCCAATGGTACTGAAAAACATCAGCAAGGAAGTTTCCCCAATACTTCAAATCCTCTTTACGAAATCTCTTGATACTGGAAACATACCTGAGCAATGGAAAATGGCGAATGTTGTTCCTATTCACAAAAAAGGACCAAAATCTGATCCCTCAAATTACCGTCCGATCTCTCTAACTTGTATACTGTGCAAAACACTTGAACATATTATATCCTCTTCTATCACAAAACACTTTACTGACTCTAATCTCTTCTTCGAACTACAGCATGGATTCAGGGAGAAAAGATCCTGCCAAACTCAACTGCTAATGCTTGTAGAAGACCTTATGAAATCTGTAAACCAGAAGCAACAGACTGATCTAATACTCCTAGACTTCAGCAAAGCTTTCGATACAGTAAACCATGAAAAACTTCTCTACAAACTTCACTTCTATGGAATTAGAGGAAAAACTCTTGCATGGATAAAATGTTTTCTTGACAACAGGTCACAGACTGTACTTGTAAATGGCTCAAACTCAAATGCCATCTCTGTCACCTCTGGAGTACCACAGGGCTCGGTGCTGGGTCCTCTCCTATTTCTTATCTATATCAATGACCTTCCGAATAACATTGCTTCTACTGTACGCCTTTTTGCAGATGACACTGCTGTCTATCTCTCTCTGGCAACATCACAACAAGCCCAGACCCTACAGAATGACCTCACATGCCTTGAAGACTGGGAGGAGAAATGGGATATGCACTTCAATCCATCCAAGTGCAAAGTCATCCATGTCACCAGACGTAAACAGCCCTTGAACACCTCATACACTCTCCACAACACTGTACTAGAATCTGTTCCTGCTGAAAAATACCTAGGTATTACGATCTCAAATGACTTGACATGGAACACACACATAGATAACATAACAAAAAAAGCAAATCAGACACTCGGTTTCCTCAGACGAAATATTAAAGTCAACTCCCAGAATATAAAATCACTGGCCTTCAAAACTTTAATCAGACCACAGTTGGAATATTGTTCAGCAGTATGGGCTCCACACACAGAGTCTGGTATACAGCAGCTAGAAGCTGTCCAGAGGCGATCTGCACGATGGGTGACAAATAACTACATCAGAACTTCAAGTGTCACTGACATGCTTCTGTCACTTCAGTGGAGACGTCTTGACCTTCGCAGGATTGACCAAAGACTAGTCATGTTCCATAACATAGTAAACTCAAATGTAGCAATACCACATCAAAATTACATCACTCAAAATCCAAGACAAGTAAGATCATCACACCACCAAGCATACAAACTGATCCAAACAAACTCAGACTATTACAAATTCTCCTTTTTCCCCCGTACAATAGTACACTGGAATGCGTTACCACCAGACGTCATTGATCTTCCAACTGCATCATTCAGCTTGGCTGTCAGTCAAGTTGATCATGCCTCACCGTAATTAAATGGAGAAGTGTTTTTAATATGTACTAATCACTGTAGATACTCAGTTTTTAATTAAATTTTATTTCCTACTAACAGTATGTCGTGACGCGCGTCAGTCTATGTCCCCGTAAGGGGTTTGACTTTATGGAAGATAGATTATTTCTAAGTGGGAACAGTGTTTTTATCATCTTTTAACTGTATCATACTTCTTATAACAAATAACATAAATAGCACTCTACTATCTTTCCCCTACTTTAACTTTTATTTACTAACTGCACTGACGCGCAGCTGCACATAATACTTGCAAAAGGGTGTTGCAGTATATATAGATAGATAGATAGATAGATAGTCATAAGATACATGTAGTTTAACCCAACCTCTTTGAATAAATCTACCGTAAAGTAGCACTAACTAGAGAAAAGGAAATTTTTAGAATTTTGTAATTTGAAACCATTGTGATAAATAGAGCATTTGCTCCTATAGGAGCAGGGGTGTAAAATTCCACTCGCCCACTCGCATTGGCGAGTAGGTTTTGGAGTCGGTCGATTGCTTTAAAACATATGCTCGCCCTAAAGGGCGAGTGGAGTTTTGGATCTGACATTTTCCCAATTGATAACCTTGAGTAAAATACCTTAAATTGCAAATTAAAACGCCCGAAAAGTCTTTGCAAATGTCAGATTGAAGATAGAATTTCCACTCTGTCTCACACTTGATAATATCAACAAAGAATTTAGAGGCATTCTGATTTAAGCGCACCTGTACCTAGCGAGACATATTCGGCCCAAGTAGAAATGTTGCCCACAGGAAGTTTATTAGAGTTAAATATTTCAAGTGGTCGTTCAAATACTCAATCGTGTTATGAAATTAAAATATACATAATAGCTTTATTACGTTTTTCAGTACAATAATCCGTTAAACTGTGAAAAATTCTTGATTTAAACCTTCGACGCTTCAGTACCTAATTAAAACGAGTAAAAATTTTAGAAGCCGAAAAAAACGGAATCACCGTCAGATTTACCCGCAATATGTCAAAATGTCTAAACAAACAAGCTTTCATTCGTTCTCCAGCGGGGAAGCATGGGTTGGAGATGATGACAAAAAGGAAAGAGAAAGAGAAAAGAAAGAAAGAACCACAGAAATAGTATGATAAAGTACGAGATCAAGAAAAATGGTTCAATGAGTTTGAATGGGCTAAAGGGAGTATGGTGGTTTCGTCAAACATTTCACTGATTTAATAGACCATACAAAGTTGCACTGAGCCTGCATGACTTAGTTAAATCCTGCATGTTAAAGGCAGGTGACTGCTTAAAACAAGGTGAAAGTAAAACAGAACACTCCTATAGGAGCGTTCTGTTTTACTTTCACCTTGCTTTAAACAGCCACCTGTCCTAAATTACAACTAATTAACACAATTTAGTGGCTGTTATAGAGATGTTTTACTGTTCAAATGTATATCCAAATCTCTTATCTCTCAGCCAAAGCCTATCTTGTTTGTTCTTATTACAATCATTTCAGATAGACAGTTGTAATGCAGAGCCTCAGATAAAATATGTAAATTAAAACATTTTCAAGAATAGTTCTTGTATTTCTCCACCATCACTCAAACCCTATGTTGTGACACTCTTTAGAATTTCTGTAAGAGACGATTTTAAAGAGTGGTCACAAGATAGGGTTTGATAGAGAGATGACGATTTTAGTATTTGCATAATTTTTTTATGTATCTAATATTTCTTTATCTATTACTCTGCTAATGAGAACCAACAAGATTGGGTAGAGACAAAAAATGTTTTTTTCTCATTTTTCCCAAATAGTCCTCTTTTCTAGAGCACTGTTTCTCCTTTCAGAAAAGCAGTTGGGCCCTGGATGTGAATGAAGTTACCATGTTCAACACTATATTTGACATCACTACCATTTTGGTGTTCATTTCTGCTTTTGAATGTGCAGTGTCTCAAAGTCCTGGTAAGTCACACTTGGTCAGCTTTCAGACGGCTTTCCCAAAGGAACTATGATCTATCTGTATTTTTTTGTCCTGCATGATTAGGTAACCACCATTTTCTAAGATTCTTGTGTCTGATCAGTAAGTGGTTGCTGAAGACAGGTTTTGCTGAATGTGTTTGTTGATAGCTACATTGCTCTTTATCTAGTAGCATAAACCGTTTAACGTATTTATACCCCCTACAATAAAGTTATAGGGGATATACATGTCATACTTGAATCAGGTTGTCTGTTAGTCTACATTGTCCAAAATTTTATCCAGACTACTTCTGCAGTTATACTTCAATTTTGTTGAAAGTTATAGGTAGCCATACTATCATGGGACCTTATGCAGATGTGACTATCATTAGGATTGGTCTATTATTACAGGAGTAATTGTCCCTTTTTATACGCCCATTTTCACACAGGACATATGTCATGACGCTGTCCATCCATCCGTGAACATTTGCTCTTTAACTCAAACGCAATCCAATCCTTTTCAGATTTTGTCAGCATGTATATTACCATAATGTCTCAATCATGTTCATAACCAGCAAGATTGCCCCAGACACTCTTGAATTATCTTCCCTTACTTTATGAATTTCTGCGAACTTTTGCTTGTCCACTCTCTAACTCAAACAAATGTAATGCAATCCTTTTCATATTTAGTCAGCATGAATATTACCATAATGTCTCAGTCAAGTTCGATACCCAGCAACATTGTCTCTGACACTCAAGAATTATCTCCCCATACTTAATGAATTTCGATGAACTTTTGCTTGTCCGCTCTCTAACTCAAATAATCGTAATACAATCCTTTTCGAATTTGGTTAGTATGTATATTACCATAATCAGGGGATAATGTCCTGGGCAGTCAAGTTTGATAAATAGCAAGATTGCCCTTGACACTCCACAATTATCTCCCCTTACTTTATGCCATCTGGTATGGAGTAATGGCCTTTCAACATCCAGACATTTGGTTGGTGTATAGTGTGACATTTTGGCACTCTTGTTTATATTTTTGTGGCATGCTTTGTGCTTAAGTTCAGTTTTCTTCATACTTATCAAAGCTTTTTGCTTGTAACTTGGAACAGTAATTTACCTTCAAAAATGGATTATGTAGTGCAAGGGCCATAACACTTATAAACGTGCATTTTATAAAAATTATGGTCCTTTGTGAATATAGAAAATTTGCATTTCTTGTGCTTAAATCTAGTTTTCTTCATAACTATAAAAGATTGTAACTTGGAGCAGTAATTAATCGCCATAAAGTTCATTATGTACTTGGCTTGCATTTATTTGAGTTATGGCCCTTTGTTAAATTAGGAAATCTGTATGTCTTAGTACATGTATTTTTAGCTCGTCTGTTTTGAAGAAATCACAAGCTTTTGTCGTAACTCCGGCGTCCGTGTTGTCGTTGTCGTCGTCCGAAATCTTAACATTGACCATAACTTCATTTTTTCATTTACAACCTTCATTTTTGGTATGCATGTTCATCTTGACAATGACGATAGACGAGCGTTGGCACCCGCTTGCGGTGCTCTTGTTATTACTGTAATTTAGTTTAAATGTTATGGATAACCTAACTTAAACTAGCATAATAAAGTTTGTCATTAGGATTGGACTATTATTATGCACCCTCAACAAAACAGTTTTAACTTGAGAGGAGTTATACTGGGAACAGGTTGTCTGTCTGTCCATCCATCTGTAGACACAATTTTGTCTGGACGACTTCTACAGTTTCACATCAATATTACCGGTAATGATGATAATTAGTTGTCCTTTCAACCATGGGATCCTGTACACCCATACACCTGCAATTAGGATCCAACTATTGTGGAAGAATGCCTTCTTTTCAAGATGTTTGAGATTTTTGAAGTAAAATAATTTGTGTTTTTGATGTGTCTGACATGTAATGCCAACATCTGATTTGACTAGAAATTGTTTGACATTGTGAATATCAGAAATGTTTAAATGGGAAATTTGAAACATGAAACCTGATTCAATGGACACTCCAAAGGAACCAGGTCCCAGTTTCAAGAATGAGCTTAATTAAGTTTAGGCTCAGTAAATGGCTCATCTTGTTTTTCATGAACACACTCATAACAATTCAGTATCACTTAACCTTTTCCCTGTTCTGTATTTAGGCCAATTTTCAGTACCTACTGAATATTCATTAACAAAAAAGTTATAAAGAAATACATGTATGGAAGGTGGAACATTGTAGCCATTTTAGAAAATAAAGAAACAGATCTATCACATTCTATTAGCAAACAGAGTAGACCCTGATCAGACGGCTCCCAGAGGAGCCGTCTGATCTGGGTCTACTCTGTTTGCAAATGTGTGAAAACACGTTTATATGAGGGAAAGGGTTAACATACACAGTGTTTTGGATCCATATAAGATGTATTTGAGCAGATACTCAAAATCATTGAGTTAGCTTTTCATTATTACTCATTTAAATAGAGTATTATTAAATATAGGCATGTCCTTCGTCCTTACAATTACTTAATTTAGAAATAACAGGCTCAGTTGAGCCATTTCTTAAGCTTGTCTGTGAAACTGGGGCCAGAAGATGTTGGACAACACAGGTTTTACTGTAAGTCTTTTTATATTTACTTAAATAATTTTATCATTTCAGATTTAAGTAATGAGTGTAAAAATCCAGAGAGATTTAGTAATGGATTGTGGTCAGAGAGCAGTAATCCACGTATAGTCCACTTCACATGTCACCCAGGCTTCTTACTGCAGGGTCCGCCCAGACAAGTGTGCACTAATAATGGCACTTGGGAACCTCCAGACAACCCTGTCTGTGTGAAATCTGGTATGTAGAGGCAATTGCTTAACCCTTTACTCCATTAACCCTTTACTCCATGAATATTATTGTAAGAAATAATGAATATTAATTAGATTAATTGTTATAATAGCATATGGTCACAGAAATTGTCAGCCATGGCAGAAACAGTAGAATCATATCTATATTATATTATTAGCAATCAGGTCAGATCCTGAGCAGACGGCTCCTACAGGTGCTAGTCTGTTTGCAAAGGCATAAATAGGCATATTTATGGAAACAATTTCGATTGTGTACCCAGTATCTTCTTGAAATGAGAAAATTGATTTTTTGCCCTTGGGAAGCTGAATTTTTTAGGGTGAAGTGGTCCGTCTGTCCATTAGCTACATCTTTGTTTGCTCAATAACTTGACAAATGTTGGGTGTTTTGTCTTCATACTTAATAGGAAGGTTGGTCATGGCCAGTAGATGACCCCTAATGATTTTGAGGTCAGTCGGTCAAGATCACAGTCAACTCAAAAATCTTGTCCGCTCAGTAATTTGATAGGTATTAGGCGTGCTCTCTTCATACTTAGTAGGAACGTTGGTCATGGCCAGTAGATGATTTTGAGGTCAGTCAGTCAAAGGTCAATGTCACAATTACCTTCAATAAAAAACATGTCCGCTCAATAACTTTATAATTATTGGGTTTGCTGACTTAGTAGGGTTGTTGGTCTTAGCAAGTAGATGACACCTATTGATGTTGAGGTCAGTCAGTAAAAGGTCAAGGTCACAGTGACCATCAACTGAAAAAAACATTGTTCACTTAATAACTTGATAACATGAGCCCCCTCCCATATAACATTGTGCATGTTACAACAGCACATACTTCGGGCGTATAATGCTCCGACACATGGAGCTTTTGTTGGTTGTGGTAGAAACTGAAGAGTCAGGCTTATTATATAGTTTCATAAGCAAACAAAGCAGACCCTAATCGGACAAGTCTACTCTGTTTGAAAGGCATGAAAAAGCGTTTGTATGAAGGAAAGAGTTAAATGTCATTATGACAAACAGTGCCGACCCTGATCAGAGGGCCTCTTCATAGCTGTCTTGTCTGGGACTAAATTGTTTGCAAACAGGGTTAACCCTTCGCTATTCATGTCAATATACCTACCTGAAAATAGTGAAGACCCAGATGAGACAGCTCCTGATTGTGCAACTAGTGCACTCCGGAGCAGTGATTGCACAGTGAAATACTTGTACGCAGTGAAGATATATGTTATTATACAACAGGACATGGGTAAAGAAGGAGAAATGTATTTTAAAATTCAGCAAGGGAAGGGTTAATGTTGATGTGGTCAGTAGTTATCTAGTGATAAGAAGAACCCAAGAAAGAAGAACTTTAGCACCTGGGATATGGTTATGATATGCACTCAGTAACACTTGAGGTATGGCCCTACTTATTAACCCTTTACTTTATAAACACACCTTTCTATGCCTTTGCAAACAGAGTAGACCCAGATCAGATGGCTCCTGTATGAGCCGTCCGATCAGGGTCTGCTCCGTTTATGAAATGATGTAGACCTGATTCTACAGTATCTGTCATGGCCGAAAATTCCTATGTTGATATGCCATTATTTCTTACAGGAATATTCATAAAGTAAAGATTTACAGTAAAACCTCTCTTTAATACCATAGCTACACATTCATGTAAGTGTGGTCATCCATGAGTCAACACATGGACACATTTCTAGTTGTGTTTGCATTGGAGGAATTGACAGATTTTGTATACTCATGTATCAGTTCATATAATTCCTGATTTAAAAAGTCGTCAAAAACAGTGTTGTTAGTTCTTAAATTGCAGTCTGAGCTACATGTAGAATGTGTTCATCAATCCTGTTAATGAAATTGGAATGATTATTTTTCATATCAGGAACTATGTGTCGGAAGCCATTTCTGATCAATGGGAGTATTAAGATGTTCCACTCGGAGTTTGCCCCTGGGGACATGATCACCATTATGTGCAATGAGCTGTATGCAATGAGAGTAGACGAGACCTTGGCCCAGCAGCTGAACCTTTATTGCAGTCAGGATGGTCGCTGGGTGACCGGTGACGGCTGGCCTGTCAATCCGGAATGCTCAGGTAATACACAAAATATAAATGGTTCTCTCTTTGCCTGTTTATCAAACCCATTAACTCCATTAGTATTTATATAACCCTTTCCTCCATGAATATGCCTTTCTACACCTCTGTAAAAGTCACTTAATGAAACCATTGTGATAAATAGAGCATTTGCTCCTATAGGAGCAAATGCTCTTTTTATCACAATGGTTTCAAACTACAAAAAAATTTCCTTTTCTCTTGTTAACGCTCCTTTTCGGTAGATTTATTCAAAGAGGTTGGGTCTAAAAATAGCCTATGGAGTAAAGGGTTAAGAAACAATACTATCATGAATATCAATCAGATTATTTTCTATAATGGCACATGAACACAGGCAGTTTTGGATGTGGTAGAAACTGTAGAATCAGATCTCTATATTTCTATAAGCAAACAGACCCGTCCCTGATCAGTTGGCTCTACTGTGTACCCAAAGGCATCAAAAACTAAAGAAAGGAAATGATACAAGTGGACAGTGGATAATAATAGATTATGACAGATATATCTAACCCTTTGCATAATGAATATTCATGTAAGGAATAATGACATCATGAATGTTTATTAGTTGAATTTTGATAATGTGTATGAACACAGGATGCTTTGGCCTTGGCAGAAATGGTAGAATATCATCTATATGATTCTACAGGCAAACAGAAGAGACCCTAAACAGATGGCCCCTACAAGCCATGTTATCTTGGTCTATTCTGTTTGCACAAATTTCGAAAGGCATCTGTATCAGATATAGGGTTGATATTTTCTTCATATGGATTAACCCTGAAATATAGTAGATACACTTCTGGATATCTTGTGATGCTAGGCTCCAGTTGATTTTGTTAACTTCAGTAAAACTGTGTACTAGTCCACCAGAGGTTCCAAACAGCAGAATGGGGGAATACCCATCTCTTCCCTCGCCCATATTTGCCTATGGAGAGTTTATGGATGGACAAGAAGTCATGTACAAATGTGATACTGGTTACACCCAAATGGATCCTAAAGCCCACAAACTTGTATGCAAAAATGGAGATTGGATAGGAAATCTGCCCTCTTGCGGTGAGTCTGCATTAACCCTTTCCTCCATAGATACACCTTTCTACGCCTCTGTAAAAATCACCTATTGAAAGCATTGTGATAAATAGAGCATTTGCTCCTAAGGAGCAAATGCTCTATTTATCAAAATGGTTTCAGAACTACACATTTTAAAATTTTCCTTTTCTCTAGTTAATGCTACTTTTGGGTAGTTTTATTCAAAGAGGTTGGGTCTAAAAATAGCCTATGGAGGAATTTGTTAAAAGAGATGAGTCATCTTTAATATTGAAGAACTAATATTTGTCTTTACATGGTGAAAACTGTGAATTGAGTCATAACAAAACATAGCTATAAATATATCTGCCCAAATGGGAACTGAACTGGGGTCTCCCAGGTGAAAGTAAGTCACATAATCTCTGAGCTAAAGAATTGTTTCACTAACACAGTTGTCAGATATTGCATAATCAGATCTGCCATTTTAGAAACTAAAGAAATAGATCTAATTCCATTAGTACATAGAGCAGACCCTGATTAGATGGATCCTACAATTTGTGATACACAGTACAAACAATTTGGATTCAAATAAGATGCCAAGCAACTTTTCATCTACTGAGGATACAGACTGTTTGGCATTTTGTTTTAGCTTTTGAATACATGGCTATATGGTTAACCCTTTCTTTCTCATGCATTTGCAAACAGAGTAGACCTAGATCAGACGGCTCCTATAGGATCTGTCTGATCAGGGTCTGCTGTGTTTGCTAACCAATTTTGAAAGATGTTTCAATACTTTCTGAAATGGCTTCAATTTTCCGCCTTCCATATATCATTATAACAATTTTTTCCATGAATATTCTGTAGGTACTGAAATTTGGAAGAAACATTGAACTTGGAAAGGGTTAATAACTTAATATGAAAACCAACCATTAGGCATAGCAAACAGTGTAGAACCGTACCAGATGCTTAATTTAGCAATCAGCATTAGAGCCTATTGTTTTTTGGTCTGGTGGTTCTACTGTGTTTGCAAAATCTAAAGGAGTTTGTATAGTAATGCTCATTTAGACTTGATGTGTTATTCAGACTTGATGTTATTGTCATTTCAGTTAAAGGCTGTTCTCCACCAAAAAAAGTTGCTAATGGTGTTGTATTCTTCCCGGATGAGGGATATCAGAGGACTGATGATTTCCGTCCGGGTTTTGTGGTGAGTTACAAGTGTAACTCGGGCTATAAACTGATGGGCTACGCCAGTCTGGTCTGTGAAGAAGGGCCCAAGTGGTCCCATCACCCACCTAAGTGTATCCTTAATGAAGGTAAGAATGGCTTATTTGTGTTATGACAGAGAAATTGTGATTTGAACAATGGTACACGCTAGTTAACCCTTTTTAGCTCGTCTATTCGAAGAATAGGGGGGCTTATGGAATCACGTTGGCTTTTGCTTTTGGTTAAAGTTTTGAGGTAAGTGTTGATTTACACTAATACCAGGGGTGTGGAAATTTCATTTTTTTCTACTTGCCCTCGGACTAGTGAAATAAAAAAACTTTGTTGTCCACAGCATAATTCAACTTGTCCCAATTTCAACTTTCAGAGGCTTCAACTTTAGAAAAGGCTTTTGTCTAATTTGCCTACATCTTTTTTGCTCTCAAATTTCCACATGCATACTATGTGTTTAGCAGACTGCTGGTGAGTAGTAAGTGTATCACGCCTTTCAATACATTTGCCTTTATACATTACTGATGTAGTATCGGCGATTAGGGGATATAAACGGCAGACAGGACAAAATACGGTTTGACTTTCGTCGTCTTCTCGTAACCATTTGAAATAAGCAAACCAGTGTTGCTGCAAAGTTCGTTTACGCATGTTTTTATCATAGCTATTGTCCCTTTCATTCTTTACTGTTCGCTTTTTGCCCTTGTCATCGGCTTCTTTGGGCTTTGAACCGTCTTTTCTAACAAGAAACGTGTCCATCGTCTGCTTAAACTCTCAATTTTGTAATATGTTTACAGTGGAAACGGACATGACGTATTTTTAGGATTGGGCTAAAAAACGGACAGAGTCTTAGTCTAAATGGTCTCAGCATAATACAGACCTTGTTACTAAAAGACTTCGCACGCGTGTTTAAATTTTGGATAATTAAAATAAGCTCTTATTTATTATTTCAGAGTGAGTTTAACTGTTACGAGGAATTTGGCGTGCTTTGATCAAGTTTCGAAATAAATTTTGAAATACTCGTAGTTTTGTAGTGCCGCAACTGTTATTCGTAGTGCCGCAACTGTTATTCCTGAATCCGTTATTCGGCAGCTTATTTATTGAACCCATTTCTTTTATCCACTGGTACCGGGACGCTGGTACTCTATTATTGGTTACAGGTAATGAAATGGACGCGAATGTTTGTTGTTGCTGATGACCAGTAGAGTAAGTGGTAAATAAATGTTAGAATTTGCTGATTATCTCAATTTCTTTGGATTTTTAAGCGCTTTTTGGTCAGATTTGAAGGCATATCTAAGTTTCCAAGTTAATAATATCCCGAATCTTTACTTGTCCGCGGACAATTGAGCTGCAAAAACCAGTTTGTCCGGGATCTCAAATGTACGAGACGGACGAGTCGGACATGGGATTTCCACACCCCTGAATACTACATGAAATATTTGCCTTAGGAAGCTGATAATTGAATTGGAGGTTCCCGGTGTGATGAACATTGATGTAGTGTAGTTAAAATTCAAAATAAAACTGAATTTTAGTCAAAATTTCGCCTTTTTGGACTTAGCTTTTTGGGCTGAAATCTCAAGGTTAAAGTTTTGGGGTAAGAGTTGAAATGCACTAATACTACACAAAATATTTGCCCTAGGAAGCTGATACTTGAAATGGAGGTTCCAGGTGTGTTGAACATTGATGTAGTGTAGTTGAAATTAAAAATAAAACTGAATTTTAGTCCAAATTTCACATGTTTTGGACTTGGCTTTTTGGGCTGAAATAGGAAGGTTAAAGTTTTGGGGTAAGTGTTGAAATGTACTAATACTACATGAAATATTTGCCCTAGGAAGCTGATACTTGAAATGGAGTTTCCCGGTGTGTTGAACATTGATGTAGCGTAGTTGAAATTTAAAAATAAAACTGAATTTTAGTCAAAATTTTACCTGTTTTGGACTTAGCTTTTTGGGCTGAAATCTCAAGGTTAAAGTTTCGGGGGTAAGTGTTAAGATGCACTAATACAACACGAAATACTTGCCATAGGTAGCTTGTATTTGGAATAGAGTTTGCCAGTAGGTTTAACATTGATGTAGTTCAGTTAAAATAGAAAAATATTTTGGACTTCATCTTTGTAGACAAGGTCTACAATAGGCGAGCTTTGCTGTCCTGCTACAGTCTAGTTAAGTATATATACAAGTCAAAGAAATCATGACTTCATGAATATTCATTAACTGTAATTATGTCTCCCACCACATAGACATATTGATTTACTCCTTTCTGTCCATCTGTCTGTCTGTCTGTCTGTCACAAAATCTTGTCCACTCTCTAATTTTAAAAGTTCTCATCCAATCTTTACCAAACCTTCGAAAAATGTTAATACATGTAGCTATAATATCTAGACCAAGTTCGATATCCAGCAAGATTGTATCAGGAACTTCAGAGTTATGGCCCTTGATTTATCCCAAATTTGGCCTTTTTAGCCTTGTCCGCTATTTAAGTAAAAAACGTCTCATCCAATCTTCACCAAACCTTATAAAATGTTTATGGCTATAATATCTAGGCCAGGTTCAATATCCAGCAAAATTGTTTCAGGAACTTCAGAGTTATGGCCCTTGATTTATCCCAAATTTGGCCTTTTTAGCATTGTCTGCTCTTTAAGTAAAAAACGTCTCATCCAATCTTCACCAAACCTTATAAAAATGTTTATGGCTATAATATCTTGGCCAAGTTTAATATCCAGCAAGATTGTTTTGGGAACATTAGAGTTATGGCCCTTGATCTATCCAAATTTAGCCTTTTTGGCCTTATCCACTCCCTAAGTCAAAAATGCCTTATCGAAACTTCACCAAACCTTATAAAAATGTTTATGGCTTTAATATCTAGGCCACATTCAATATCCAGCAAGATTGTTTCAGGAACTTCAGAGTTATGGCCTTTGATTTATTTAAATTTAGCCTTTTTAGCCTTGTCCATTCTCATCCAATCTTTACCAAACCTTATAAAAATGTTTGTGGCTATAATATCTAGGTCAGGTTCAATAACCAGCAAGATTGAACTAGGCACTTTAGAGTTATGGCCCTTGAATAATACAAAATTGGCCTTTTTAGCCTTGTCCATTCTCTAAGCCATAAAGTTCTCATCTAATCATCACCAAACCTTATGCAAATATTTATGCGTTATAATATCTAGGCCAAGTTGAATAACTAGCAATTTTGGAACAAGTACTTCAGAGTTAAGAATCTTGAATTGTTGAAAACTGAGCTTTTTTTTAGCTTTGTCTGCTGTCTAAATAAAAAAAAGTCCTCATCCAGTCTCCAACAAACTTCATAAAAATGCATCCAATCGTTTTTTGAGACAAGAACAGGTGGGAGACATATGTTTTTCTTAAAAACAAGCTCTAGTTAACAGTAAGTTTCTGTAATGGCCAATGAACAAGGGTTTTTATCTGGCAATTTCAGAAATTGTGGGATCTGATCTTTTATTATCCATATATGCAAACAGAGTAGACACACATCAGACAGATCTTGGTGAAGCTATTTTTTCTTTGTCTATTCTGTTTGCATAGGTAAGGATTAAAAGGTGAATCTATCAAGTATCTATATATCCCAACTCCAAAAGAACTTGGGGAGATGTATCCATGTCCATCCATCAGGACTCGTTTCTAGCCAGAGAAAGATTTGATTGTGTTACATAATGATTATATATGTATAAGTTTGTTTATTATAGTTATGTATCTTACTCATATATATTTGTGTGGTTTAGAAAGCAAGGGAACTCTTTGGATCTTTCTTCGTTGTCTGTTTTGATTGCTCATGCTTTAGCACTATAACCCATTCCCTCATATTGACGACTTTTGACGACTGTAAAAGTCACTTTGTGAAACCATTATGATAAATAGAGCATTTGCTCATCTAGGAGCAAATGCTCTATTTATCACAATGTTTTCAAACTACAAAATTCTAAAAAATTTCCCTTTCTCTAATTAATGGTCCTTTTCGGTAGAATTATTCAAAGAGGTTGTATCTAAAAATAGGCTATGAGGTAATGGGCTAATATATGAAATTGTATTATTTAGGCTCAACCCTCTTTGCATATTTATTATCTCAAATAGTTTTTTGGTATGTATATATTAGCAATTATTTCCTTGAAAAGCAGGCTGAACTCAGGCCTTAAGTAGTGTGAGTCCAAACAGTGCAGACCCTGACCAGACCTGACCTATAGAAGGTGTCTGATCAGGACCTACACTGTTGGCAAAAAAGTGGTAAAAAGTGTATATATGGAGTAAACTGTAATGGATTAAGTTTACTTTAACCCATTACCTCATAGGCTATTTTTAGATACAACCTCTTTGAATTAATCTACCGAAAAGGAGAATTAATTAGAGAAAAGGAAAATTTTAGAATTTTGTAGTTTGAAACCATTGTGATAAATAGAGCATTTGCTCCTATTGGAGCAAATGCTCTATTTATCACAATAGTTTCACAAAGTGACTTTTATAGAGTCGTCAAAAGTCGTCAATATGAGGGAAAGGGTTAAACTTTAATCACAGGATCATAGAACTATTACTATAAATATTGGCAAGCATTTGTTAACCTGCAAATATTTTATGAATTCTGAGATTGTGATGATGAAAAGATGACAAATCATCCATTTTAACTCTTTTCACTGTTGACCAACATGTGATGACCTTTGCAAGCCTTTCAAATCTAGATGAGACGTCAGTAACCTCCTTGTCTTATCATGATCCTAACTCTTTGACACTGTCTTTGGCAATTGCATTTCTGTAAAGAAATTTTAGGAAAATGTCACTTGAAATTTGGATCAGACAACAATTTATGCAGGCAAAAGTTAAAATGTGTTATGTTTAAAGCATTTTATCTATTACAGAATCCGGTACATACTGTAAAAGCATCTCTCAGATCTCAAATGGCCATTGCTTCTGTGAGACTAAGAGTGACCTTGAGTACTGTGAGCCGTTCTATAGAGGGTTGCATGTGGAGTGTGTGTGTGACAGTGGCTATAAGATGGTTGGCCAGGCTATCATCACTTGTAGTCTAAACGGGGAGTGGGATTATGCCATACCCTCTTGTGTACCAGGTAAGACAAAATAAAGTTACTCTTTTCTTTCTGAATGTAGAAGGTTATATTATTATAATAGAGGAATTAATAGTTTGATCTCTTGAAATATTGACTTACAATGTTGACCGTTATGATGCTAATCGCGTCTTGACTGACTTTTGCAAATAGTTATGAAACATCCAATAAATAGCTGTTTGTTACTTGGCCTAAAAAATTCTTAAAATTTCAGCATAAATGGATAAATTTTTAAAATGGTCTTAACAGTGACAGACATAAAGTGTTTACAGGAACCCTCTGTCTGATAAATATTTTCGATCAATAACTTTTGAATGTCCTCGATATAAAAGAATATTATTTGTATAAAAAAATTGTTTGAGATTGGAGGAAATTATAAGGGATAACATATGTCTTGATTCTTCCTATGTGGTATATGCATTCCTAAAACATTTGGCAGACTAGATTCATTATACCCCCACAAACAAAGTTTGGGGGGGGGGTATATAGGAGTCACCTTGTTAGTCCCCCACCGGTTACCAGTTGGGGGACTATAGGTTTGCTCGATTCCGTCCGTCCGTCCGTCTGTCACGCTTCATGTCCGGGCCATATCTCCTACAAAGTTATGCCAAATTCATTATAACTTCACACATTGAAGAAGCATGATGAGGGCTAGTGTCATGCACAAGGGTCATAACTCTAGCATCAATATTTTTGGAGTTATTCCCCTTTTACATATTTTTTTGTCCGGACAATAACTCTTTATCTACAGGTTCAATTGATTTGAAACTTCACATATGGAACTATCATGATGAGGGGTAGTGTCATACACATGGGCCATAACTCTAGCATCGATATTTTTGGAGTTATTCCCCTTTTTCATATTTTCTTGTCAGTCCGTCAGGAGTAGTGTCATGCATAAGGGCCATAACTCTAGCATCAATATTTTTTTTAGTTATTCCCCTTTTTCATATTTTTTTGTCCGGACAATAACTCTTTATCTACTGGTTCAATTGATTTGAAACTTCACATATGGAACACACATGATGAGGGGTAGTGTCATGCACAAGAGCCATAACTCTAGCATCTATATTTTTGGAGTTATTCCCCTTTTCATATTTTCTTGTCCAGTTAACAACTCTTTATGTACTGGTTCAATTGATTTGAAACTTCTCATATGGAACAAGCATGATGAGATGTAGTGTCATGCACAAGGGCAATAGCTCTAGCATCAATATTTTTGGAGTTACTCCCCTTTTTCATATTTTCTTGTCGGGACAATAACTTTTTATTTACTGATTCAATGTATGCAAGTAGGTACTAATACCATTCAGGTGGTCATGTATATACCATGGTCACCCACACCATGGGTGGGTGGGGTGGGGAGAGTGGAGGTTTTTTTCAGTCCGGTGGGGGACTCATGTCTTGCATAGCAATACAACATGCCCTTGTTTGAAATGTTTTATGTTCTGATATTACTTTGAGGAAATGAATGAAAACAGTATTAAAAGAATGTAAGCAAAATTTACTAAACACTTGTTTCCTTGTAGTGTATTTTCCTCATACTCTTTCAGAATTGGAGATTGACTCAAAAAATGCTGAATCTGTAGATCCTCAGACCCACATGAGCACTTTGGCTATCGTTGTTGCCACAGCATGTAGTGTCCTTGGAGTGTTGCTGCTGATAATGGTGATAATGGTGTTCCGCAGAAGGAAGCCCCACCCACCACGCTTGTGTCGTCCATCTTCAACTCCGCCCCCTTACTCAAGAGTACACAGTAATTCATTAGATGAGCATGACAGGGCTTTGTTGATTGGATACGAAAATAACCACATAGCTTTACCCTCATATGAAGAGGCAACAAGCGCAAGCCAGAATCATGGCAGCCATTTTGTACCTAGGTCAGGTCTAGGACAAGTGGGTGAATATCGTCCACTACCCAGCATTCCAAGCAGCCTCCGCTCTGTGCAGTCACTGAGTGGGGACAGTTCTAATAGACACTCTATCATAACATCTAGCACAATGAACAGGGATGGCATATCAGAAGTGTTTGGCTCTATAGACACTGTGAATGTTAGCATGAGTGACGCTTCGACAGCAGTTACCATAGAAACGCTAGACAGCGCCTCGTCACATCATTCCAACATGTCACGGAGGGCAACTGCAGGCAGTATCAACTCCTCCAATGGCAGTCTGGTCACGGAAGGTGAGTATAGGCTGAGCTGTAGATAAATATACAATGTACATGTATTTAGAATATCTAATTAAAACATTTTTATATTTTCTCTGCTGAATTCTATCTTGCTGCAACTCATTAGAATCACTTCAGAGAGGCAATTCAAATGAGTTACAGCAAGGTATGGCATGGATGAGATATAAGAAATTTTGATAGATCAGTACTTAACTACAACACTGATAGGCTTTCATATTCAGCGCTTTGCATGTTAAGTAGTCATCATGTGCAACATATGTTGTCTGCAACAAATTTTATTGATTATTATACCCCCGCAAACGAAGTTTGAGAGGAGTCAGTATAGAAGTCAGTGTGTTGGTTGGTCTGTCTGTCTGTCTGTCCATGGCATGTCCGTTTGTGGCACAAACTGGTTAAGTCCACTTATTTACATAAGCCTTTGAGATAAAGCTTTGAAACTTTACACACTTGTCTACCATCACAAGCTTCATCTGCAGGCAAGAGTACATAACTCTGTCAAGCATTTTGACAGAATTATGGCCCTTTTTATGGTTGGTCAGCATGTCTGTTCGTGGCACAACCTGGTTAATGCCACTTATTTACGTAAACCTTTGAGATGAAGCTTTGAAACTTTACACACTTGCCTACCATCACACGCTTCATCTGCAGGTATAAGTACATAACTCTGTCAAGCATTTTGACAGAATTATGGGCCTTTTTATGGTTGGTCTGTCCATGGCATAACCTGGTTAAGTCCACTTATTTACGTAAACCTTCGAGATAAAGCTTTGAAACTTTACACACTTGCCTTCCATCACAAGCTTCATCTGCAGGCAAGAGTGTATAACTCTGTCAAACATTTTGACAGAATTATGACCCTTTTTATGGTTGGTCTGTCTGTCCGTGGCACAACCTGGTTAAGTCCATTTATTTACATAACCCTTTGAGATAAAGCTTTGAAACTGAACAGACCTGTCTGTCATCACAAGCTTCATCAGTAGCAAAGAGTACATAACTCTGTCAAGCATTTTTATCTTAAATATTTTAGATTAAGGTTTTAAGTCCATTTATTTTCATAAACCTGTGAAATAAAAGCTTTGAAACTTAGAACACGTGTTCACCATCACAAGCTTCATCTGTAGGCAAGAGCAGGGCTCTAGAAATTTTCAAATCCCAACCGGTCCAGCCGGTAAACGGACATTAGGCCCCCCCCCCCACTCCCCCGGGACATTTGCCAACCAATTTCTTGATGAGCGGACATTTGCCTCCTTGTATTTTTGTGATATGCGGACATTAGCCACCTGGTATATCTATATTATATCATAAGTAAACATCAGACCCCTATCAGACAGCTCCTACAGGATCTGTCTGATCTGGATCTACTCTGTTTACACAGACATAGAAAAGCATATTTATGGAGTAAAGGGTTAAAGGCTTTACAGTAGACATGCATAGTTTTGTGTTTTATTTTTACAGATGTGCCGCTATTGGAGAACAATGAGAGGAATGAGCAACTCAGTACTGATTCCAGTGAGGAAGATGTTCAGAACAAGACTGAAGATTGATAGCTTTCTTACACATGGCTGATAGTGATATTGTTTCAACCAGTGAGCAGGGGTGGAATGTATACCCTGCCTGGCTTAATGTCCACAGATCTGATACAGAGCTGTAGATAAGATGTGTATTGATCTATCAAAACCTATAATTTCTCATCCAAACCCTATCTT
Organism: Azorinus chamasolen; assembly: GCA_963576725.1. Classification (NCBI taxonomy): domain Eukaryota; kingdom Metazoa; phylum Mollusca; class Bivalvia; order Cardiida; family Solecurtidae; genus Azorinus; species Azorinus chamasolen. The sequence continues at coordinate 23,479,489 of OY755235.1, read as the reverse complement.
GATACTAATTACTAGAATTGCCTCTCTGAGGTGGTTTTGTAATGAGTAGCAGCAAGATAGGTTTTGATGGAGAACCATAAAAGATATGTTACTTTACTTAGATTTCTTACATGTACACCTCTTATCTACAGCCTTGTGATATTTATGTCTCCTTCACCTGTTACATATGATTTAGCCTGGAAGTTTTCAAATTTTAACCTGCCTCCCATGAAATTTTAACCTGCCTCCCATGGTTTGTAGCATTAACAATGTGATTTGTATGTTTTGAATACTGATTGGAAAGCACCTGTTTGTAATGTACCCTGATTTTTAGGATGAAGACGTACAGTAAAACCTCTCTATAACGGCCACTAAAATGTGTTAATTAGTTGGATTTTAGGACAGGTGGCTGCTTAAAGCAAGGTGAAAGTAAAACAGAACGCTCCTATCGGAGCGTTCTGTTTTACTTTCACCTTGCTTTAAGCAGTCACCTGCCTTTAACACAAAATACTTTAGTTTAGTTTACTTTAATTTAGTGGCCGTTATAGAGAGGTTTTACTGTACACTATTATCTGCTTCATTTCTGTAACCCTTTCCCTCATGAATATTCATGCAAGAATTAATGCCATCATGAATATTAATTAAATAATTTTTTATAATGGCATATGATCACATAAATGTTTGGCCATGGCGCAAACTATAGAATCAGGTTCATATTATTCCATAGGCAAATAGAGCAGACCCTCATCAGAGTGCTCCTAAAGAAGCCGTCTAATCTGGATCTGCGCTGTTTGCAAAATCATGAAAATATGTATTTGTGAAGTAAGGGATTAAACTATCTCATAGATTCTTTGATTGCTCAAAGCAGAACAAAAGGAAAAATGCATAACAAGCTTTATCCTGCTTTAAGATTCCACCTGACTTAAGTATTCAGTGGGGCAGGGTGTTGCGGGATTTGTATCAAAGTTGTATGTGTAACTGGTAAGAAACCTTATGATTAAGTCCTGTATATGATAGAGTGCAAGACGTTACCCCAGGTATTCAGACAGACGAACAGGCAACTAGTGCAGACCTAGATCAAACAGCTGATGAATGAGCAGTTTGATCAAGGTCTACACTATATGCAACTATGACAAATTAAATTATGCAGCTGTACAAACCTCCTAGGTAGAGGGGAAATTGGGTGTCTGAATACTTGGGCTAAATAAGGTACACTTGGCCCTGTATTAAACCAGAATACTCGTATATGCTTTACTCATTCATCTTACAGCATGAAGTTTGAATGGAAATTTATAAGCTTATAAGTCATTCCCAGTATCATAAAAGTGTGTCCAGCTCTTCATTCTTCAAAAAAAGAAGATAGTTATAATAAATAGTACATACCCTGATCAAAGGGATCCCCAGGAGCCCTTTGATCTAGGTCAACACTGTTTGCAAAGGCTCTCTATTCTTTGGTCCCACACTTAAACAATTAACAGTTGCATTATATATTTACTATTCAATTCATTTTTGCAGTGTAGTTTGATATAAACACTAGTTGCTTTATACTTTATACATATGGCTGACAAATGAATTTACAAGTACAAAATGTACATATACAGTAAAAACCTTCTAAGTAGGATGTTAAATGTAGTATAAGTATCGGTCTTGGAGACAGGTGGCAGCTTAATGCAGGGTGAAAGACATGCAGAAAACTCCACTAGGAGCTTTGTGCCTGACTTTCAACCTGCATTAAGCAGCCACCTGCCTTGAAGTATCTAAACTCTTCTTTACTAGAATTCCGGTCAACTCTATACAGCTGTCAGTGATTGTTAGTTACTTTTACTCAAAGTGATTTGGGATCGCCAAGATTTTGTCAGTGTTAGCAATAACAAAAGTTAAAACCATGACACTCTCTAGTGCTAACTACATAAAAATTCCATCCTTATTTTCGCTATCACAAAATGCATCTAAAGCTAGATATATGCCTATCATGTTTATTCACAGAGCTTTGTCCCTTTGAAAAGTTTACTGTTTGCATGTGAAGAAATTGTCATCTGCAAAAAAAAAGTTATCTGCTAAAATCATTAAAATTATTGTTTTACACACTTTTCTTCAAAAATACCATCAGACTGACAGACCATTTGGATCTTGGTGTTTGGATCCTGATGTGAACCTAGATACTCTGCATCTGATTTGGATCCAAACTTTTTGCTTAGGTTATCACAAACTCACCACTAGAGTACATGGATTTTTCACACACAGGTGAACAGTTAGCTGGCATTGCTCTTGTTTATGTCTGTATAACCCTGTACCTCATACATACATGTAGCACCTTTGTAAATTGAGTAGACCCAGATCAGATGGCTCAGGTAGGAGTCACCTGATCAAGGTTTGCTCTATTTGCTTATGAAATTTTCTAAAACTCGTTCTACTGTTTATTTTGTTTCCAAAATGTGACATTACAAAAAAATCAGTTATTGAATATTTGTGAAGTGATAAATGGTTTCATAAATATTAATGAGAGAAGGGTTAATTATGTTTTTGAATGATCTTTCTTCATTCAAATTTAACCTTATATGAATTACGTTCAGTTATGAACCCATTCCCTCACTTCATGAATATTGATTAAATTGCCATATTAACAAGAGAAGTTTTGGCCATGGCAGAAACTGTAGAATCAAATCTATATTATCCCATGAAACAAACAGAGCAGACGCAGATCAGATGGCTCTTACAGGAGCAGTCTCATCTGGGTCTACTCTCTGTTTGCAAAGGTGTGAAAAGACATTTATATGAAGGAAAGGGTTAAATTGTCCCAAATGTTTTACTGTGTAGATTATACATGTTACCACAATGTGACTCCCAATTGCCTCACCACTGATTTGTATAGTGCAGTAAGTTTTTAGTTAAAAAATAAGGTGTACAAGAAGGTTTCAAATGTGTAATTTTTATGTGAGTTAGATCTGTCCATGAATACTTTGTGAACTTTATGTCTGCAATAGTCTGCAATGTTTGACAATAGTGCTGTAAAATCTGTGATTTTCCCCTAAGGATATATTTTCTATGTTATTTTTGTTTGTTTATCTGTTGTTATCAAGTAACTATTTTCCCTTTATTTCATGAATATTTATGTAAGAAATAATTACACCATGAATAGTAATTACGTGAGTTTTATAATGGCATATGAACATGATTCTTTGCCATGGCAGAATGTGCAGGAGGTGTGTGATCTGGTTCCACTCTGTTTCTAAAGGTGCAAAATGTGTCTCAATAGAGGAAGATGTTATGTACAGTAAAACCGCTTTATAACGACCACTAAATTATATCAAGTATTTTGTGTTAAAGGTAGGTGGATGCTTAAAGCAAGGTGAAAGTAAAACAGAATGCTCCTATGGGAGCGTTCTGTTTTACTTTCACCTTGCTTTAAGCAACCACCTGCCCAAAATACCAACTTATTAACACAAATTTAATGGTCATTTTAGAGAGTTTTACTGTATATGAAATAAGTAAATATAAATAAGAACATGCAATGTTTTACAGTAGAATCCACGAAACCAGAACAACTCAGGTCTTTTTGGGCAGGTGGCTGCTTCATGCAAGGTGAAAGTCATGCAAAAAGCTCCTAGAGGAGCTTTCTGCATGACTTTCACCCTGCATTAAGCTGCAACCAGTTTGAAAGACTGGTTTTGATACTAATTTTGATGTCCAGTTTAGAAGAGTTTGACTATACTTAGAACAGCGATACAAATTAGAAATCGCCGAACTCTGCTATTGGAAGATTCTGAAATAGAATGGTTGAGTGGTGGATTATATTGATTCTAGTATAGAACAGTTGAATTGTGATATATACCGTAGAACAGAGTTTTGCAATTTTAATATCATAAGTGAAGGAAATTATTTGTAAGTTTTGTATTGGTCATTTTTAGCTCTCTATTTTTGTTGGTTGAAGGGAAAGAGTCATAGCCGTAGCCTTGGTGTCATCATTGTATTATCATAGTTGTGCAAAAACTTTGACATTTTTAGCTCACCAGAGCACAAAGTGCTCAGGGTGAGCTTTTGTGATCGCCAGATGTCTGTCGTCCGTCGGCGTGCGTCGTCCGTCGTCCGTCGTCGGGCGTCAACAATTTGAACCTTTAAAAATCTTCTCCTCTGAATCTACAGGGTTCTCAGGTTTCATCTTTGGTACATAGCATCACCTATAGGTCCTCTACAAAAGTTATATAAATAATGCCCCTGGGGTCAAAATTGGCCCCGCCCCAGGGGTTGGAAGTTTTCAATAGAAACATATAGTAAAACTTTGAAAATCTTCTCCTCTGAAACCAGAAGGTTCTCAGCTTTCATATTTGGCACATAGCATCATGTTTAGGTCCTCTACAAAAGTTATATAAATTATGACCCTGGGGTTAAAATTGGCCCCGCCCCAGGGGTGGGAAGTTTTCAATAGAAACAAATAGTGAAATCTTTGAAAATCTTCTCCTCTGAAACTGAAAGGCTCTCAGCTTTCATATTTGGCACAGAGCATCATGTTCAGGTCCTCTACAAAAGTTATATAAATTATGCCCCTGGGGTCAAAATTGGGCCCGCCCCAGGGGTGGGAAGTTTTCAATAGAAACAAATAGTGAAATCTTTGAAAATCATCTCCTCTGAAACTGGAAGGCGCTCAGCTTTCATATTTGGCACAGAGCATCATGTTCAGGTCCTCTACAAAAGTTATATTAATTTTGGCCCTGGGGTCAAAATTGGCCCCGCCCCAGGGGTGGGTACTTTTCAGAATAGAAACAATAGTGAAATCTTTGAAAATCTTCTCCTCTGAAACTGAAAGGTTCTCATCTTTCATAATTGGCACAGAGAATCATGTTCAGGTCCTCTACAAAAGTTATATAAATTATGCCCCTGGGGTCAAAATTGGCCCCGCCCCAGGGGTGGGCAGATTTCAATGGAAACAAATAGTGAAATCTTTGAAAATCTTCTCCTCTGAAACTGGAAGGCTCTCAGCTTTCATATTTGGCACAGATCATCATGTTCAGGTCCTCTACAAAAGTTATATAAATTATGCCCCTGGGGTCAAAATTGGGCCCGCCCCAGGGGTGGGCTGTTTTCAATAGAAACAAATAGTGAAATCTTTGAAAATCTTCTCCTCTGAAACTGGAAGGCTCTCAGCTTTCATATTTGGCACAGAACATCATGTTCAGGTCCTCTACAAAAGTTATATAAATTATGCCCCTGGGGTCAAAATTGGCCTGCCCCAGGGGTGGGAAGTGTGCAATAGATACATATAGTGAAAACTTTGAATATCTTCTCCTCTGAAACTGGAAGGTTCTCAGCTTTCATATTTGGCACATAGCATCATGTTTAGGTCCTCTACAAAAGTTATATAAATTATGGCCCTGGGGTTAAAATTGGCCCCGCCCCAGGGTTGGGCATTTTTCAATAGAAACAAATAGTGAAATCTTTGAAAATCTTCTCCTCTGAAACTGGAAGGCGCTCAGCTTTCATATTTGGCACAGAGCATCATGTTCAGGTCCTCTACAAAAGTTATATTAATTATGGCCCTGGGGTCAAAATTGGCCCCGCCCCAGGGGTTGGTAGTTTTCAGTAGAAACATATAGAGAAAACTTTGAAAATCTTCTCCTCTGAAACAGAAAGGTTCTCAGCTTTCATATTTGGCTCATAGCATCATGTTCAAGTCCTCTACAAAAGTTATATAAATTATGTCCCTGGGGTCAAAATTGGCCCGCCCCAGGGCCGGCTATTTTTCTATAAAAACATATAGTGAAAACTTTGAAAATCTTCTCCTCTGATTGTCTGGTGAGCGCTTCAGGGCCATTCTGGCCCTCTTGTTTGTCATTTTCAGCATAAGTACAGTCATTTCATTCTGTATCAAACTTCACTGGTACAGGGGTATGGCACAAGAATGGCACTGCTCACCCTTTGCATGATTGTAAGAGGCAACTAAACTGACAGGAGTTTTTGAATCTCTGATTCTTCAGCAGCTGTTAAGTTTCTGGATCCATACCCAAGGTTTAGTAAAGCTTGGATGATGGACAGGTATTTACAAATGTCACATTCAAATGCTAATTAGTTCTGATCATTTTAGGCAAAATCATGTTACCAATTTATAACAAGCATATTGTACTCTCATGGAATAATTTCTAGTATTCTACTAGTGAATGCATGATAAAGCCGGTCAGATAGGCAACCATCATGAGTGTAGTGAATTCTATCTACAGATACAACCAACAATAAGTCTGAATTCTGGATTTTCGAGACAGGTGGTAACTCTTTTCCTGTTGAATATTCATGTAAGAATTAATGACATATATTAAGTTTTAATGATAGTATATGAACACAGGAATGTTTGGCCATTGAGGAAACTATAGAATCAGATCTATAGAATTCCATAAGCAAACAGGAGACCCTGATCAGTCAGCTGACCTGTGTCTACTCTGTTTGTGAAGGCGTGAAAAGACATTTATTTGAAGGAAAAATTATTAAAGCATAAAATAAGTAGCTGTTTTATGTGATAAATTCTTACAACTCATTGAACATCTGTGTGTAATTTATTCATCTATATGTACTTGACTTTTTGCTTTTGAAAATGAATATTTTAATAGACAGCAGACATATGAAACTGATATTTTCTAAAAATATTTAATCAGAATATGAATTTACTTTTTGTGTAACCATTTACAGGTACCTTATTCTGTAACGCTGTCTTCATTACCCATATATGTTAACTATCCTGAACAAATTCAGTTTATTGCCAATTCTTTAGGATTCATTGTAAAGTGTTAAGCATTTATCAGTGTTAAAATGACTTGTTTTACCCAAACAAAATGTGCTTTTTCAACCCTTAACCTGATGTAAACCCCTTTTGCATGCCTTTGCAAATGGTAGACCAAGATTGGACAGCTCCTGTAAAAGCCTTCTGATCAGGGTCAGCTCTGTTTGCTTACAGAATAATATAGATCTGATTCTACAGTTTCTGCCAAGGTATAAACATGCTTTGTTCATTGTTCATGTACCATTACAATAAACTGATATTCATAATGTCATTATTATACCCTGACAAAGTTGGAGGTGGTATACTAGAATCACCCTGGTGGCCGGTCTGTCAGTTGGCCCGTATTTGAAAATGAGTAGTTGGTGTCGCAAACGCGTCCTTCAATTTGAAAGATATTGAAATTATATTTGACATACATAGTAACATCAAATAGTAGATGTACAATACACAATTTTCATGTGTTTAGCATCAGGCATTGCAGAATTATTTCCCTATTGAGTATTTTTTGTCAGCCCTTTGATTTACGATCAAGGCTGCCATGCATGGGTATTCATCACCTTTAGTGATAGTTCTAGTTTCTGACTTAAATATTGAAGGGTATAGGTAAAGGGATGATGGAAAAACAAAATATATTATTACATGTATATTCAATGAAAGTCAAAACATTTAACCATACCAAATTACACACACAAAAATCAAAACACATATGTTCAATGGTCCTGAATCAAACTGTATTCAGATTGTTTATATTTACATTGAAGCAAGGAATAAAATAGCAATAAAATGTGAGACCTAAATTCACCTTAGTTTTCTGAATTTTTTAAATTAAACTTTTTTTTCTATCAAATTTCACATAAATCATACTGACATTATTCAGTAGTCATCAAAGAAAAACTAGATCACTCGAAATTGTTTAACCCTTTCCCTGTTCTATGTTTCTTTCAAATTTCAATACCTACTGAATATTCATGAACAAAATAGTTGTAATGAAATATGGAAGATGGAACATTGTAGGCATTTTAGAAAGCAAAGAAATAGATCTATCAAATTCTATTAGCAAACAGAGTAGACCCTGATCAGACGGCTCCTCTAGGAGCCGTCTGATCTGGGTCTACTCTGTTTGCAAATGCGTGAAAACACGTTTGTAATTACATATATACTTTATTACATATATACTTTATTCAAATCCATAAGGCTATCTGCCCATGAGGAAGTGTATACATAGTATACACAATAAACATATATTCAAAACTATAACTGACAAAACTATAACTGACAAAACTACAACTGACATAACAATACATAAAAAACATCAGTAATGTAATTATTTTCCGGAGAAGGTTGCTAAAACCTAGGGTACATTAATAGGGCTTCTAAAAGTTTGAGATAAGACAAGTGCATCTTTACAATGTGCTTGCCATCATATTGTGACTAGAGTTACACTACAAGAAAAGCATTGATGTAAACATCAAAGCGGGCCAGAACAGTCATGCTGGTTTTGTTAAAATCTAATGTGAAACAAAAATGCTTAGAATATGAGTGATCATGATACTTATATGTTGCACTAACCCTTTCAATGAAGATATATAAACGCAGACAAATGAATTATTTTTACATGAAAATATACACCGATTGGCATTATATTAATAAAATCATGCAATCATTCAAAGGTTTAGTTCAGCATATTGCTCTTGGAATTACTACAGACATAAGTATGATTTCAGACACCCTATCAAACAATGAAATAATAATATTAAAACAACTAAATAATGAGTTTGGCCAAAGCTTTCAATACTGAGAATTTAAGAAATGAATCAACTACCGAAATAGTTTAAATTGTAGTTTGATAGATAATTAACACGTTTTGCGTTGATTATTGACGGATCAGTCATTATTAAATCTTAGAAAAGAAAAGTATCATTTTCATTGTAAAATCTTATTCATATATTAATAAAATCTGATAAGATAAGCTTAATGTAGCACACCTATTTGCAGCAAATCTGGAGTTTAACTGTATAGAGGATCTTAAATGAGTGCCCATCACAAACAGCTTCCACGAAACGAGCCTACTTTAATAATATGACACGAGCTTTAGCGAGTGTCACATTCATAACGGCAAACGAGCTCCACGAAAACAACATGCAATGAACACTAATGTAAGATTCTTTATCACAAAAGCCTTAAAAGTGCAATAGAAAATGCAACCGGCTATAGCTGACGGCTGTTTCGGCCATTCCTTACAAACCGCAGGCTAACGATATATCATGCCATATATACAGTTGTTCATGTATCAAAGGCGTAATTATGACAATATTAATCATACAACGGAAGAACAGTTGCTTGAAAAGTCAGTCTAAACGTAATGTGCAATATTGGCCTCTTTAATAATAACTTATGAACATGTATACGAATATTCGTATTAAATTGCAGAAATATTATTTGAGCTAAGTGCATGTTTGAAAAAGTGAATTCAGCAAAGAACCCCTCTTACTACTTCACATGCATTTAACAAACTTTCTCAGTGGCTCTGAATATACATATTCGTACATATCAACAGATAATGTGGAATGTTATTTGCATATCCATGAACCAATAAAATATCTTATCTGGCGTCCAAAACCTATGGTTTCCAACCGAAATCCGAGTCTCTGATGTCGCACATCAAACGAAATTTGAAATTTAGAATATCTCAATATATATAAAATAGAAATATGTGTGCTTATGATTCTTTGGATTTCAATTGGCGCAGTATTTCCATACCAGTAGTGTTAAATAACGATTGCATATGCAGCTGATTTGATAGCAAACGCCTTTTCAATAAACATAGCTAACATTTCCACTTCTTGATTATTTGTAGAGTTTATCAACAGCACAAACTTTTGCATATTTGGCCTATGCCAAAAGAATTTCTTGAGATACAGTTTTCTTAACTCTTTGTACAGTTCGCATTCCATAACAAAATGATATTCATCTTCAATAGTTTTACAATTATTACATATCCGCTCATTTCTAGGTATTGTGTTGGGTCTATGCCACCGACCCATCTCAATTTCGAGCCTGTGTGAGGATACTCTAAGTTTAGTAACAGCAATTCTAAACTTAGTAATATTACATATAGACAGATACGGTTGGAATTCAAACTTACGGCAACTATTATAAAAACATGCTCTACTTGAATCATTCAAACTATTTTCCCAGTCTTGAATAAAAATATCATGAATTCTTTCCTTAACTATTGCTAAAAATACATTTTGATTAGCTACACCCTGGGCTAACCAGACATTATTAAAACCCATCCGGCATAGCAGATCACGAATAAGAGATACCCAATTCTTTTTATTAGGGTACTCATAAATATCACTTAATAACATATTGTACACTATTCTAATATATTTGGCATCACTCGCATTGAGTATTTTGAACCAGTATCTAATAATGTTAAAGTATCTACCACATATAAGTTTTTTCCTGCCAAGTTCGCCATAAATAAAATCATTCTGTGTCGATTTCTTAACTCCTAAAAGTTTCTTACCAAACTGGGTATGGATTCTTTCAATACAGTTACCCCTATGAAAGCCCCTTTTTTGTATGAGGTAAAGGGATAATTGATGACTGATAATCATGATGAGTGATTGTACTGTTTGAAATTGCACTGAAATGGAGAAACAAAAAATATATGTTCAAATCAGTATCAATGCCATTCTTTAGCCCATTGCCTGTTGAATATTAATGTCAGAAATAATAACATCATGAATATTTATTAGCTGAATGTTGATAATAGAATATGTATACTGGATTGTTTTGGGTATTTATTGAAACTGTAAATATAGGTTTATTATAATTTCATAAGCAGACAGAGCCAAAGGCTCAAATCTGACCAATCAAAATCTGGAGAACGAACTCAGACTCAACTAAAAAGTTTCATATGCATGGATACAGATCTATATTATTTTACTCAAATAGAGCAGACCCTGATCAGACGGCTTTTTACAGGAGCTATCTGATCTTGGTCTACTGTTTACAGAAGATAGGTGGCAACTTCACTTCCTGAGTGACCTGCCTAAAAAGATCTAAACACTATTATACCTCTTGGGGGAGGGGGGGGGGGGGAGGGGGGGGGGGTTGAGTTACTGTCAACAATATAGACCAACTGTTGGTGACCTTTTTTAAAATAGTTTGAATCCAGATGCTGATATCCAGCATCTCATCTGAGTTCAAACTATTTGACACTCTTAAACTTTTATTTGAAAACAAATGGACAGAAATGGGTTTTTTTGAAGTGACACAGGTGTCATTTTTGGCAGACAGAAATTGAATAGTGTTGAACGGGTTAACTCATTCTCTCCTAGGCTATTTTTAGACCCAACCTCTTTGAATGTATCTACCGAAAAGGAGCATTAACTAGAGGAAAGGAAAAAATTAGAATTTTGTAGTTTGAAACCATTGTGATAAAGAGCATTTGCTCCTATACATCAGCTGTTATTGAAAACATCAGTCACATTACCCCTTTACTTTGTAATCCCAGGTTTTGACACCTTCCCAAATAGAGTAGACCCAGATCAGACAGCTCCTGCAGGGTCCCTCTGGTCTGGATATACATTGTCTGTACATACTTAGGGCTACTGAGCACAAATAAGTAATGACACATCACAGCTTTGCTGTCTTAGAAAACTGATATAAACTTTGTTATAGTGATTTAAAGATTTTTGCCAAATATTTTTGGTATGTTGTTAGTAGTATAGGTATTTTTCTACTTTATTGGTTAGAATTTCATTTGATTAGATCAGGTGCTTCATATGCGTTTATTACCTTTTACAGGTAGATGCTTTCTGCAATAAGTTCTCGGTTCTTATTTACTACAAGTTTGGATTAATTATGTTTTACTGTAGTTAACCCATTCCCTCCTAGACTATTTTTAGATCCAACCTCTTTGAATTAATCTACCAAAAAGGAGCATTAACTATAGAAAAGGAGAAATTTAGAATTGTGTAGTTTTTAAATTATTGTGATAAAAAGAGCATTTGCTCCTATTTATCACAATGGTTTCAAAGTATGTTTTTTGCAGAGGCATCAAAAGGCGTCAGTAGGAGTGAATGAGTTAAGTATGTGGATAATAATTCACCAGCATGCCACCTATCTTTGTGACCGATAATGATACTTATTTGAGTGATCAGGTTGTCAAGGCTTTACTGTTATATAGATCCAGACCAGCCAATGTATCATGGACACTACATATTTGGTGCCTACCGTAATTACCCTAAGTATGCCATACAGATGTAAGCCAATAGTGTAGACCAAGATCAAATGGCTCTTGAATGAGACATTTGATCAGGGTCTGCACCTATTTGTTACTTTGTTCATCTCATTTAAAGTTATTAAAATGGTATTGACTTACTAATCTTTACAAACTTGTCAAGATGCTTGGCGAATCTGAGTACAGTAAAAGTAAGTAGAGAGGAATTTAGATACTTTTACACAGGTGACAGCTTAATGCAGGGTGAAAGTCATGCAAAAAGCTCCTAGAGAAGCTTTCTGCATGACTTTCATTCTGCATTAAGCTGTCACCTGTCTCCAAGACTGATATTTTTACTAAATTTAACATCCAGTTTAGAGGGTGTTTATTGTAATTAAGATAATCTGTGGCTAAGCTGTTGTTCAAGTTTGACAATGAATCATTATAGATAATGATGGATGTAAAAAGTTTAGACCAAGATCAGATGCCGTGTCAGACATGTGATAGCTGGTCTGGGTCTACACTGTTTTTTAAATTCCTCAATGTACCTTTATCTAACTGTAATTCATAAACCGTGATTACCAGAATTATGAAAACTCAATCTCCCCTCTTCATCCATAGACTGATATAGCAAATAGTAAATACCTTGATCACTTCTTCAAGAGTTGTTTGATCCGAGTCTGCATTATTTGCCTAAGAATGTCTGTCAAAATATGTTGATAATAATCATGATCACCCCAAATTATCCCATAGTTTGGAAAATCAATTGTACCTTAATTACCGAATAACTTTATTTTGTTGATTGTTTGTCCATTCAGTAAACTGCAATGGAACTAGAGAAATGGCACTGACTTTGATACCAAACTTTTACTTTATTTCTTTACTTGTGAATGTGTGGTCCATGAGATTCATTCAGCGTTTTTTTTGTTTTCATATATAAAACCATTTATATTTGTTGTTTTGTATAATTGTGTAAATAAATTTTATAATAACATAACATATTGTTTATTTCGGTTTAAGCATAACAGCTCATCACCATACAAACATACATGTATTCTGCATGCAACGAAAAAAAACCCAAAAAACCCCATATCATTTAATGTGCAATAAGGGCATATTCTTTGGTTTCTTTCTATATTCCTGTGTCTACCTGTTTCAATTAGAAGTTTGTGTGACGATAATCTTATTTGAGCGATGGTATTTCGGTATTTGGGTATATGGAGCAAGGCTAGATAATCAGACCGCTCAAAAGATGTTTTAAGTTCCTTATACATAGATAAAGATGTGCTTGAATTAACACTTTCATACCAACCGGTAATGTACATATCTTTTAATCGGGACTTAAGAATAGGAATAAATGATTTAAAACAAACTGATCCGGGAAAGACCCATATCTCCGCGAAACCTGAATTACACAGTAAATCACGTACTTTTGATGACCAATTTACAACTCCGTCGAATTCTTCTATATCTCTTCTCTGCGTGTCAATTATTGATTTTAATATGCAATTGTCGTATTTTACAGAATAAAACTTTAACCAAAACTTAATTATTCTTACATGTCTATTTACATATAACGGAAACCGGCCTAATTCTGCATACAAAGACAGCGAATTGGTTGCTACTTTAACATTTAACAGCCATTTACAAAACTTTCTATGTATTCTTTCGATATTCTCAGCTTTCGCAAAACCCCAAACTTCACAGCTATAATTAAGGACAGGCAATACATATGCATCAAATAGATTAAACATTATATCTATCGAGACTACGGTATCCTTTGTGATATTAAAAAGTGCATGCATAGCTCTAAGTCCTTTGCCAGCCAATGTATTTGTTGCTTGCATAAAAGACCCTCCGCATGAAACTACCAAACCAAGATAATTAAAACTGTTTACAATTTCTATAATATTTCCTGCATATGTCCATTGGTTGTCCTGACCCAAAGTTCCCCCTTTTCTGAAAACAACAATCTTTGTTTTGTCTACATTTACAGTAAGGCCCCACTTGTTACAATATGATTCTAAATTGTTTAAAGACATTTGAAGGCCTTCCTTTGTATCTGAAAATATAACAGCATCATCGGCAAACGCCAAAAGGTATATAGACAACTGGTCAAAAGTTATACCAGAGTTAAGATCTTGCTGTAGGTGAAATTCAATATCATTCAGGAAAATGGAGAACATTATAGGCGAGGTTACTTCCCCTTGCAATAATCCAACGTCGCTTTTGAAAAAGTCTGACAATGTATTCATATGTTTAACGCACAATTTAATGGATTCGTACATAGATCGAATTATTGAAAACAACTTACCATCTATACCTAAATTGATTAGTTTTAACCAGAGGCTATTTCTATCAACGAGATCGTATGCTTTTTTAAGATCAATAAAACAACAATACACTTTTTTCTTATTCCTAAATGTGTTTCAGTTAGCGAATTCAAAACAAAAATCGCATCTGTAGTTCCATAATTTTTCTTAAAACCAAATTGAGCGTCGGTTAGTATGTCCGTTTCTACGGCCCATGCTTTTAACCGTTCGTTCAAAATGACCGTAAACAGTTTAGCAAAGCAACTTAACAATGTAATACCTCGGTAATTATTAGTGTCGGACGGGTCTCCCTTCTTATATAACGGTATAATTACTCCTGTGGCCCAACTCCGTGGAAAGGATCTTTTATAATGAAGTCACTTTGTTTGCTTTGATTTGCGATATACATATTCACACACCATTATCTAACCCTTATCCCAATAGAAATGCCTTTTGACGCCTTTGCAAACAAAGTACACCCAGATCGGATGACTGAGGTTTGAACCATCTGGTCAGGGACTGTTCTGTTTGATTATGAAGTGATATAGATCTGATTATATAGTTTGACCCATGGCCAAACTGTCCTGTACTCATATGCCATTGTACATGAATAGTGATAAAGTACAGTAAACCCTCTCTTTAACAGCCACTAAATTGTGTTAATTAGTTGGTATTTAGGGCAGGTGACTGCTTAAAGCAAGGTGAAAGTAAAACACAACGCTCCTATAGGAGCGTTCTGTTTTACTTTCACCTTGCTTTAAGCAACCACCTGCCTTTAACAAAAATACTTACTGTAATTTAGTGGCCGTTATAGAGAGGTTATACTGTAAGGGGTTAATTTTTTTCAAGCTTCAGACGAACCAAAGTTATCTTTTACAAACATAATCCAGATGAGATGCAAAGTACATAACTTTTTTTTGACATTTTCAAAGAAGATAACACTTTTTACAAAGCAAGTACAGTTGATATGTGTACATTCATATTGACAAATTTAGTTGGCTCACATTACTACAGCAGGCTTCAGTTTAGCGTTTTTACAGTCTATCGGTAATCTCTCCGTCTTTCTGGGTTATACTGATCACTCTAGTATCCACATTTATCACCTGACGCTACCTGTGCCCATGTTAATATAACGAGTTTGTATTTATATACGCCCATTTGAAAAAACGGGACGTATTATGGAATGGCGCTGTCAGTCCGTCTGTCTGTCAGTCTGTCTGTAACATCTCTAACTCATGTTCTGCTTGGTGAATCGTCCTCAAATTTAACAACAATGTTTATCTAGACATGCTATAGTACCATGTTCAGTCCCGGTACGTATATCCAAGGACGCTGTCTGACCGTCTGTAAAATCTCGATCTCAAATTCTGCTTGGTGGATCCTTCTCAAATTACACCACAATATTTATCTGGACATGCTACAGAAACATGGGTCGTGCCCCGGTATGTATATCAAAGGTCAAGGTCGCACAATTGGACTTAGAATTTGCGTTTAGCATTTGAGTTTACTGATTTAGCAAATATTTTAATCTCAGTTTATGTTGAACAAAGCATCGACGGGCGTAAATTGTGCCCACCGACACTCTTTTTATAAGTTTCCACATGCGCAATATAACACGCAAATGGCGCAAGCCAATCGAAATATAAATAAAAAAAACGTGCATAATTTTCTTGTGTGTCTGTTTATTTATAGACTGATATAGATCTGGATTTACAGTTTCTGCTTTGGCAAACATTTCAATATGCCATTAATAAAAAAAATCTAATATTAGTGATGTCATCATTTTCATGAATATTCATGGAGTAAAGGCATAAACATGATGCTCGTCAAGCTTCGTGTCATATTTTAGTCAACTCGTTTGGCACAACTCAATAATAAACGAACACTAATGTAATATACAGTAGAACCCCTCTAATGCGACCACTTAATGAATAAACATGGGTGTCTTTATAAGCAGGTAGTTGCTTAATGCAGGGCAACAGTAATGCAGAAAGCTCCTCTAGGAGCTTTCTGCATCACTTTTGTACTGCATTAAGCTAGCACCCAGAATTATACATATTTTAGATGGTCGCATTAGCGTGGTTTTACTGTACTTTACTCGTGAAGCAAGCTTAGTTACCACTAATACAGACCTCTACACCATCCTCTCAAAACAAGTCTGAAGTAGAACATGAATTACGCGGTCATTCACTTATTGATTATAAGAGTCTTTATAAAGCATATGGTTGCTTAATACAGGGTAAAAGTAATGTAGAAAGCTCCTATGGGAGCTTTCTGCATTACTTTTAACCTGCATTAACTTACCATCTGCCATACAGGCCCAAAATTAGACCCCTTTTTGATGGCCGCACAGGACAGATTATACTATACAGTAAAACCCCTCTAATGCGACCACCTAAAAGAGGTATAAATCTGGGTGGTAGAGGTAGGTGGTAGCTTAATGCAGGACAAAAGTTATACAGAAAGCTCCTACAGGAGCAACCACCTGCTTATTTATGGCTCAAGGTAGGTAAACACTTTTCCTGATGAATATTCATGTAAAATAATGACACTATGAATATTAATTAGATTAATGTGTACAAAGGCGTTATGAACGAAAGAAACTGGGATCTATCTGATCTGGGTCTACCCTGTAAAGGCCTTATAATACGTACCTGTGCATTACGCCACCTGCATTTAAAGACATCAAGGTTGCTGCTATTGTTAATTATTTCGCTGCCAATGTCGCATATGTGGATACCTATGCAAACAGTTTGAATCCAGATTAGACGCCGATTAACTCGGCGTCTCATCAGGATCCAAACTGTTTGTTAACCCTTTACTCCATAAATACGCTTTTCTACGCCTTTGCAAACAGAGTAGACCCAGATCAGATGGCTCCTATTGGAGCCATCTGATCAGAGTCTGCTCTGTTTGCTTATGATATAATATAGATATGATTCTACAATGTCGGCTATGGATAAACTTCTTGTGTCCATGTGCTATAATAACAAATTAATCTGATTAATAAACATGACGTCATTATTTCTTACCTGACTATTCATGGAAAGGGTTAATGTGACTGTTTTTAAACAAAAACGAAGAAAAAGTAAAAACTGAAAATTGTAGTAGACGACAAAGTTTGCAGACGACAACATTTGACAGCGAAAGAGTTAATACAAATTAACTTAAGCTATGTATGCCTTTTGACCGACGTATAGCTTTTGGCATAGCTTTTGACTGACAGAAAGCGAACATGTAGGATAAAACCCAACATATAACATCTCATGAATTTAAAAAGGTACATCTGAACTCCATAATTATTGTGGACCTAGATCAACCGTCATCCCAATGTACGATGACTGATCAAAATGGGAACAGCGTGTTAGATACGATGAATTATTTCCAAAAGTCTGAAAAATGTTTTTTTCATATGGAGGCTAACCTGGACCTACACTGTTTCAATACGTCTAATTTTCTCATGGCGGCGATTTGTTAATTGTTTGAAAGTAACCGGTAAGTTCGTGTTTTGTTGTTCTTCCACTCTTGACGACTTCAAGTCTGTCCTCAAATGGATTTATCCCAAAGTCATGATATCAACATACAGAAAGAAGTTTTGAAGTTTTTCGCGCACTTGCTAACGTAACAAACAAACCAGCAGTATACCTCGAGCTGTCAGATGGCTGTGTGTTTTGTGTTGGTCACACTTTGCAGGGAGCACCCACATAATCGACGTCATTGCCGACCTTCTTTATCCTGTTTCAGACTATATACATTAATAAGTGGAATGGATCCAGACCACAAGCTATTATATTTAGCAAATTTATGTAACAAGAGAATATGTTGTTTTTCATATTTCTGATTAATTAAGCGGACTGGGTGTCATGCCAGGACATTTAACGCATTTTAGTTAGCTTTCTCAATGGTTAAATATTAAAGTTGGAAAGAGGATTGGTTCATCGATTGGTCATGACCCATTCACGATTCCAATATGATTTAAATAAACCACTTGGTATACTGTAGGCTACTAGGTTAAACTTTTCAAACTCTTAGTAATGAGTATGAACATTCAAAATTACACAATTTCTGTCAGCGAAGAATATAAGCAACTATTCTACAATATCATATCTGTTTATGCGGTTGTTGTACATGTAGTTGTCAGACCTTGCAGGTCGGTCCCAAATACTGTTTACCGCGAGCAGTCTGTTGTCATTGATACAGTGATTTGTCGTAATCGATACACAATTGGTAAACATTATTGCCAAAACCAGTTCTGTTAGAACCAATCACGGATTAACAGCAAGAAATCAGCGTGTTATCTAAACAACAGAAACTAACAGAAGATACAACTACGAAATATTTAAGAGACGTAATTACAATACTATAGAATTTAACAATTTATGCAATTTATATTCCGATAAAGAAAATAAAAAGGATGGAGGAAGAGGAACACATACAATATGAAGAAGAGGAATTCACAACAATTTATCGAAAAACAAAACGGACAAAAAGTACGAAGACGAGAAAAAAGAAGAGTGCAGAAAATAGCGAATCTGGTGAACTAGTGAAGACTGAAATTAAGCTGAGCCCTTTCCTGCACGGGGTTAAGGGTAGGGACGCGAAAAGGCCCGGGGCAGATGACGGGACCCTGAAGGCCGACTATGTTCAGAAACTTGTTAAGAATACTCTGAGTCAGTGTAAAGATTCAGACTTCCCCAATATCCAGCGACCGAATCGTTTGTTTCTTGGTCAGTGTGACTCAGATGACGGCGAAGACGAAGACGTCGGTGATGAAGAGGTTATAAAGGAGACCAAAAGGTGCACCGTGTGGCGGTGTCGGAAAACGGGAAGGAAGGTACATATTGTATACAGTAACATCTATCTGTAGATAAAACTTTATAACATCGGGGCATGGACTTCTTTTCTTCGACTTCAGGTTCCAAGGTTTTAAAGCTTCTGAGCCTGAGTCTGAGATCATTTTCAAGTATCTGATTGGTCAGATGCTTGAACATGATCTCCGACTCAAGCAAAACGCTTTATAACCTCGAAGCCTTCTCTTCTGGGGCCAAATAATTCAGTTTCAGTTTCAGTTTTATTAGCAACTCGGCAAACACATTGCCTTTGGCCATTTACAAAACAAGTTAGTCAAATATGGCCAAGACATACAAAAAGGATATAATGTTCGTCTCTAATGTCGTTTACCTTAATTTCAGAGTGGATTTTCGTCCAGATTCTGTAAGTGGTGTGCCAAACAATTTGGATCCTGATGAGATCCCGAGTGACTCGGCGCCTCATCTGGATTCAAACTGTTTGTAAAGGTGATATAAGATCCCCCATTGCAATACGCACCATGAGTCTATTTCCGACGACATCGGTGGGGGAAAATTTAATGATACCTATATTGCGATGTCCTTATTTTGGTAGTGAAAGGGAATATGGACTGTATTTCAATAATAAAACTAGAATGAGCTTGAATAGACGAGATATTATGTTTGTCAGCGGTTTCAAATCAGTATTCTTTACTATGTTAGGGCTTGAAGGACTATATTTTCATTGCTATTATTTTCTTGTTACCATAACTAAAAAAGATACTGTACAGAAAATCGCTTTCAAACTATAGTGAGCCCTCTGATCTTGACCTGCGCTGTTTTCTCTCTCGAAATACATAATTAACTTAAAAGATAAAACTATTGGAATCCCACTTGGAAATTCAGCATTAAAACTGTGAAATATTGTGTAAACAAACATACCAAGTGGATTTATATCGCAATTGTCGGTGACTCTTCTACTTCAGTATGTACACTAAAATAATTTCGTCCCAACATGGGGAGTGGGGGTGGGGTGGGGGGGGGGGGTTGGGGGGTCGTCGAGCACCACACCTTGTCCTACACCCCCTTGAAGACGGTGCACTTTGTTTTTGAAATGTTTTGAAAAGTTAATAACGTTTCACGTCATGTCTGTATTTTTGTTTATTTCAGGGCTTTGACAGATTTAGGAGAGTAGTGGAGTTTGTCATCCTTGCCAAGCAAGTTTTCACAGTGTACGTATTGACGACCGTTTACTTAATGAATATTCATGTACGAAATAATGAACTGATTAATATTAAGTAGTTGAATGTTGATGAGCAATGAGTTTGACGGGGCCCCTAAAGGTGCACTCGCACCAGGCTCTGCACTGCTTGTCATGTTAAACTTTTCTTAAGAATAAACCGTGAATTTTCGCAGCAAGATTGACCTGATTGAAATTTGGAAAGGTCCATTTAACAATTAAACGTGAAAGAGTTAATTCGTTGCAAGCTATGCTCCAGGATGCCTTTTTTATTTTATTTTATTTATTTTTTTAAAAAAGGCGTTTAAATGAGGTTAATGATTAATTAAATGTCAACTTTATTTACAGGCGATCTGTGCACTTGAACAGGCGGGATAGTATCTTGTTTTTCATGGACAGAGATAATGGGAAGCAGACAGACAGTTCTGACAACAAACCGAAATTCGATGTGAACGCATTTAAAGGTATCGGACAGGTATGTCGTGACATCACTTACCGTTTACAATACGAACCTTTGTACATTCAGACAGTTCAAATTTTTACTGGTATGCCATCATTTGTACCAACATTTTAAATCTGCAGGTTAACCCCTTTCCTAGATTTAGATTTGTGTGCGAGAGTGCTCGCGTGCGTGTTCGTGTGTGCAACTACTCGTGCGCACGAGCGCGCGTGCGTGTATTTAATGAACTTAGTGAGAAATCAACAAGAATGCCAGACAGCTTCGCTATATACATATATTAAACAAAACTATACTTTAAACTAAACTATACTTCAAACATAAATTATACTTTAAACTAAAGTACACACAACTTTAAGCTCGTTTTACATCGTATTGCATAGCCAATCTAAATGCTGAATAAATGTTCTAAACTTAAGTAAGAGCTTTTAACCCTTTTCCCTCATGTAAACGCATTTTCACGCATATACAAACAGAGTAGACCCAGATCAGACGGTTCCTATAGGAGCCGTCTGATCAGGGTCTGCTCTGTTTGCTACCGGAATTTGAAAGATATGTTTCTTTCCTATCTAAAATGTCTACACTGTTTCACCTTTCTTATTTCATTATTACTATTTTGTCTATGAATATTCAGTTATCATATTATTGAAATTTGAAATAAACATAGAACTTGGAAATGGTTCAAGGCGAGAAGATAATTAACCTTACACAAGCGTGCGATGGGTACATGTAAGCTGAAAGGGCCATAAAGTCGGCGGCGTAGGGCCATGTATGTTATATTGTAAATTTATAGTTTAACCCTTCCACTGCGGGAAACGAAACACTAATATATCCTTTGCAAACAGTGTAGACCCAGGTTAGAGGGCTCCTAGATGAACTCTCTTATCAAGGTCTGCACTGTTACACTATTCTTTAAAACTCCATGAATATTCACGGTAAGCTTGGCCTATCAGAACTTTGGAATAGTTCACTTGACAATTCAGTGTTGAATTAGTTAAGACGCATTCCTTTTAAGGATAAAAAGACAATTACTCATACAGAATCAAACATATACTCTTACAACTTACATCAACATTTCCCTATAATGGTGAATACTTATTGCAGTATTTAATTTTCTATCGCATTATGGTTTATTACTGATAAAAACAACTTTCTACAGCATTTCAACCATTTCAACACTGATTTTTTAAATGGACTGTTTCAAATTTCAAACAGGTCCAGCTTACTGTGAATATTCAGGGATTTTTCATAGGACATTAATAGTGACTCGTTACATAGGCATCTCGGAATACACTTATCACACGATGGATCATGGCATTCTCATATCGATTATATAAAATCTAAAGCCTGGGAAAGAATTAACATAATGCGTAAATTAAAATATGTTTTAGATAGGAAAGCACTCGAAAAAATATACTTAAGTCTTATTAGACCACTGCTGGAATATGCAGATGTCGTGTGGGATAATTGCACAAACAATGAGAAGTATGAACTTGAAAAGATCCAATACGAGGCTGCAAGAATCGCCACAGGAGCAACTAAACTTATATCCATTCGGAATCTTGAACAAGAAGTAGGATGGGCATCTCTCGATTGTAGAAGGCGAAAACACAAACTACTTCTCTTTTACAAAATGATTCATAAAGAAACACCTGATTTCCTATCCTCACTTGTTCCCCCACTTGTTGGCGACCAAAGTCATTATCCTTTAAGAAACCAAAACAATGTGCAGACTGTGCAATCCAAGACAAAACTGTATTCGGATTCCTTCTTACCCTCAGTTGTTCGTGAATGGAACTCACTCCCCTTAGAAGTCAGACGCTCTGTTTCAAAGTCATCCTTCAAATCCGCGATTGACCACAATGACACCACCCCTGTTCCCTTATACTTCTATGCTGGTACAAGACAGGGTCAAATACTCCATACCCGGTTGAGAACAAATTGTAGCGCACTAAACCTTCCATTGTTTCAGAAAAACATTGTTGCCTCTCCGCTATGCTCTTGTGGTGATATCGAAAGTACTGAACACTTCTGTCTTATATGCCCGCTTTACCACGTCCAGCGTATGATATCGAAAGTACTGAACACTTCTGTCTTATATGCCCGCTTTACCACGTCCAGCGTATACTCATTTAAAACATGCAATTAGCTATTTACGGCCTGTTACAGTGAAACTCCTTCTTTACGGTGATCTATCACTTGATACACATAGTAACACTATCATATTTCAAGCGGTGCAGAAGTTCATTTTAGAAACTAAAAGATTCGGTTAAGTTCCATTATTTGACTTCTTTTAAGTAGGGTGACCATAGTCATATGCACTCCTTGTCTCACCGGCCCTTGACCTCCATCATGTTGACCAACATTATTTCCATTCTCTTTATTTTCTTTCCAGCTGTTTCTATGATATTGGTCATGAATGATGTTCTACGTCCATTGTGTTCTTCAAACGTACATGTAACAGAAGTACCATCCAATATATAACATTCCATTCTGTACGTCTACCGAGACACTATTATGTTGTAGACACATTCATGTACCGTTTTCTTATGTTTTTCTCCTAGTTATTTGAGTTGTACTCACCGACATAGTTGTGTCATGATATGTTATACAATGTCCACCAGTTTAGTTATAATGCGTCAAGGAGAGGATCCAAATAAGCATGTTGCTTCCGATCCAATCCTTAATGTATATATAGTGATATGTGGATTTATGTACATTAATGAAATAAAATATGTTTAAACTAATAGTGACTCGTTAAAAATGTGTAGCCTAATGCGCGATCCAAATAATAAAAACAGTCCAATGGAATAGTTCTGCGTAGCTTTCGTTCTGCAAAAATGTTCAGTCAACTGCACCGTGAAAAATTGTTTCATTTTCCAGAAGACGAAGACAGCTTCAATAAAATCCTGTCTCGACGTACCACCTTCTGAACGGACGGACGCACATGTCAGTCAGGTGCGTATATGTGCTCTACGGTGTTCCAGCACTTCGTTGATTAGTAGAAGGGTGATTTCTATTCAACAGTTAGCAGCGATCGGATTAATGATAAGATTTGCAAACAGTTTGGATCCAGCTGGAACACAGAGTAATTCAACCTCTATTCCTCTAAAGGGTTTCAGTATATGAAAATGTTCTATGACATATATTAAGAATGACGTCTAATTATTTGTATTTTAATCTTTTGAGTCTCGCTCTACGAAAAGCAGTTTTTGCAAACTACAAGCAGTGTAGTCACAGATTATAGCCAGCGTGTTGATTAGAGTGCCACACTGTTATCAGCAATAGTGAACAAACCACCGGTGGTTAGTTACAAATAATGAATACGCTTAGACACCACCCAAATGTAGCGTCTGATCAGGATCAACACTATCGCGTTGCCTTGGTCGGTTTTCATACAGCAAGGCTCATTCATTTATTTTATAACCTGATAGAGACATTATTTGAAGCCTTCTGCAAACAGAGTCGACCCTGACCAGACGGCCCCTGTAGGAGCCGTCTGATCAGGATCTACCCTGTGTGCTTATGGAAGGGCTATCCGAGCACTGAGTTTCTGGGATGATTATTTTTCAGATGATCCATTTGATGAAGCATTTCCAAAAGTTTTCCAACTACCCCAAAGCTGTCCAGACAGGCATCTGCAAACAGGGATGGTACACAAAGTAAGATGCATTCGTGATACATGTAAACTAATGTTTAACCCTTTTAATGAATATTCATATAAAAACAGTAAAACCTCTCTACAACGGCCATTAAATTATGTTCATTAATTGGTATTTAAGGCAGGTGGCTGCTTAAAGCAAGGTGAAAGTGAAACAGAACGCTCCTATAGGAGCGTTCTGTTTTACTTTCACCTTGCTTTAAGCAGCCACCTGCCTTTAAGACAAAATAATTGATGTAATTTAGTGGCCGTTATAGAGAGGTTTTACTGTAATAATAACATCATGAATATTAATTACATGATTCATTTTATAATGGTATATGAACACAGAATTATTTTAGCCATTGCAGAAATTGTAGAATCATATCTATATTATTTCAGAAGCAATCAGAGCAAAGCATGATCAGACGGCTCCTACAAGAGCCGTCTGACCAGGATCTAATCTGTTTGTAAAGGCGTATTTATGGAGCAAAGTGTTAATGTAAAAGATGACAAATTTGAATGTATCCAATACTAAAATATGCATGTATCGCGTATTACTTTAACAAGATAGAACAGAACACCATTGCCTCAGTATACGTAATTATGACTGTTCAAGTATTTTCTTGCTAAGCTCGACCTGACTAGCATTTGCAAACATTTTGGACCCAGATGTGAGTCACGTGACACCGGTAATTCTTTAAAATAACATCTATATACGGTAAAACATCTCTATAACGGCCACCAAATTACATCAAGTATTTTGTGTTAAAGGCAGGTGGGTGCTTAAAGCAAGGTGAAAGTAAAACAGAACGCTCCTATAGGAGCGTTCTGTTTTACTTTCACCTTGCTTTAAGCAGCTACTTGTCCTAAATACCAACTAATTAACACAATTTATTGGCCGTTATAGAGAGGTTTTACTGTACATATATATCCAAAAGATGTTAGAGAAATCGATATATAATTATGACCCCAAAAGTACTGGGAGCAATTTCAGTGATATAGTTATATTTTGAATAATAATTATAATTTATAATCAGGAATGATAATATTCTATTTTTGAGTCAGGTTAAAGCTTGCAACAAACACACATATGAGCGTAAAATACGCAACGTGCTTTCAAAATTAAATATAGATTGTAGTGGCGTTCAGGATTATATAGTGGTATGAAAGATTATAGTGGCGTACGCGATTATATAGTGGTAGGAAACGATTATTTAGCGATATGAAAGATTATAGTGGCGTACAGAATTATATAGTGGTATGAAATATTATAGTGGCGTACACGATTATATAGTGGCAGGAAATATTATAGTGGCGTGCACGATTATATAGTGGAATGAAATATTATAGTGGCATAAACGATTATATAGTGATATGAAAGATTATAGTGGTGTCCAGGATTATATACTGGTAGGGAATATTATAGTGGCATACAATTGACTCTCTAGATAAAGTAAAACTTATATTTGACTCGTTTACAGATTTGACAGCTCCAAAGTTCTAGTCAAGGAAGGTAGCAGAGCAGATTTCTACTATTTGATTTTGTCAGGAGTTGGTGAGTCTAGATGGTAGACAATAACAATGCAGCAGAATCTCTCTATAACGAATACTCGAATGAATGAACTTTGTGTCTTTAAACCTTTCCTTCATATAAACGTGTTTTCATGCATCTACAAACAGAGTAGACCCAGATCAGACGGCTCCAATAGGAGCCATCTGACATAGGCTTACTCTGTTTGCTAATGGAGTTTGAAAGATCTGGGGTTTTACCTTCTAAAATAGCTACAGTGTTCCACCTTCAATATTTTATTGTAACGTTTTTGTCCATGAATATTCAGTAGGTATGGGCATTTGGAATAAACATAAACCTACCAGGGAAAGGGTTAAAAAGCTGGAGGATTGTTTAATGAAGAAGCAAAGTGAATGCAGACGGCGCATAATGTTCGCCCTGCAATAGTCAGCTTCTGCTTTAACGCCTTACTCCATGTGTACGCCTTTTACACATTTGCAAACAGAAGTGACCCAGATCAGACGGCTCCCTTTACTCCATAAATACGCATTTGTAATCATTTGCAAACAGAGTAGACCCAGCTCAGGATCTACTCTGTTTGCTTATGACATAATACACATACCCGATTCTACAGTTTCTGTTATGATAAAACATTCCATTGTTTGTAGTACCATTATATAAAACAACAGACAATTAATATTCATGATTTGTCAGTATTTCTTACATGACTTCATGGAGTAAAGGATTAACCCTTTGCTCCATGAATATTTATGGAAGAAATAATGGCATCATCAGTATCAATTGATTGAATCTTTATAATGACACTATTATCAAGGGCATTTTTATCGTTACAGAAACAGTAGATCACAGAGTTATGGACATGTATATCTGATTCTACAGTTTCTGCCATGGCAAAACATTTCTGTGTTTATTTACCATTTATAAAAGTTCATCTTATTAATGTTCATGCTGACATTATTTATTGAAGTTTCATTAGGTAAAGTGTTAAAAAAAAGTTGTTAAAAAAACCAACATTTTATTTAACTCTTTCACTATCAAATTTTGTCGTCTGCAAACTTTGTCGTCTGCTACAATTTCCCATATTTAACTCTTTGCACGCTAAGTAATGTTTCGTCTGCAACAATTGTCGTCTGCTTCAATTCTTAAAATAAACTTTCTCTCATTTTGTTTTTGCAAAAATATGGTCAGGATGACAAACAGTTTGGATCCTGATGAGACGCCGCATTATGCGGCGTCTCATCTGGATCCAAACTGTTTGCATAGGTAATCACAGTTTCACCGCTAGCATGCAAAGAGTTAATTTTCTTCATTTTTGTTTCAAGAAATATTCCCAGTAACAAACAGTTTCATCGTTTTGTTTTAGCCGTGTATAGAGATGACGGGATGCCAGTAGACACAACCAGCAACCAACCAGTTACCTCATTACTAAAACCCGGCGATACACTCGGGGTGAGGCAATTCTAGGTCACCTAAATATTCTTTGAATTTCATCGAGATTACATATAATTCAAGTTTCTTATTTTTATGTAAAGCCATAGTCTTTAACCCATTTCTTCATACTGACGCTTTTTGTCGCCTCTATAAAGTCATTTTAAGTCATTGTGACAAATATAGCATTTGCTCCAGATAGATAGATAGATTTATTTCGGTAAAAAATGTACATAACATGGCATAATTATGGCCCTCGGTTCTAGAGGCAAGACACATAGAGTCACGGTATTATCATAAATAACTTTCACAGATAATATCTTAAAATACAAGTATCACAGAAATATCCCTATAAATACTGTTAAGCTCAAAATTTATCGGTTTCAGAATGTCTTGACCGTGTTCACTGATTAACACAGCAGAGTATCAGAACAATTCATAAGAATCATAAGGGGAATAAAATGAAACAAACCTATCAAATTAACTCCCCAAAAAGCAAATGAATAAAGTTAAACCATGATATTAAAGAAAATGTAATAAATGCACAACAAGTACCATCAGTTCAAAGAAAGACTTATTCTTTATCTATCAAGAACTTCTTAACATCAAATCTAAATTGACTGGAATATTCACTTAGTCTTAAAGTCTGAGGAAGGCCGTTCCACAAGTGAACACATCTGAAAAGAAATGATGTCTTACCAAAGCTGTTAACTCTAACTCTCCCGCTAATTTATAAAGCTGAATAACTCAAGTTGGCACCCGTTTGATAACTTTGAATTAAACTGACTAAGTAGTAGACCTTGGGTCCAACGTTATAAAACTCCCGAGTCTGAGTCTGATCTCATACTCAAGCAAACAGTTTATGACATCGGGGCTTGGTGTCAAACCTCTCCTTCATGAGCAGTTTATTCTGGGTATTACACTATTTGCTTAAGTTTGCCTCTATGAATAATAGGGTATATACTTATTGAAGCGTCCCTGTAATAGCCACTTTATAAGATTAAACAAGTTCAGTACATGAACAATTATGAAAACAATTGACCCTTGGATAATTAAAATCTCTTCTGTATATTTAGCATACACTTTCTATTTTGGGTCTATATGAAGAATGCATTGAGCCCAATTATGTACATCGGTATAATATCGAACTGACTTTGTTATGTATACACATACCAGAAATCGCTGCAAAATAAAATAGTAAGTCGAATGTTTTGTTCTTCAAAATGACTCTCTATGGATGTTTCATTTCAGCAGGGCACAGTATAATTTTGCGTTATGTATATAAACCACAAAGTCAGTTCGATACCATTACCTTTGATTTTGTTGGATAGATTTCGTGTGACGGGCAAACTATATCCTGGAGAAAATCGACAAGTATATTGTATAGAAAACAGTGCAGCCCAGATTATCTAGGTCTACACTATTTGACTGTGCCTCACGTATAAGATTCGTATGATATTTACAATTTAAAATACTTGTTTCCCCAGGAGAAAGAAATTCTAACTAACTCGGCACGACCGGCCACGGTTGTGTGTAAGGAGGATGTGGAGGTATTGGGTGTGGACAGGGATACGCTGCTCGCAATATTCGAGGCGTCAGGTGGCCTGAAGTCAATAGACTATCTCAGGTGAGTGCTACATAGAATTGTGAAATAGTACAGGACAGCAAATACAACAGAAATCACAGTTAATATATAGCAGTGACAAAGTACGGGACAGCACAAATTTCAGCTAATATATAGAGGTGACATAATTCGGGACAGCACAAACAGCACGAATCACCGCTACTATAGTGAGGTGACAAAATACAGGACAGCACAAACAGCACAGATCCTCGCTAACACAATGAGGTGACATAGTACAAACCTCAGTTAACATAGTGACGTGACATAGTACAAATAACAGCTAACATAATGAGGTAACCTAGTACAAACTGCAGCTAATATAGTGATATGACATAGTACAAACCTCAGCATACCTAATGAGGTTACATAGTACAAACCACAGCTAACATAGGTAATAAAACACAGCTAACATAGTGAACAACACAGTACAAGCCACCGCTAACATAGTGAGGTGACATAGTACAAACCACAGCTAGCATAGCGAGCAACATAGAACAAACCACAGTTGTCATAGTGAGTTGACATAACACAAACCATAGCTAACATAGTGAGCAACATAGTAAAACCACATCTAACATAGCGAGCAACATGGCACAAACCACAACTATCATAGCGAGGTGACACAATAAAAACCACAGCTTACTTAGAGAGGTGAAATAGTATAAACCACAGCCGTCATAGCGAGGTGTCATAGTACAAACCACAGCTAAAGTAGTGAGGTGAAACAGTACAAACCACAGCTAACACATTGAGGTGGAATAGTACAAACCACAGCTAACACATTGAGGTGTCATAGTACAAACCACAGCTAAAGTAGTGAGGTGAAACAGTACAAACCACAGCTAACACATTGAGGTGAAACAGTACAAACCACAGCTAACACATTGAGGTGGAATAGTACAAACCACAGCTAAAGTAGTGAGGTGAAATAGTACAAACCACAGCTAACACATTGAGGTGGAATAGTACAAACCACAGCTAACACATTGAGGTGTCATAGTACAAACCACAGCTAACACATTGAGGTGGAATAGTACAAACCACAGCTAACACACTGAGGTGGAATAGTACAAACCACAGCTAACACATTGAGGTGGAAAAGTACAACCCACAGCTAACACACTGAGGTGAAAAAGTACAACCCACAGCTAACACATTGAGGTGGAATAGTACAAACCACAGCTAAAGTAGTGAGGTGAAATAGTACAAACCACAGCTAACACATTGAGGTGGAAAAGTACAACCCACAGCTAACACATTGAGGTGGAATAGTACAAACCACAGCTAACACATTGAGGTGGAATAGTACAAACCACAGCTAAAGTAGTGAGGTGAAATAGTACAAACCACAGATAACACATTGAGGTGAAATAGTACAACCCACAGCTAACACATTGAGGTGGAATAGTACAAACCACAGCTAAAGTAGTGAGGTGAAACAGTACAAACCACAGCTAACACATTGAGGTGAAATAGTACAACCCACAGCTAACACATTGAGGTGGAATAGTACAAACCACAGCTAAAGTAGTGAGGTGAAACAGTACAAACCACAGCTAACACATTGAGGTGGAATAGTACAAACGACAACTATCAAAGCGGAGTGGCATAGTACAAACCACTGCTAATACAGTGAGGTAGAATAATACAAACCACAGCTTTCATAGTGAGGTCACAGCTAACATAGCGAGCAATATAGTACACACCACAGTTTACATAGTGACGTTACATATATGTAGTACAAACTACAGCTAACATAGTGAGATGAAAATAGTACAAACCACAGCTAACGTAGCGAGCAACATAATACAAACTGCCGCTAACATAGTGAGGTGACATAGTATAAACCACTGATAACATAATGCTGTTACATAGTACACACCTCAACTTACATAATGAGGTGACAAAGTACAAACTGCAGCTAATATAGTGAGTTGAAATAATGCAAATCACAGCTATCATAGTGCGATGACATGGTACAAATCATAGCTTATATAGCGAGAAACATAGTACAAACTACACTTATCAAATTGAGGTAACATAGTACAAACTGCAGCTAATATAGTGAGTTGAAATAATACAAACCACGGCTATCATAGTGAGGTGACATGGTACAAATCATAGCTTATATAGCGAGAAACATAGTACAAACTACACTTATCAAATTGAGGTAACATAGTACAAACCACAGCTAACATAGTGAGGTGAAATAATACAAACCACGGCTATCATAGTGAGGTGACATAGTACAAACCACAGTTAACATAGTGAGGTGAAATAATACAAACCACGGCTATCATAGTGAGGTGACATAGTACAAACCACAACTAACGTACTTAGATGAAACCACAGCTATCATAGTGAGGTGACATAGCACGGGACAGCACAAACAGCAAATGCCACTTATTTTAACATTTCAATCCAAATTATTTTCAGTATTTCCCCGATTGTATCATCAAGTTTTTTTTACTGCCCTTGCATGGTGTTTTTCAATGGTGTCGAAAACACGTTAAATATTATATTGTACATAATTATAGCCTTGGTTCCCAAAACAACACTTTTGTTGAAGTACCAATATGAGCTTTGACAGGAAATGTACTAATTGTCTATTACATGTACATAATTATGTTATGGTGTTACTTATACATTTATCTTTATGCTATGAATGCGGGACACGAGGGCCATTTTACAGTGTACTCCCATGTCAGAGGGTTCCTATAGAAACCCTCTGATAAGGATATGCACTGTTATTCATTCATAATCCTCATGGAATGATTAACCCTTCCCTCTATAAATTTTCTAACAGGGTAGACCCAGATCAGATGGTTCCTTTAGCCGTTGTCTGATCAGGGTCTTCTCTGTTTGCCCGTGGAATAATGTAGACCAGATTTTATAGTCTCTACTTTAGCGAAAATTCCATGTGTTAATATGCCATTTTAAAAACAAATCTCCATGTAATTGATATTCATGATGTCACTATTTCTTACATGAATATTCATGGAGTAAAGGGTTAACTGCTCCATGTCCTAAATACCAAAAATTCGTATTCTTTGGAGGGATCATTTAGTAGGGCTTTTAATGTATGTACAATAGAGGCACATGGCTATACAATATTCTTTACACATTTAGAAATGTTGTCTATTCTTGTCATTTACTCAGGCGTCTTCCCGAGTTTTCCGAGTTTCCTCTAGAGCTGCTCCAGACTTACCACTTTTCCATGTCCGTGCACTACTACAGAAGGGGTACAGTGATTGTGAAGGACAGTCAGGAGTCAGAGTGGGTCTACATTGTCCGCACCGTACGTACCAAATCTGTCACCTACACTGAATCATTATATTGCATGCTGAGCAATGTACCGTATATTCAAAGTGTGGCATGTTTCACTTTAACACTATACTCCTTGGATATTCTGTAAGAAATATTGAATATCAATTTTTAATATATTTTTTTATAATGGCATAATAACACATACTTGTTTGGACATTTCAGAAACTGTATTATCACATAATCTGCCATGTGGGGTGCCGAAATAGAGTGCGTAAATCGCTGAAATGCACTAGTACATTAAATGAGAAGTATGAATCCGGCTGTACTATGCTGTAAACAATGACTGAAACAGCCATCCGATATAGCTTGTTTCATTTTCCATGGCACGTTTTAAGGGTTATATGATAAAAAGAATCTTACATTCGTGTTCATTACAAATTGTTTTTACGAACCTCGATCGTTTACTATAATGAATATTACAATCGCTTAAGCTCGTATCATATTATTATAGTTAACTCGTTTCATAAAAAACAATTTGAAATGAATACTCATGTAACATCCTCTATGAATCAGATCTATGATATTTCATAAGCAAACAGAGCAGACCCTGATCAGACGGCTCCTATAGGAGCCATCTGATAAGGGTATACTTCTTATTTGGTTTATTTGCTGATCTGATTCTGATTTGTTTTGTTTAAAGAAAAATATCTTGTTTTATTTTCAATATTATAAAAAAAGTTAGCTTATAAATATTTCTACATTAATTATTTCTTACATAAATATTCACGAGGTAAAGGTTTAAGATGCATTACTGATGAATACGACACTCGTGTGCCACGAAGGTTACATTCATGGAAAACTTATACTTAAACTAATACAGTAAAATCTCGATAACTTGAACTCACATAACACGTATCATTACTGGTATTTAAGACAGGTAGCAGCTAATGCACGATGAAAGACATACAGAAAGAGCTTTCTGCATGACATTTATGTACATGTATATCTAACTTCCCGAGTTATCGGTGTTACTGCTTAATGCAGGATGAAAGTCGTGCAGAAAACTTCTCTAGGAGCTTTCTGCATGACTTTTACCTTACATTAAGCAATCACCTGCCTAAAAGTTTAACGAGATTTAACTGTACTTTCGAAATGATATTTGAATCCTTCCAACACTGACATGATGGGGATACTAATGTCTTGACGACAAAGACAATACGCCCGATGATAATTCATCATTCGCTTGTTTAAGTAAATTAGATGTAATTGCATATTTTCTTCTTGAAGGGGTCATGCCAAGTATACAAGACTGTGAGAGAGAACAGTCACTTGCACACAGATGTCTTACAACGAACAACCAATAAGAACACACATCGTGGATCGAATGACAGTGAAAGACTCATTTTACCGGACATCACCAGATCGAAACATGGTATTTAACCCTTTAACTCCGCTGATCCGCCTTTTAACACATTTGCAAAACAGAGTAGACTCAGTTCAGACGGCTCCTATAGGAACCGTATGATCAGTGGCTGTTCTGTTTGCTATATGAACACCATAAATCTAATTTTACAGTCTCTGTCATGTTCATATCCATATATTGCTATTAAAGCTGAGATTTGCTTGCCCAAACTCCGACCTGAAACAGTTTTTACTTTCAGTAGAACCTGTTTTAAGCGGTCACCAAAAAGATGTCTAATTATTGGTCTGTAAGGCAAATTGTAGCTTAATGCAGGTCATTACTGTATTAAGCAACCACCTGTTTTTAGATTCCTATGTTCAATGCATGTGAGGTCGCTGAACACAGGTTCGAATGCATATCCGATTCTTTCAAGATGTTTTAGAACAATGTGGGTATTAATGAGACGTCGGGTTACTCGGCACCTCATCTGGATCCAATCTGTTTACAAATGCCAATTATTTGTTTGTTTGTGTTGATTAACGTCCATTTCTGCTTACTATGGGCTAAATGAACGCCACGGAGAGAGTGGAGAGGATACAGAGAAACCCGAGCGCAATGCCCTAGTCTTATTGTGGATAGAGTTTCTCTGGTTCTTTTAAATGCCCAATGTAAAACACTGATACGTCAGACCTAGGTTTGTAAAGTCTCGTCCGAATGACTTAGTCCGGCAGGAGACCGAACCCGGGACCCTTGGTATTGTAGCCGAGCGCGTACACCTATGAGATCGAGCTTAACATGATACGGATTAAAGAACTAGTTTGTAAATATTCAATACGGATTAAAGAACTAGTTTGTAAATATTCAGTACAGGACAATGTTCGTGGTCAAGAATTACATTATGCATTATGTATGAAGCACGTGCGAAAATGCATCGCATTTTCACCTTTGATATTTGTGTGTGTTCTGTTTACATACAACAGAACCTCGAACTTTGGGAGCTCTCTGCATGACTTTAATCCTGCATTAAGCAACCACCTGTATTTGCAAATAGAGTAGACCCGGATCAGACGGCCCCTGTACGAGTCGTCTGATCAGGGTCTGCTCTATTGCTTACATAATTTGATAGATCTGTTTCTTTACTTTCTAAAATGGCTATGCACGCTGTTCCACCTTCATATTTCATTAGAACTATTTTGTCCAAGAATGTTCATTAGATGTTGAAATTTGGAATAAACATAGAACAGGGAAAGGGTTAAATATCCGGCCTAGAGGAGTTTTACTGTAGAAGAGTGTAGAAGAATCTGTGATAACGTTTGAAATCGCTGGATCAAGATTAGACACGAAATAACTCGACATTTTATCTTGGTTCAAACTGTTTGACATTCACAATTCTGATTGTGGGTTTGAAAGAAATTAATGAAAGTTCCCCATTGGAACCCGAAACAGACGCCAATCTTAGCAGACAACATTTATATGACGGGCAAACTTATCAGTCCAGAAACATGATGTTTACATTAACGAAGCCACTGGTCCACAGCAAATGTTTGTGTGTTTTTTTACATTTTCAGAAAGACTAAGAAGTGCTTCAACTGACAACATAAAGGATGTCCTAGATAAGGTATTGACATAGGGTCGAAAAGTAAATTCCCTCTATCGCAGGAATACTCTAACCATACACTAATTTTTTTCTGCTTTGGGGACACAATGACCATACCATTTGTTTTGCGGACATACTATAACCAGTGTCCATACACTAAACGTTTTCTTTTGCGGGGATACTCAAAACATGCGTTAAAGGTTTTCTTTTGCGGAGAAATTATAGCAATGCAGTAAAAGTTTTCCTTTGTGACCATACAAATTAAGCCTCCAACAACTATTGTTGTTTTTCTCAGAGTGGTATTAACTTGATGCAGATCAAAGGAAATTCAATAAACCCCTTCAAATGTGTCCTTATTACTTCTTGCTTTATTACTTCTTTCCTTTAGCAATACTTGTAGTTACAGTAAAACCCTTCTGATGCGACCACTTAATGAATAAACATGGCTGTCTTCATAAGCAGGTGGTTGCTTAATGCAGGACAAACATAATGCAGAAAGCTCCTCTAGGAGCTTTCTGCATTACTTTTGCCCTGCATTAAGCAACCACCTGCATCTAGCACGCAGTATTATACCTCTCTTAGGTGGTCGCATTTGCGGGGTTTTACTGTAGTTTCAAGTGACACAGATTCCGATTCTGAAGGTAGTTTTTAACGCAAAATTGGAGAAGAAAATCAGTAGCCTACATCCAACTTTTTCGCTGCCTATCGTGACTCTGTGATCACAATTACAAACAGTCTGGATCCAGATGATTTTTTTAAACGAAAAGAAAGAGAACTAGAATAGACAACAATTTTTAGACACCAATGCTTGGCAGTGAAAGAGTTACATACTAGTGCATTCATATAGGGTGTGGTATTATCACACAATTATCAGTCTATCAGTCATTTGTATAACATCCCTTACAGACAAAGAAAGGAAAGATGATCAGTTTGGAGAGATCCAACACCGTGCTCCCTAACCTTACACCCGGTGAGTTGAGAGTATTTTGACTACTACAAACAATTGCCCTGTGAAATACACATGTGCAGATTTTTTTACCCAAAGATGATAAGTAGAATAGGAAGTTTTGCCATGCATTAGTAATCTGAACCAGGGAGTCACCGTTCGTGCAAAAAAGATCGTACAAAAATACAGTAAAACTCCTCTAAACCGGACGTTCAATTTAGCATAAATATCGGTCTTGGAGACAGATGGCAGCTTAATGCAGGGTGAAAGTCATGCAGAAAACGCCTCTATGAGCTTTCTGCATGACTTATACCCTGCATTAAGCAGCCACATGCCAAGAAGTATCTAAATTCTTCTCTACTAAAATTCTGGTTTAGAGAGGTTTTATTGTGGTTACATTAATACGATGATCGTAACTTGAAGTCACAAATAAACAAGCAAGAGGACTCACACTTTTTCTGAAATAGCGTATGTGATGTGGGCGTTGAGGTGAGATATTGGGTGTATTAACTAAGTGTTTGTTGTCTTACATTTAAGGCAAAACCTCACTGATGATGAGCCAAAGATCACAGTCACGTGGCTGCAATGTAAGTAAAGTTCCATAAATGTCCAAGTTAGAGGCGGGTACCTGTAGACATGCTTACAAGTTGCCATAAAATATGTCTAATTATGGGTATGTAAGGCATGTGGTAGCTTAATGCAGGTCTGTTAGGCAGGTGGTAGCTTAATGCAGGTCTGTTAGGCAAGTGGTAGCTTAATGTAGGTCAAAAGTAATACAGAAAGCTCCCGATAGGAGCTTTCTGCATTACAGTTGCGCTACATTAATCATGCATCTGTTTTAACACTCTTATGTTCAATAGATGAATGGTCAATAAGGGCAGAATTTGTATTTATATAATAAATAATGATATCATTAATATTATTTGTCCGAATTGTCATTGAATATGAACATTTTTGGCTTTGACAAAAAACCCCCAAAAAATCAGATCTATATACATGTTCTATCATTCTGGTTAGACAGCTTCTATGTGTGATCTGGATCTACCCTGTTCAAAAATGTGCCAAATTCATCAGTATGAGGAAAAGGGTTAAGTCTTTTCATGCTGACATGCTTTCAAACTCTGATCTGCTGAACCTTTTACTGACTTGCGCGATTCGTTTAAACTTTGATAAACTACTAGCCGGGTGCCAAACAACTTGGATCCTGATCAGACGCAGAGTACCGCCTCAGTTGGATCTAAGCTGTTTGCAAATACAAACAGATCATGTTTAGTGAGAGACGAGATATTCACTGTTATAAACAGAACAATAGTCTTTTTCGATCTAGTGCGAGTGGAGGCACTGTGTTTTTAAAATACTTACAAACAACAGCATGCCCATAACAATACATGTAAGAACAATCACACTAATAACACGTTTCCCGTGTTTTGTTTACCAGACCCCAACCTTGCCACAAATACACCAGCCAAATAAGGAAAACTCATCCAAGACTAAAAAGAAGAAATCTCCAGACTCGCCGAGTGTTTCAAGGAAAATGTTTACAGCTACACCAGATTTACAGAGACTTTCAAAAAGCAAATCGTCACAGTCTGTGACACCAGACTCTGCCAGAAACCATCATCTGTCTTCCACAGAATCTGTTTCCTTCTTGAATTTAAAGAAAGACGGGAACCATTCTGGTAAAAGTTCGAGACGTAACAATTCTATTGGTTCCGAGCATGAGAACAATAGAAATACCCCTAATGTGTGCAGTGAGAACCTACTGTCGCTGGAAGCAGAAGGTCCACTCTCCTACATCCGCTTGGACATTGTAGCAGAGAATGGAGTATTCGTAAGTTGCATTACAGTAACATTTCTTAAGCGACCATTAAACGAGTTCTAAACCTGGGTTTTTAAGATAGGTGGTAGATTAATACAGGTTGAAAGTATTGCAGAAAGCTCTTACTGGAGCTTCCCGTATTACCTTTTCCTGCATTAAACAACCACCCGCTTTTAAGACTCATGTGTTTAATAGATGAAATGGTCGCTTAAGACAAATTCTATAATTATTATAATGTAAAGACATGTAGAACACTTAACCATTTTACCGCCTAGTTCGATCTGATTGACATTGCACACAGATTGGATCCAGATGATACGCCGAGTAACTCGGCATCTCACCAGGGCCCAAACTGTTTGACAATCGACTAACCCTTTCCCTCATATAAACGTATTTTCATTCATTTGCAAACAGAGTAGACCCAGATCAGACGGCTCCTATAGGAGCCGTCTGATCAGGGTCTGCTCTGTTTGCTAATGGAATTTGAAATATGTTAATTAATTTTCTAAAAGGCAACAATTTTCCATCTTTCATATTTCGTTATAACTATTTTGTCCGTGAATATTCAGTAGGTATCAACATTTGGAATAAACACAGAACAGGGAAAGGGTTAACAGTTTCTCAAAAGCTTGAACAAATCGAAAGTAAGTTAAAGCTGTAATATATCGGAGTTTAAGCAAATATAAATTTGCAGCCACTTATTTTGAAATAGGATATAAATTTATTATGTTTATTTACAAGTTGGTTCTTTTAAGGTACTCTACTATTTTGTCCCTGTCTAAAATATATGAATTTTAAAGAGTCAGAAATTTTAGTATTTTGCTAGTATGTTGTTTTAATAGTTTAAATATATACTCACTCTCTCTCAGAAAATACCTAAATTGGATGACACTTGAATGCTTTTGAAATAATGTAAATATAATTATACACTTATTGCCATGGCATAAAGTTCAGGAGTTCATATACGATTATAAAACATCATGGAATTAATATTCAGGATACATACGTCTTTTCATGAGGTTAAAAGTTTAACCATGCACCCTGCATGCTTAGTTTACATGGACAGTATTTCTTTAATTAACTTGATAATGTCGACAGCCAACTGGTTGATGTTTTTGTAAGTTCTTCCAGCTGGCTCGCGGTAGGTCGGTGGTTCTACCTGGATGTTCTTCTGTGCACCAACCAATGTAATTTGTTCCGTGCACAGAACCTCTGGGATCTTCCTCCACTTATAATTAGCTGGCCGTCGTGATATGACTGAAATACTGTTAGAACGACGTAAAACCCGATAAAAACCAAACCAAACCAATCCAGATTCATGATGCATTGTTGTCACAAAACAGTTATACATGGTGAATTTGAAACTGGCAAAGTCAGTGGCATCCAGATCCTATGGACATGCATATATAGATTCTGGAATAACGTAGCACAGTAGCACAAACGATCACCGTACTTGTTGCACGCAAGACCTAGATCCGTCTCTCAAAGGTCAAGGCCACACTTTGGGACAAAAGGTCACGCTTTGTAACTCTGACATGCACGTGCAGATTTTTGAATAACATAGCACAGATGTTCACCGCTTTGAGACAACGTGCCGCGGGCAAGACCTTGGTCCGTCACTCAAAGGTCAAGGTCACACTTACGGGACCAAACGCCTTTAACGGAAGGAAGACTGCGTTGCGTTTATTATTTATCATTCAAGTTATTTCCTCTTCGCTAAATTCATGTCCTATATTTTACAAGAAGTTTTGTTATTGTAGTTTGGCTTTCTTTTGTTCTTTAAATAAATCATCCGGCGCCCTTAAGACTCATTTATAAGAAAATTCCATAGTTTGTCTGCTAAAGTTCGTTTAGCAATTATGTAGGGACTGTTGGAGATAGATATATTTTATTTATTTTTGGTATTGTTTGTTAACGTTTTAGCCATTCTATCGGTACAGTATAAATGAGGATCTGTTATATGTCCATTGTTTTAGCCATGTCATATGTCCTGTTTGAGTGGAAGTATTTAATGTTTTTTAAAACTGATATTTTTCAGGGCCTCCACCAACTGGTGTATGAAAGTTCGCCAAGTCTTAGTCTGGTGAGTATAGATTCCATTCAAGAACATACTTTAACGTTTATTCAAGACCACTTATCAAGATCACTCTGTTTGAAAAGTATCAGGTGTATTCAGTTTCGCTACAAAAATTATATTGAAGTACCAAACAGTTTTGACTGCTGATGAGAGACCAAGTTACTTGTCGTCTCTGGGTTAATCACGAGTTTGCCCCTTTAATGATAACTGTTTCTTTCAATTTTCGCAGGTAAGCAATGGAGCAGAATGCGTGCTTGTATCCAAGAAGTTCCTGAAAGACCACATGAGCGAGAGTATAACCAATAACCTTAGGAAAATGGTAAGGAGTCAAACATTTTAAATTTTTAAAATGCGGTGAACGAATACACTGATATTTGCAGTGTAGACACATGTTAGAGGAATCATTGAGGAACCCTCTGATCACCTTCTGCAATGTTTGTCATTCGAAATCATCTCGCAAATCATACCTTTTAATTCTGAAAGGACGAAACCATTTAAACAATGATGGACCATTCCTCGTTGAAATTTCAGTATTCAAATGATTAACCCTTATCCTATCAATCGTTACCCAACTCATACTGGCAAACATATCTGATCCAGATGAGGTGAGTAATATGGCGTTTCGTCATAAAGAAAACGTTTTGACAGCAGTTATCAGCTTCACAAAAGCTTAACCCTTTCCTCCATAAATACGCCTTTCTACGCCTCTGGAAACCATTGTGATAAATATTTATCACAATGGTTTCAAACTACAAAATTCTAAAAAATTACTTTTCTCTAGTAAATTTTTAATGCTCCTTTTGGGTCGATTCATTCAAAGAGATTGGGTCTAAAATAGCCTTTGGAGGAAAGGGTGAATCATTTACCTGATAGAGACGCATTTTGATCTCTTTGCAAACAGTGTAGACCAAGATCGGACGGGTCCTGTAGGAACCGTCTTATCATGGTTTTCTACTTATCATGGTTTTTTACATTTGGAATCATACAGATCTGATTCTACATTTTATGTCATGGCCAAAATATCATGTGCTCATATGCCATTATTCAACTAATAAATATTCATTGTGGCATTATTTCTTTCATAGATATCACATTCATATAGAGCTATTTTCACACATGATATGTGCGTTCAAAAGTGTATATTCGTCACGGAAAGGGTTATATGCACCAAAACAGAGGTCTTCCTAGAGGAGCTCTCTGCATGACTTTCATCCTGCATTAAGCTGCTACCTGTCTCCAAGGCCGATATTTTTACTAATTTTAACGTCCGGTTTAGAGAGGTTTTACTGTATGTGCAGAATTTACTGTACACATTTTGTGCATATGCATCTAGGAAATGGACTAAAAGTGGTTACACCAAGGCCATTCATATAAGTAATAATTACATCGTGAATATTTTATAGACATATGATAACAGGAATTTTGGCCATGGCAGAAACACTTTATTTCATAAGCAAACAGAACATACTCTGGTATGTAGACTCCTACAGATTCCGCCTGATCTGGGTCTACTCTGTTTGCAAAGTCGTTAAAAGGCGTAGGTACCGATACTATGGTCCAATTAACCTTTAGCCTGCTGAGCAATTTTTCACAAACTACATTTTTAAAAGTCAGGCTATATGACCAGTTTGTCTACCAAAATGCAAACAGGGTGTCAAACAGTTTGGATTCTGATGAGATGCCGAGTTACACGGTGTCTCATCTGGATCTAAACTGTTTGCAAATGTAATCATGGATCAACCGGCAGTAGGCTATAATTATGTTTAGCTTTAAAAAAAAAGGCCCCGAGGTTATAAAACTTTTTGCTTGAGTCTGATTCTGAGCTTGCTGAGTAACTAATTTTAGTATTGAACCCGACCACATATTTATTTACAAATGTTACTCAGTGTTCAATTCTTTTCATCAACAGCTGGTCCCTTATCCAGGCACAGACCAAGTACGTCACGCGCTAGATGACCAGGCAAACTGGGAGTCCTACAGGGGAAAAGTTGTCGATGATGTTGTGTTGTCATGACAGTGCAAACTATATACGAACGTGGACGAGTGACGTCACGCGCAAATGCTACCCTACTGGTTGACAGGGGGAGTCTAAACTTTACATAAACAAAGAATTACAAGCATGTTCATTCCACATTAACTTATTAATGTATTTACAAGTATCTTCTAGTATAGATCTATTCTATTTCCATACACACATACTTGCGGCAGTTTCGGTTCTCCATTGGAGAATATTCATCGCCGCTAAGTGACGTCACAAGTAGGAATTTAAATTGACTTTTAGAAACAAGTCAAATAATTCATTGTACTAGTTGAGTAATTTTATTTTACTATTACTATAGACAATGCATTAATAATCAAAATCAACCATTGATCTTTAACACAGGTGGCAGCTTGATGCAGGGTGAACATCTTGCAGAAAGCTCCTCTATGAGCTTTCTGCATTACTTTCATCCTGCATTAAGCAGCCACCTGCCTACAAAGACATACATTCTTCATTACTAAAATTTCGTAGTATCGAAAATGATTCAGTCTGGCGCCATTTTGATAATTTTAATCAGACTTG
Source organism: Azorinus chamasolen (assembly GCA_963576725.1). Lineage (NCBI taxonomy): Eukaryota > Metazoa > Mollusca > Bivalvia > Cardiida > Solecurtidae > Azorinus > Azorinus chamasolen. The sequence goes on along the minus strand of OY755235.1, from coordinate 23,436,818 downwards.
CATAGTAGCAAGTAGATCTAGTGTAGTGACCAAACTACTCATTCAGGAGCAGCTTGATCTTGGTCTGCACTATTTGCCTAAATGTGTCTCTTGATTCCGAATACTTACGGTAATTAGACTTTACGGTATTAAGATCTATCAACAGTTTTAGAACTAGTTGTTTCCGAAATAGGCCGATGTAAATGGGTTCCGGTTCTTCCGGATAACAAAATGAAAAATTCACCAGAGTGACATGAAAGCTTTTGAAAAGTACTGATAGTAATGAAATAAAAATCGTCAAAAATAAAAGAAATCTGTAAATATTTGAGGATCCTTGTCTTTCTTTGTGTCCTTACCCCGCTGTAACGCTGAATCTATTTATTGCATTTATTCAACGCAATTCTTCATTTTACGAAAATTAGAAAATTTGGCACCGAAATATCTAAGCAACAGGCTATAAGTATCAAACATATCTGTTTCGGAACACTTTCGACCCCCCCCCCCCCCCCCCCCCCACACACACACACAAACAAATTTTATAGAGTTTGTATCATACACCCAATTCACGTTTTTAATAAAGCACGCGAATACATGTTTTGCATACCGGTAGCTTACATTGATCTGATTATCTAGTATGCAAAAATGTAATGGGACACTGCGTATACCTGTCATACTAGCCTTGGAAAAGAAATAATCACGAAACAAAGGACCCAGGAAGACAAGTACAGGTTATTTATTTTATAAAAATGTTTGGTCCAGAGTATAATTCATACCACGTATACAAATTCGATCGTATTTAGCTTATTCATTACGGCATTTGCTCCTAGACAAAACCCTGAACAGGGTCTACATTATTTACCATTCAAAGCCTCCAGTGAGTTTATGCCTTTCATATTGAATAGAATCTTCAGTTAAACTCTGTTTGGCAATTCGACGCTGAAAAATCAGTGTTAACCCTTTCAGGACGGGTCCCTGTTCACTATAACGCCCCTTCACGACAAGTGTAGTCCCAGATGAGAGGGGCCCTCTCATCAGGGCCTGCACTGGTTGTCAGGTTACATTTTTCTTTAAAACATCCCTGAACATTGGCGGTAAGCTTGGCCGTTTTGAAAATTGGAAAAGTCCCTTTGAAAAATCAGCATAGAACGGGTTAAAATGGTTAAGATACTCTGTGGAAATTCAGGAACAATTCATTTGACATTTATTCACAGCGATTTAAAAGAGGTGATGGATGGATAAAATGAGGTTGAATTCACGCCATAGGCAAAATGTCATTTGGCCATACAGTCCAAATAATTAAAGCATAAGTCAGTTTGATATAAATTGTTTCATAACCCTTTCCTTCACATAAACGCCTGTTCACACATTTGCAAACAGTAGACATGTAAGAGCCGTCTGACAAGGGTCTGCTCTGTTTGCAAATAGAATTTGATAGATTTGTTTCTTTAGTTTCTAAATGGCTACACTATTCCACATTACATTTCGTTGTAACTATCGTGTCCGTGAATATTCAGTAGATATTGAAATTTGAAATAAACATAGAACGGGGAAAGGGTTAACCCATTCCCTCATATTGACGACTTTATGACGACTCTGTAAAAGTCACTTTGTGAAACCATCGTGATAAATACAGCATTTGCTCCTATAGGAGCAAATGCTCTATTTATCACAATGATTTCAAACTACGAAATTCTAAAATGTTCCTTTTCTCAAGTTAATGCTCCTTTTCGGTAGATTCATTCAAAGAGGTTGTATCTAAAATAGCCTATGAGGGAAAGGGTTAAACCTATCCTGGCTACGGTCTTGACCTGGTATGAACAAATTTAGAATATAAGAACATGTTATCTGACGATAAGATAACATTTTGATCTTAACGGTCAAACATCAGGATTGAACTTTTCGTCTCTTACATAATCTCTAAACATGGAGACAAAAACACTATGTTCACTACTGTTCCAGTATTTTATCTTGACTTATTATGTTATGGGATTTACTAATGAGCGTGAAAAGAAGGTACTGCTAAATGGCGAACAAGACGTTCTCAGTATTGTAACCGCACTGCAGGCGAAAGTGACTGCGCTTGAGACAGAGGTATCCAATCTGAAGTCCAATAGTAACTCCGGTTCTGTGTATGTACGATGGGGCAGGACTAGTTGCCCGGGGAACGGAACAGAACTTGTCTACAATGGACAAATGGCCGGAAATAAATGGGACAACAAGGGTGGTGGTTCGAATTCAGTTTGTTTGCCAAATGATCCTACTTGGGGGGAATACATTGATGGAATGAATACTGGTGGCGTTGTGTATGGCACAGAAATCGAGATCCCGGACACACTTGCCAGCAGTTTGTTTGGAAAGCCTGCCCAAGATGAAAATATTCCATGCAGTGTTTGCAGAACAGTTCGTTCATCCAGTGTTATGATACCTGGACGTGCAAACTGTTACCCAGGTTGGACAATGGAATATAAGGGATATGTCGTATCAGGTGGAGCAAGCTACAACAGCGTAGACTACGCGTGTTTGGATGCCGGTCTAGAGTTCTCGGTACATGGGGCGGCAAATGATGATGAACACATTCTTTATGTCGTGGAGGCGCACTGTGGATCTCTAGCATGCCCACCCTACGTCAGTGGCAGGGAACTCGCGTGTGTTGTTTGTTCAAAATGAAGTATATTTTCTCATTAATAAATTGCTAACTCTGATACATATTTTCTTATTGTCTAATTATCTTACTTCTTTGAAACGTTTGTTTTATTTTACATCGATTATGAAACAGGTTCTAACAAACCATACGTAACATTATCCTCGATGTCTCTCGTGTTCATATGTGTGGGATGAGCACCCATGTGTTCGGAGGAGCGATCACTGTACTTTCATACACCACCTCAAACCGGGGTCGAACCCGGGATTTTGAAACCAACTGAAGTGACAGCCTTGTTTGTTTGTTTGTTTGTGTTGATTAACGTCCGTTTCTGCTCATTATGGGCTAATTGGTCGCCCAGAGAGAGGGGAGAGGATACAGAGAAACCCGGGCGCGATGCTCTACTCTTATTATCGACTGAGTTTCTCTGGTTCTTTTAGATGCCCAGTGTAAAGCACTGATACATCGGACCTCGGTTTATAGTCTCGTCCGAGGTGGATAAAACTTTAAGCTGATAAAGAACACCAAAGAACACCCTGTAGATCATATGTTTTGTACGCTGTAATCTACCGTAACGATTTAGAAGTGTTCAACTCATATGAAGGTATTAAACAGCGTCGACTCAGATCAGAAGAGGGTTCTAGGAGAGCCCCCAGAACAGGGTCTATACTGTTTGACATTCAAAACCCTCTCGCAAACATGTGCTATAGTTTGCGTGCTACTGGTCCAATGTACAAACGGGCTTTTCTCTATTTGGACAAGCGTGTTTTGGAACGTTTCAAAGGACTCTGATTAAGATAAGACAAAGCCTTGTATGTAATTCATGTTTTGTAAGTGCTTTACCAAGCAGGAGTTTTTCTCTTTTTTTCTCTTTGGAACTAGCATACGCCAGTCCGTTTATTTACATTTTAACAATATAACAATATCACAGAGAGAATAAAGAAAGTAAATGTAATGTTGTGTAATATTCAACTCAACCATTGTTCTACCGTCATTGAAGACAATCGTAAAACTTTCTGAGGAAGTAACATGGAATACCTTTACTATTGTAGTATTTGATAAGTATGCTTAATTCATTCGTCAGTATATGGTTTATGTTGCACGCTTTCGTCCGTCTTTCGCTGCTAAAATATCCTTTATATAGAGAGAATCCGATGTATGAAAATAAGATGTTTACAAATTTATATTCTATCGATTCGATTTTGTATCCTGATATTATAAATTTTAAGTTCCGAACATGCTTCGTAATGCCACAGCGGCTAAAGGCATCCGAGATGAGGTCCCAAAACTGGTTTAAATAGTTACAATCAATGAAGAAGTGATTTAAATCTTCAATATTATTACAGTATAAGCAATTTGAAGAATTATATATCTTCCATTTACATAAATTCTCATTAGTAGCTATTATGTTATGCATTAATTTGAATTTATACTGTTTTACTCTATTGTCTACTAAAACTTTATTTATAAATGTGTATACTGTATCCCAGCTTGTTTCTATGTTGAGTAAATCATTCCAATAAGTATGTAGGTATGGTCTTTTGAATTTACGTTGAGTTAATGTACGCCTTATGTCTTTATTTGAAATATTTACAAATTCTTTTCCGTTTACTTTTATTTCTAGTTTTGTTTTAACTGTGCTTTTTCTTGAATTATCTTTTCTAACGCAGTTCAACCATGTTTTAGGGAGTGCAGCTTTTAGCGTATATAATTCAGTTATCCATGCCGTTTTTTCTATTAAGTGTTCAAAAATTAATGTATCGTTAATTTTGCCATCTTTTCCTAATATATCATTAACAAAAATAAAACCTGATTTTATCCAGTTATTAAATATAAGACATTTTCCATTATGCTTTATATGATGATTTCCCCATAATATTTGTTGTCTTATGTCATAAAAGGTTGCCGGTGTTGGAGATGGTGCCGTGTGTTTAAAGGAGATCCAGTTTTCAAGTAGTGTTTTATAAAAGATAGGCAGAGGTTTCCGTATTTTCGGTAATGACCTAAAAGTATCTATGTTCATTCTAAAAACTAATAGACTATGGCCGTATTGGTTTAAGAAATACTGTGGAATTACTTTCCAGTTAGCGACTTGTTTGTCTGTGAGACACTTTATCCATTTCATTTTTAGAGTTTTCTGGTAACTATCTAAGTCAATCATGTCTAGGCCACCTTTATTTCTTTCGCCTATTAATGTGAGTCGTTTGATTTTTTCGGATTTATTGTTCCAGAGAAATTTAAAAAACAGTGAGTTTAATTGATCGATAATTGCAATTGGAGCAAATGTAGATTGCATCAGATATGTAAATTTTGGAAGAAGTGTGGATTTTATTACAGTTATTTTACCGTAAAATGTAAGCTTTCTGCGGATCCAAAGATTGATATGATATTTTACCTCTTCAATTTTGCTTTCCCAATTTTTTTCTAAACAGAGGCTATTATCATGTCCAAAATATACACCTAGCGTTTTCACATAATCGTTTCTGAACTGTATACTTTGAAATGAATCATCATTTATTCTGTGTTTTCCGAGCCAAATTCCTTCCGTTTTCTTTTTGTTTAATTTTAATCCAGAGTAGGTACCGAATTCCTCTACAATTGATATAGCATTTTCTATTTCCGCTTTATTTTTTAAGAATAAGGTGGTATCGTCAGCTAGTTGAGAAATTTTTATATTATGAATAGTATTGTTCAATTTTACTTCAATTCCATCAATATTATTACATGACCTAATTTTAATTGCCAAAATTTCTGCGATCACGACAAATAAGAGAGCCGATAAAGGGCATCCTTGACGTATCCCACGTGATATATTAAAATAGTTTGATTTCCAGCCGTTATTTATAACGGAAGACATTATATCGTTGTAAAAGACCTTTACCCAGTTTATAAAACCGTCTTTGAAGCCAAAGTATTTCAACACCTTAAACATAAAGTTCCAATCAATAGTGTCAAAAGCTTTTTTGAAATCTAAAAATAAGATTGCACCGTTTATGTCTAACATGTCACAATAATCTATCACGTCTTGTATTTGACGTATGTTAAAACCTATGAATCTATTTTGTATAAAACCTTGCTGATCAAGGCTTACAATTTTCGGGAGAACTTTTTGAAGTCGTATAGCTAATACCCTAGCTGCTATTTTGAAGTCAATATTCAGCAAAGAGATTGGTCTCCAGTTTTCAATGTTTTCAGGGTCTGACTTTTTATATATTAATGAAATTATACACTGCCTTTGGCTTCGCGATAATTTACATTTTACATAACTTTCGTTAAATGATCCAATTAAGAGCTGTTCTAAGCTCTCCCAAAATGTTCTATAAAATTCTACCGTGAGACCGTCAGGCCCCGGACTTTTGTTTAATTTCATTCCAAATGCAGCTAATTTTGCTTCTTCCGGTAGAATATCTCCTTCGCATAAATCTGCTTCAGAGTCAGTTAATTTGTTTTCTAGTTCAATGTTTTGAAGGTATTCATTATAATGTGTATCTGCATTCGTTGATTTATATAATTGTTCGTAAAAGTTTGCTTCCGTTTTTAGGATTTCATCAGGATCTACTATTCTTTGATTATCAACCATAAGTGAGGTTATTATTTTTCGATTTTGTCTTGATTTTTCTAAGTTAATGAAGAATTTTGAATTTTTTTCACCCTCCTCTAAATATTGAATCCTAGAGCGAATCTGGGCCCCTTTCGCTTTATAATCATATATTTGTTGAATTTCATTTTCTAATTCTATAATTATATTCTGTATTGTTATGTTAGGATTAGGGTACGAATAATATTGTCTTAATTGTTTTTCTAAGAATTGTAAATGATTATTTCTTTCTCTTGATTTTTGTTTAGAATATTTTATCGAGGCAATTTTTATTTCGTATTTACATAGTTCCCACTTTGCCTGGTAACTAGGAATGTCTGCAGCAGAGCAACGTTTAATAACTTTTAGAATTTTTTCTCGATATAGTTCGTCTTCGATGTGCGCGTTATTTAGTTTCCAAAAACCCGGGCCCCTCTTTACTGGAGATCTTAGTTTAAGGGATATTGCAAGATGATCTGTATACTGAATTAGGGCCGGTCGTATATCAGTTGAATGGACGAGCGGCGTTATGTTTTCATCAATAAGCCAGAAATATATTCTGCTTTTTTCTATATTATTTTTACGTCTCCATGTGAATTGCTGTTTGTCTGGGTTAAATTTTCTCCAAATGTCGATTAATTTGAATTGCTTGATTAAATCCGTTAAAGCTTTTGATTTTTTTATGTTAGTGTCACGCGATCTGGCTATTCTATCCGACTGGTTTAATACTTCATTAAAATCTCCTCCTAAGATAAGTATGCCTTCTGAATAATTACCGAGTGTTTCAATTACCTTCAAGAAAAAAGTTTGCCGTTCTTTTTTGGCGTTAAAGGCATATATGTTTAATAATGCATATGTGTTATTTTTTGTTTCAATATTAATAAAATTATACCTGCCTCCTGTGTCGCTAAAATGACTTAAAATAACACAGTTCAACGATTTCTGTATAAGAATTGAGCAGCCTTTACTATTTGATCCGCCATATGAATTGTATAAATCCCAATCTATAAATTCGTGCTTTAAAATGTCGGCGATATCCAGGGTAAAATGTGTTTCCTGCAAGTACACTATATTTGTCTTTTGCTGATATAAATACTGTTGTAATCTGTTACGTTTCGTTCTGTCCCGAAGTCCCTGACAGTTTAGTGACAGGATATGAAGGACGTCATTACTACCAGTTACCATTTGTCAAAGAAGTGTAATTGGATTGAATGCAATTGTACACGCATGGTATACACAAGCGAGATCTAAAGGAATGTAAAGTCTGTTTCTCTAAAAGGTATTGATATACCCGCTTACCGTCGTCGTAAGAGCTTATATATGCAACCTTGCCGAAACTAAAAACAAGAGTGCTAGCGGCGGTAATATAGGTTGTCCGCTTTTCTCTGTAGACACAGATTCGGAGCCTTTCCGTAAAGAAAGGGTGCCGATACCCGTATTTGACTAACATATTTATGAAGCATATACATTTATTAACTGAAATGCGCATATTTATGAGAGGGTAGCTACGAACTGAGATGAACCGTATCAGGGGCACCGAAGGGATACCCCGACATGGTTCTACACAGTTTACCACATCCAATTTTAAACCCGTGGATAGTTACATATCCAAATACCCAGTCAGTCAACTGAAACGGTGCTATCCCTACCAGCGATCCCTGAAGGGCCGTCTGATATGGATCTACACAGTTTGTCGCCATGAATGTCTGTGAAAAAGACTATCAATGCTAGTAACTATATGCATCATAACAGGTAAGTATATTATATACACAATCATTCAGTTAACGAGTGGTGTTGACCCCTACCAGCGGCCCTCGATGGGTCCTCTGATATGGATCTACACAGTTTGTCGCCATGAATGTCTGTGAAAAAACTATCAATGCTAGTAACTATATGCATCATAACAGGTAAGTATATTATATACACAATCCCTCAGTTAACGAGTGGTGTTGACCCCTACCAGCGGTCCTCGAGGGGTCCTCTGATATGGATCTACACAGTTTGTCGCCATGAATGTCTGTGAAAAAACAACCTATCAATGCTAGTAACTATACGCATCATAACAGGTAAGTATATTATATACACAATTCTTCAGTTAACGAGTGGTGTTGACCCCTACCAGCGGCCCTCGAGGGGTCCTCTGATATGGATCTACACAGTCTGTCGCCATGAATGTCTGTGAAAAAAAACAACCTATCAATGCTAGTAACTATATGCATCATAACAGGTAAGTATATTATATGCACAATCCTTCAGTTAACGAGTGGTGTTGACCCCTACCAGCGGCCCTCGAGGGGTCCTCTGATATGGGTCTACGCAGTTCGTCGCCATGAATGTCTGTGAAAAAAAACCTGTCACTGCTAGTAACTATATGCATCATAACAGGTAAGTATGTCATATACACAATCCTTCAGTTAACGAGTGGTGTTGACCCCTACCAGCGGCCCTCGAGAGGTCCTCTGATATGGATCTACACAGTGTGTCGCCCTGAATGTCCGTGAACAAACTATCACTATATGCATCATAACAGGTAAGTATATTATATACACAATCATTCAGTTAACGGGTGGTGTTGACCCCTACCAGCGGCCCTCGAGGGGTCCTCTGATATGGGTCTACGCAGTTCGTCATCCAGAAGGTGTATGAATAACTATCCTTGCGGGTAGTTACAGATAAATGCATCATGACAAGTAATTACATTACATGCATAACCCTTCAGTTAGCGAACGGTGCCGACTCGCACCAGGGGGCATCGAGGGTTCCCCTGATATGGGTCTACGCAGTTCGCCGTCCAGAAGGTGTATGCATAACTATCCTGCGGGATAGCTACAGTTAAATGCACCATAAGCTTATTGCATGTATAACTCTTCAGTTAACGAACGGTGCTGATTCCTAACAGGGGGTCTCGATAGGCCCCCTGATATGGGTCTACACAGTTCGTTGTACTGAATGCGTATGAATAACCACCAATGTGATTAGTTACAGGTATATGTACCGTAACAGGTAAGTATATTACATGTACAACCATTCAGTTGATGAACGGTGCTGACTCCTGTCAGAGGTCTTTGAGGGGACCTCTGATATGGGTCTACGCAGTTCTCTGTAAAGAATGTGCATAAAAAAAACTATCACTGCGAGCAGTTACAGATATGCTACCGTAATAGGTAAGTATACTACATGTACAAGCCTTCAGTCAACGAACGGTGCTGACCCTTCTAACAGTGGTCCTCGAGGGGACCTCTGATATGGGCCTACACAGTCCGCCGTACAGAAGGTGTACGAAACTACAACTGCGAGCAGCTACAGATATACGCACCGTAACAGGCAAGCAGCAGCAGACATATATATACATATACTGCATCAATTAAGTATTTACACCACGTCAGTTAAAATAAACGATGCGGATCCACATCTGGGTCCCCAAGGGGCCCTCTGATACGGGTCTACATTGTTTTCCGCACTGAATACCGCAAGAGACTATTCCCGTGGGTAGTAACATACAGATCCATAATAACAAATATACATTCCCTCAGTTATCTACCAGTGTTGATCCGTACCCGGGGGCTCCCGCGGGGCCCTCTGATATGGATCCGCACAAAAGTGCTATACTTTCTCACATGTAAATGTAACCGGTATCCGTCACTTAGCTTATAGCGTTGCTCCTGGCTTGAGGACCATATAATGACCCTTTGATAAGGAGCTACTCTATTAGCTGTTCCAACCGTTTGTGAGAGTCTATTCCTTAGGGTAGCTATAATTATATCCATCATTATAAACAAGTATAGCCATCATTGTAAACAAGTATAACTTTACCATATTAGCGAACAGTGTTGATCTCTACCTGGGTGCCCTGGGCTCTGCGATAGGGATCTACACTGTTCGCTGCACTGAATGTCTGGGAGAGATTATACCTAATACATTTCCTGGCAATAATATGCACACTTGGTATCACATAAGCTGAACAGTTTATATATATCAAGCATGTATATGTGTATATGTAAAGTTCACTAATCAATAATCGAGGTCCGTTGGGGATGTCCGAGATCAATAACATGTAATAACTGTTACCTAGTAGGTCTATATCAACCCTCGGCTGACGATTGTTCATTATCAGAGCTTGAGTCGTCATCACAAGTTGCACGATATTTTTTGCTGTTATCATTCAGCGTTTCAGCGGGTGTAGGGGGAGATCTGTCCGCGACTTTAGGCTGTCTGCCCTTATTCGGGGTTTCGTTCCTATTGCACAAGGGATCTATAAGGCGTTTGCCCTGTTTTGGCTTCCTCGTCTTCTGTCTGCGGTTAGCCTCACTGCGTAATGGGTTTTCCCCTTCACCTGACATGTGAAAGTTATCTGGTTTCCCATTTTTCCCGTTTCCGCTAGCGGATGTCTGTCCAACAACTAGGTCATTCACCGGCTCTTGGGGCTCCAAAGGGGTTTCCGAACCGCCTATCTCACAGTCCCCCTTTTTGTGACCAAATTTGAGACACGCCGTACACTTCCAGTCGTTTGTGCAGTCTTTGATTGAGTGGCCATCTTCAAGACACTTCCGACACTTCCCGATTTTATTCTCTGTGTTCTGTCCGAAATGGATCACTCGCCCCACGAACTGACCGAAAGACATGAATCGTGGAAGCGGTGCCTTGACAGAGCTGGCCTTGACCGTGAAGATTCTATCGCCCGTTTCACAGTTTGTCATACGACCATTATACCTTAGCTTTTCACGCATAGTACTAAGAATGTCTATGCCTTTCAAAATCAAAGGTCTTGTCAAACTCTCGTCATCGACAGACAATGGAATGTTTTTGATTCGTATGCGTATGGTCTGTTCACTATCCAGTCTATTTGGATTGGTTTTTAGGAGGTCTACACGTTTGCCCCTAATCATTACTCCTTCATTGAGCAAAGCCACTTTGTCCTCAAGATTGTCAACGTATATCCTCCATAGGCCATTAACACGCTGCAGCCCTGTGAGGTGCGAGTGGTCTATAACATTCGCCAGTGCACTGTACATTTCTGTGTGTTTTAACCATTCAGATCTATCGGGTTTTCGGTCACCAAACACGCATGTCTCTCTCATGAAAACAATAGGTGCACCGCCATATTGGTTCGACTGACCACTGTTGACCGCTTGGTCATGTTTTGAGTTATCAATTTCTGACATACCTGATTGTAACTGCTCCTTAGCACTTCCAAAAGAGTACTAAATATTCCTTCCTCTTACTCCAAAATACACTTATAACACATATAAGCTACTTTAAACAATGAAAATGATTTATACTTGGCCGCGCAAACGAAACTGCCTTAGTAGTATCGGTTACGTCCCCTTTTTACCAAGCAGGAGTAGAAACGTTCCATCATCGACAAGATATAACAGACGTGTATGCTGTCGTGTGTACTGTGTACATGCAAGATACAAATAAGTAGCACACTATTAAGCAGTTCGAGGAGATGCCTTATCCCATCCAACTTAAAGCATGTGTTCCGGGTTTCTCTTTTGCTGGTCAAAATATCATTGTGTTCGTCTTACGATTATTATCTTTTTGAAACAAGTAACATGGAAATTCAAAAAGAAAAGAAAAAAAAAGAGCAGACCACAAATTTTGCTGACGACAAATTTTGGCAACCTTTATATAGTACTCTTTGAACATGGTTTATGTTATGTGCATATTTACTACTGCAGCAGAATTACATGAATATTAGGGAATAACGACTGGTCTAGACTAATGAAAGAGACACGCTGGATCCACACACTTAATATAGTCTGGCCTAATGGCATGAATGCTAAAATATTATCTTAGTTATATTTTTGCATACAGATTCTTCCTGATGTAATTTTTACATGCTAGTTAGTTTTCCTTGCCAGTATTTAAATGAATATTAGTCAATTTCTAATATAAAGCTTACGTGTTGTTTGTCTCTAGTGGACATCGCTTTGGATATATAGGACAAAGCGTTACGATAAGGGATTGTCAGAGAGGATGTCATCTTTCTTGGCTTTGTGCTATAATATACCGATACTATGATATAGCTTCGCACAAGTTGTCTAACCATGAGTGCTAACGCTCCACGACTGCGCTTAAAAATTGAATTATACACATACAAACGGATAAACTAAATGATGGACAGACAAGAATAGTTTTGCCAGTCACTTTAAGTGGAAGTGAAAATAAAAGTTCACTGTGCCAATATGGTTATAACCATTCAACAGGATTTCGTTTTCACAATCGTTAATAAGCGTATAAGAATCGGGTGAGGCTTGCTCTAAAGAGGTTGGCTGATGTTATGTCATTATTTTATGTTTTACAAGAATCCAATGGGACATTACTTGGTCAAAATAATGAAAACGTTTCGACTCAAATTGATATGTTGTAGCTATAATCATAATGAACATGCTTATGAAGTTTAATGGAGTTAGCATCTATAGCTCTAAAGATGATGCAGTGTGGGTCGACATTTCCACGATACTCTTTACTTAAAAAATATTAATGTAAAACGGATGACGTCGTGAAAATTTATGGCCCATGAAACAAGATAATTGTTTCCATGGCAGATGGTGTAGAACCAATTCTATCACATTGTAAACAGCACAATTAACCTTGATCTCCTTTGGGAGCTGATCTGGGTCTACTCTATTTGCAAATGCGTAAAAGGCCGGGTTAATCGAATAAAGGGTTAAGATATAAAACAAAAAGTTGGAGCTAAATGTTTCCGAGAACTGTTGATTTCACTGGGCTCCGAATATGTTTTGTTGATACATTTAGGTCTAATGAACCTGAATCTTTTGAAAAACATTGATAGTAACGGGATAATAATCAAGCGTAAAATATTTCTGCAAATCTTTGCCTCTGCATATCTCTGCCTTTGTACAGAAATTCTGAGTCTGAATCTGAGTTCATTTTCAAGTATCTGACTGGTCAGATTTTGAGCAATCTCAAAACCTGACCTATCAGATGCTTAAGAATAAGCTCAGACTGAAACAAAACGTTTTCTAACTTCAGGGAGGGATAGGGGTCAATACGTGTCGTAACAATCGGTGGTGTTGGATTTCAGTAAACATTAAATATATACTAAGGAATCTTGATCAGACCCGCCGTATATTTTACTCGGCAAGGTCGACACCTGAAGGCTATTATTAAACCCGTGTCTCTTTTGGACCATTTTGGACACAGAAAGGGTCACGCGAGGTTAATTTTGTCCGCTTGTACATGTTTCTACAGGAAAGTAAGTTAATAAAAGACGTGTTTTACACATTGAACTGATCGACTTATATATCACGCAAAAGTGAAATGGGGATTACCAATTTGCAAATAACTAACCCTTTCCACGTTCTATATTATTCCCATGTCAATACCTACTGAATATTAATGGACACAATAGTTAAAATGAAATATGGAAGGTGGAGCACTGTAGCCATTTCAGAAAATCTTTCAAATTCCAGTAGCAATTCCTATAGGAGCCGTCTGATCTGGGTCTACTTTGTTTGCAAATGCGTAGAAACACGTGGAAAGAAAGCGTTAAACATGGCGATAATCACACTCTGCACTGTTTGCCACCAACCAGAGCCCTACGTGTGTGAAAAAACCTCCAAAACATGGTAAGACAAGTGTTGAAACTCAATCTAGTTTAACCCTTTCCAATTTCTATGTTTATTCCTATAGGTGCCGTCTGATCTAGGTCTACTCTGTTGGTAGATGCGTAAAAATGCGTTTATATGAAGGAAAGGGTTAACCTTTGGCACTCTATGGTTGAATCCGGGATTTTGAAAATTGTTTGGATCCAGATGAGCCGTCGAGTAAATCGGCGATTCATCATAATCAATCATGTTTAATCATTTTGATATTTTTGTAGAGAAGTTGAATATATATAGTAAAAACCCCTCTATATCCGGAATTCTAGTAGAGAAGAATTTAGATACTTTTAGGCAGATGGTTGCTTAATGCTGGATGAAACCCATGCAGAAATCTCCTATATGAGCTTTCTGCATGACTTCGCCCTACATTAAGCTGTTAGCTGTCTCCAAGGCCGATATTTATTCTAAATTTAACGCCCGGTTTACATGGGTTTTATTGTACCTTACTGTACTGACATCTTGATAAAAAACACAGTTGAAGCTATCGTTTGAATCGCTTCGTTTCGTTTGTCAAAGAACTAATATCCAACGTAATAAATGCTTGACTTAACGACAAATGATAAGACATTCTTAACAAATCCTTGGACAGTGTGGTATATGGACAGACATAAATTATCGCATTTTACATATTTAGGAGTTAGTTTGATAGTTTTCTCAAACCGAACTGCCGACTAATGTCTTGACCTGGCATTTGCACACGGCATGGAAGGGACAAATATAGAATATTGAAACACGTTATCTGACGATAAGATAACATGTTGATCAGAACGGTCAAACAGCAAGATTTGAAATATTTCCGTCTCTTAAATTTTCTCTAGACATGGAGAAAGAAACACTATTTTCCCTGCTGTTCCAGTTTAGCATCGTTACTCATTATGTTATGGGGTTTACCAGTGGACATGAAAAAAGGATGTTGCTACATGATGATCAAGACGCTCTCGCCATTATAACCACACTACAGGCGAAAGTGGCTGTGCTTGAAACGGAGGTATCCAAAGTGAGTGCCCTTGAAACAGAGGTAGCCAAACTGAAGTCAAATATTCTCAGTGCGCCGCTGAACTCCGGATCTGTGTATGTTCGGTGGGGGAAGACTAGTTGCCCAGGAAACGGAACAGAACTTATCTACAATGGACTGATGGCCGGAAATAAATGGAATGATCATGGCGGCGGCTCGAATTCCGTTTGTTTGCCAAATGACCCTACTTGGGGAAGATATACTGATGGATTAAATACTGTAGGCGCTATGTATGGCACGGAAATCGAGGTTCCGGATACAGTCGCCAATAATTTGTTTGGAAAGACTGTAACTAATGAAGATCTTACGTGCAGTGTTTGCAGAACAGTTCGTCCATCCAGTGTTATGATATCTGGACGTGCAAACTGCTATCCAGGATGGACAATGGAATACAAGGGATATGTCGTATCAGGTGGATCAACTTGGAACAACAACGTAGACTACGTGTGTTTGGATGCCGATCTAGAGTTTGCGCCACATGGAGCAGCAAATGATAATGAACATGTCCTTAATGTTGTAGAAGTTCACTGTGGGGCTGCTGGGTCTATACCGTGCCCACCCTATGTCAATGGCAGGGAACTCGCATGTGTTGTATGTTCAAAATGAGAAGTATATTCTCATGAAATAAATGTTTTTGCCACTAATGACAATTCGGTGTGTAGTCTGTCGCTTCTATCACATACAAAATACGCAACTACTAAGAGCTCAAACTCCAATAACAAACGATTATTGTTGACCAACAATCGCATACCGGTATATTTTACAGGTACAAAAATGTACCGTATTCTCCCTAATAAATACCCCCTTATTTCTCTCTATGTTGGATGTGTGTAAAACTAAAAACCCTACATAACAGCAATTGAAGAAAGAAATATGGTTTCAAATTACTCCCCTGTGAGCTTTCTGCATAGTTTTCATTATGCGTTGAGCAACCACCTGTTTACAAAATGCAATGAGCTCCTTTCAAAACCACAATGCTCCGGGACGCGTCTGTTAGAGATAATACGGTAACATTAAAACTGCATGTATTTATTGTCACATCATAATTATAATATGTTGAGTGTTAGCTTGCATTCTTTTTAAAATCATTATCTTTCGCTGTGAAAAAAACCCCTACAATATTAAATGTCAACGTGTCTCATTTGAATCGCTCCAGTCGCACCAATCACTCGTACCCCTTTACTCGATGAACATTTATGTAAGAAACAGTGACATTATGACTATTGATTAGCTAAGTGTTCATATCGATATATGAACATAGGAACTGTAGAATCAGATCTACTTCATTTAATAAGCAAACAGAGCAGAACTTGATCAAACGGCCTCTACAGTCCGGGTCTTATGTACAGTAAAACCTCTCTGTAACGACCACTAAATTACATCAAGTAGTTTGTAATAAAGGCAGGTGGATGCTCAAAGCAATGTGAAAGTAAAACAGAACGCTCCTATAGGAGCGTTCTGTTTTACTTTCACCTTGCTTTAAGCAGCCACCTGCCCTAAATAACATCTAATTAACACAATTTAGGGGTCGTTATAGAGAGGTTTTACTGTATTTACAAAGGCGTTAAGGGGAGTATCTATAGAATAAAGGCATATGTGCCCAAAAGCAGCTGATTTAACCCTTTCCTTGTTCTATATTTATTCAAAATTTCAATATCTACTGAATATTCATGGTTAAAATAGCTATAATGAAATATAGAAGGTGGAACATTGTAGTCATTTTAGAAAGTAAAGAAACAGTACTGTCAAACTCCATTAGCAAACAGAGCAGACCTTGATCAGAGGGCTCCTATAGAAGCCGTCTGATCTGGGTCTGCTCTGTTTGCAGATGCGTGAAAAGGCGTTTATAAATATGAAGGAAAGGGTTAATTTCATGAAACAGTGTATTGATGAGTCTGCTCAAAATTGGATCTGGTGCAACTTTAACCAATTCAAATTCGAAAAAGCTCTCAAGAAGCTTAAAATTGTCCGTGTGTCAAACTGCCTGGATCCGGATGAGACGTCGAGCAAATGCGAGTCATGTCAAAGATATCGGGATAAGGGTTAACTCTTTTGACGCCAAATTTAAAAGTGTCGTCTGCAATAACAATTTCATATTAAATATAATTCTAAACTAAATAATAAAGGTATACCTCTGAAAACCGAACCTCTGAAAACCGAAAATCTCTAAAAACCGAACAAATATTTTGGTCCCGAATTTTTCCTTATATATTCTATATAGAAAAGCTCTCTGAAAACCGAACTCTCTGAATTCTGAATACCGAACACATATTCCGGAACAGAAACCTATGTTTCCATTGTAAATCACCTCTGAAAACCGAACATGCCCTGAGGGCCAATTAGGGGTGCTGGCTTGTTGATAGTTTGGGACCCCTAATGTGTTTGACAGCTACCTGTGCTTGTGTACTGAAGGTGTGAAAACCACAACAGGGGTATAGGCTAATCAATCAATCAATCAATATTTTATTGCGTTAAACATCATACAGGATGCTTATAGCAAAAATAAACATTCATTAGTAGTAAATACATGTCATCAGCATACACACTATTTCTATTTTTCTTTTCGGAGGGACATTAAATGATTTGACTAATCTATGCAGGTTATCTTTAAAGCCTTGTCTATGTACAATGAAATGTAGAATTATTTGTTTTTCTGAAACGTTATGAGCGTCAATCAGTTTTCATTCTAATCAGAAGCAGAGTTGTTCAGTGTCTGGCTTGGATGTAAACTGTTGTCAGCGGCAAAAGGGTTACAGAGTTGATTCATAGGTGAAATGAACAAGTTTTAACTCCCTCACTGCTAAGATAATATCTGTTTGTTACGCACTTGTGTTTCTACAATTTAGAGTAGTGAACAGTCGACGTAATGGTTGTCAAACAAGAACGTCAAACAGTTTGGATCCTGGTCAGGTGTCAAGTTGTTGGCGTCTGATCACGATTCAGGCTGTTTGTATAGCTAAGTGCATCTGGGTTAAGACAGTGAAGGAGTTATTATCAATACATACAATTTAAAGTTATACAGAGAAAATGTATGACTATACTATTGTTGCGTTCTCATATTTGATGCGAAGTAAATAAACTTAGCAGTGTTTGATACTACACGTTTGGATGTTTCTGTAAATAAATTTTGAAATTTTTGTACGGTTGGCCATTGGCAGTAATATCGTTTGAAATATTTGATTCTTAAATGTCTGTATTTAGGACACACTAGCATAAAGTGAAATTCGTTTTCAATAGCATTCATATTACAGTTTAGGCATTTTCTTTCGCTCCTATCAGTATCTGTGTATCGACCAGTCTCTATTGCAAGGTAGTGTGAGGAGACTCTTAGTTTTGTAAGAGCAATTCGAAATTTGTCTTCTTTTATGAAATCGAGGTAGGCTTCTGAGTAGAAATTATGCTTTATTAAACTGTATGTATGTAGTCGTGTTGAGTTGTTGATGTTTGTATACCATGTTTGTTTGTAAATTTCAATAATTCTCGTTTTTATTGGCAAAAGTTTGATTTGTAATTCGAATTGGTTAATCCATATATTTGTCATTCCTATAGTGTCTAGTAGAGTTTTAATGTGATATGCCCAGTTAGAATGATTATAATTGATGTTATTATCAGCATCCGTTTTTAACATTTTGTAAATTTTAAGTGGGAGTGAATTTCCATCAGAATTAAGCAGTTTAATCCAGTATTTTATCATTATAATTTGTCTCATAGTATGCATTGGCAGTCGCCCCAATTCTCCATATAAGCAATCGAGATTTGTGGATGCCTTGACGCGTAGTATTTTTCTGCAAAACTTAGAGTGTTGCTTTTCGATATCGTTTGCTCTGTGATATCCCCATACCTCTGCACAGTAATTAAGTACCGATCCAACTAAACTGTCATACAGTTTGCATTTCTCCGATGTATGTAAATCTATTTGATTTAATATAATAAATAAATTATGCATAGAGAACGATGCTTGTTGTGCTAGTTGTTTTTGTGTCCTATGCCAATTATTGTTTTTGAAAAAGTTTATCCCTAGATATTTGAAGGAGTTTACAATTTGTAATAATACGTTATTTATGTAAAAATTATATTGCGTGTGTCTGCCTCTTTCAAATATCATCACTTTTGTTTTGTCCGCGTTAATTTTTAGGTTCCATGTATCACAATAGTGTTGGATGTCGTTAAGCATTGATTGTAAGGATTCCGGTTTGTAACTGAATAAAATTCCATCATCAGCAAATAGGATCATGAACAAACTGATTTCTTGAAGTGTAAATAAACCATCTAGGTCGGAATTAATGCTCTGTACAATATCATTTATGAAAAGTAAAAACATAAGACTGGAGCTCGGGTCCCCTTGTTTTATCCCAATATTTGAACTGAAAAATTGTGATGTGCTTGATTGATATCTAATACATGTTTTCACTACGTTGTACATAGCTTTAATTGAATTTATAATTTTTGTGCTAATGTTTTCATTTATAAGCTTTTGTATAAGAAAATGTCTATCTACTTTGTCGAATGCTTTTTCAAAGTCCAAAAATACACAGTATACTTTTTTCTTCTCATTCATTAGTTTTGATATGATTGCATGCAAAATAAAGACACAGTCTGTTGTTGACTTGCCTTTTTGGAAGCCAAATTGATTTTGTGATATTTTTTCATGACGTTTAGACCAATTCGTTAGACGATTTAGAAGTATTTGCGAATAGATTTTACCCAGTATGTTGATCAGAGTTATCCCGCGGTAATTTTTTGCTTCATTTATATTACCTCCCTTGAATATTGGGATTGTTATGCCTTCACCCCACGACTGTGGGTATTCACCTGTGTCAAATATGCGGTTGTATAAAATAAGCAGAAATGGAGAAATAAAATCCAGATAATGTTTGAAGACCTCTGCAATCAGCTTGTCAGTGCCAGGGCTTTTTCCATTATTTTGCGACATAACTGCATTGTGAATTTCTAATTCTGTGATTGGCGAGTCGAGTTCTTGATCTGAGATGTCTGGGATGTTTGGGTCTGGTGTCTGTGTGTGTGTCTGTTCGCTATATAAAGTTTGATAATGATCGTAAATATTTGATACTGATAAAGTTTCCGATATAGGTGATTGGGTTTTATATTGTTTTTTTACAGTTTTCCAAAATAGTTTTGGTTGTACTTTTGCTTTTTGCTTTAATTGTTCTCTTTCATTTTGCATAAAACGTTTCTTTAGTGTTTTTTTTAAATTGTTATATTCCCGCTTCTTTTCCATGAATGTCCTTCTATTGTCATCGTTTTTGTTTCTAATAAACATATTTCTTGCGATTGTAAAAGCCTTTCTTTTTTCATAGCAGTCGCGATTAAACCATTTTTTCTTATTGAAGTGTTGCCTTTGTGCACTAGATCTATTTTTGGAGATGCGAGTTTTGCCAAAAAGCTCAAAAGCATTATCTTGCATGTATACGGTAAACTGTCGAACTGACTCTTCTAGATCCATGTCATTGTTACTTACTCTTGTGGTAAGACATTCCATAGTATTTTCATTCATTGAAAGTTTGGCGCGAAAGTTATCGATCAATGAATTGTCCCACGCTAAGAACCTGTCGGATTCGCTATCGCAATCGAGTGACGTATTCGATGCACGTGCTCTTGTTATTGCTATGTGCATAGCACAGTGGTCGGAAAATTCAGTCTGCCTGAGAATATAGAAGTCATGAATGTAGCTGCTATCTGTGTAATTTAAAAGTAGATAATCTACAGTGCTTGAACCATTAGTGTTGTGGAATGTGTATTCACCGGATTTATCATTTGACAGGCGCCCATTTGCAATGACTAAATTTGTTGATTTACAAAGTGAGAGGAGTTGTCTTCCGTATGTGTCAATCACGTGATCTTTATTTGTCAATATAGCTGGGAACTAGGTCAGTATTATTTATGTATCTGTCAAATTCTAAAATGTCAGTTTCCGTAGCAGTTCTACTGTTAAAATCTCCGTTAATCATTATTTTCCCTAGGTTTTTATATTTTTCAATTCCTGTTTCTATTTGGTCGAATAGATCAATATCAATTTGATTCAAAACTTTTGAATTAGCAGGTGGTATGTAAACAGTGCAAAAATACAAGTCTTCTTTCAAGTAAAATAAGTCGTTTTCAAGTTTTATCCAGAATATACCGCATTGTTCTTTGTCAATAATGCTGATTTTGTCTTTCAGCCAATGTTTATAGTAAAGGGATATGCCTCCACTATATCGTCCTTTCTTAGTATTTGGTGATTTATTACCATATAGGTGATCACATATGTAGCCTTGAATATTCAAATTTAGTTCCACAGTTGGCGAAAGCCACGTCTCTGTTAGTAGAATGACGTCATACCCGGCTATACTGTTAAGAAAGTCTGGATCAGAAAGTTTGCGTGATAGTCCATTTATGTTCCAAGAAATTATCTTGAGTTGCTCCTCCTGACACCCCTATTCCATAGATTCATGTTTCTTGTCCGGCTTATACAACGTCTCGTCGATGTATAATTTGTCACCAATGTATCTTGTGGATTTGCCTTCTCGTTCTGCTTGCTTCATGACTGGGTAGAGCGTTTTGCGTGCATCGCGTATCTCTTTTGGGTGCTGTACACCAACGCCATAGCCCAGCGTCTTGAGTGATTCTCGTTCACTGTACGATTTTTGTCTGACGTTCTCTCTTTGTTTGTGATAATGAAACTTTGCCACAATTGGTCTTGGTTTCTTGGCGGTGTTTGGGCCTACTCGGTGCACTCTATCAAATAGTATGTCGTCATTTATGCTAAGGTTTTCTTCAATTAGTGATTTTATTTTGATTTCACAGTCTTCTTCTATGGATTCCTGGATTCCATAGAAAAGCAGATTGTCTCTCATAGACCGTGATTCTAGATCTGTAAGTTTTGCTTTTAACTTTTGCTTATCAGTTTCTATGTCTTTTGTGTTTGCTTTGAGAGCCTTGCATGTGTTTTGCAGTTTGCTTATTTCTGACTTTGCATTCTCTAGCTCAGTGGTATGGATTTCTGTTGTTTTACTCATGAAAGCACATGCCTCTTCTGTATCCCCTATGCGGCTTTCCATGGATTTCATTTTTGTCTCTATGTCGTTTATTTTTACGCTTATACTTCCCACTGTTTGTTCAATCTTGTCTATTTTTGGAATTGACTGTTTTAACTGCTTAATGTCATTCATCAACTCTATCGCCCATGGGGGTGGGGTCGTAGCGGCTGGTGGTGTTGACTGGAAGAATTGTGGTGGTTGTGTCATTTGCATTCCGTATGGATATTGGGAGTAAGATGCCCCCGGAGATGCCATATTGTGAATAGTGTTCAATGGTGATGCCATTAGCACATTTTCATTAATCAGTTGGCGTTTATTTACATTTGTGCTACTCACCCCACCCACAAGTAAACCGGTTTGACTAGTCTGATCGCTGTCCACTACCAATGGAGATTTTGCCTTACGTTTCGATTTTCGTTTTGTATTCGACGTTTGCTGCAAATTTGGCTCAACTCTTTTGTTCGACATGTAGATACAATATTCTTACCCATCTCAGCTGAAATTTGTCCGTCTTAAAACACTTTATATACCGAAATTTAACATTTTAATCGGAGCCGATAAATATGTATTTACTACTTGTATGACCTTGTATAAGCTAATACTGTAGGTGATGTTGCTTTTGGAAATCATAAGAAAACTTTAATTAGACATGATTTTTCACACCTCTTTATTGAAATTAAGGGAAGATGATCTCAACATGCAAATTTTGTTTTCATAAACAAGATGCCTACATACTTAAATGTTCATGCTACATATTACCAGCGCTTCAATTGACTGACATAACTTCATTATCAGAGGTGAGAAAATTAAGTTTTGAGTAATTCTGCATGAACAAGCCTTTTGATTATGAAAAATAATAAAAGATAAATAAAATCAATCAGGCAGTGAATCTGACAGTCAGTTTGATGTAAACACTTAACACAATAAAACAAAACAAAAAATATTCTGTATATTCCTTAAATGATTATTTTCTTGTTACTGAATACTCTCATCTATAGTAGAAACTGATGTTTGTATCTTATTCTGATAAGATCAAAAGAAGTGAACGATATTACAGAAGATCACATTCATTACCTTCAGGTTTCACATTAAGAAAAATCTCTGAAAACCGAACACCTCTGAAAACCGAACATTTTGTCCGGTCCGAAGGTGTTCGGTTTTCAGAGGTTTACCTGTATTTGTAAAACATTTGTTTTTAAAACCTGTATGCTTGGGCTAAAATAATACAGAAAACAGTGAAGTCCCAGGTCAGATGCCGCCTTGAAAAGGCGGCATCTGACCTGGGACTGACTGCACTGTTTTCAATGGTGCCAACAGGCGACATTAGCGCCGAAAGAGTTGAGAATGCTAAATGCAAGATAACCAACCTCAAGATTTGTAAGTTAAGTCTATTGGCTTAAATACATGCCAAACCATAGGCCATGTTAACTAATTTAGTTTACAGGTTGTTATATAAAATTCTATTAGGAAATTGTTGTTTTAGTCAATTTTTAATAAGTATGCCTACTATACTCGTAGTCGGTAAATAGCTGTTAGAAAATGTTGTAAAATGCCCAACAGCAGTGTAAAACCAGGAGTTTCGCGGCCATTTTTTGTTTGAGGATTGAGGATTAAGTTTGGCACCAAAATTTGATAGCAGTAGCCATTTTGATTGAGGATTGCGGCCTAAGTTTGGCACCATGAAAGTCTCATTCGAGTTTCATCATGCAATAATTGTTCCTGTTTCAGAGTTCATAATGGGTAAGATCCTTTATTTGCAGTGGAATAAGATCTCTTATATAAGGTGACACTGATTCCGTAAATGCTCTCCAGATGAAACAGAAATGTTATCTTTCTCTTCTATTATGTAAAGATCCCCACCTGCATTCTCTACAGAGAATGGCTACAGACACAGATCTGGTTAGGCCGGTTACTATTCGGGGCAGCTTCATTCTGTATTTTGTCCAAACACTCCGAGTTGCTCTGAGCACAGCCTTCCTAAACTATAGATTCATACTGAATATTGGTCTGATGTATGGTAGACATGTTTGGTTTGAAACGCGACTCTTGAGAAAGTAAATTTTAGTTTTCTCACGATATTAAAAGTTTTAGAAGTACATATATTCTGAAAATGGGTGATCCTTCGAAAGCAAAAGTAGCAATGTCAAAAGAGAAAGTTGCAGACTCGGTTTTATTGAGTCTGTTCATGAGCAGTAATTAAAAGTGCAAAACTACTCACGCCCCCTAGCACCGGCATAAGCAGTATCCAATTTTCAAACTTACACCATCAAAACTAAAGATCCCGAAGGACCATAAAATATAACAACACTGATAATGAAGTACGGAGCGACTTTTTACGGCCGTCACACAAGCACTTAACACCTGTTGTTGTGAAGTACATGTATTCTGAAAATGGGTGATCACTCAAAATGTTTTTAATGTGGACAGTGGACTGACCATTGGCCATTGAATTTAAGTGTTTTTTAAATCTTACTACATGCATGTGCCAGTCCATACATTTAGTTTAAGTTAGCATTGTCAAAAAGAAAGCTTGGGTAAATAGCATCTTTTTCTAAATTAGCTTGCCACTTAAATTCTTTGCCCGCGCAGAAGTTTGCTGTTAATCGTTATTCAGCATCCCTTCACTATCGTGAACACAAGAAGATGAACAAAAAGGGAGCTATCATCAGAAAACAATCGTGTAAGACTTAGAGGAGTGAATCAGTATATACATTGACGTTTACAATGAACAAGAATAGAGGACACTGTCAAAGTCGGCTCTTTTATTATAAAAATTCATAACTGCAGTGTAGTTCATATGAAATGGCATAGATGTAGATAGATAGTTATTCGTGAATACATGTATATACTTCAACTTGGTACTTTCAGACGATCAGTACAGATCACTATCGCTGTCTGGGATATAGACGGGATTAGTCTATTAATTGCAAGCTAAAAGAATAAGACAGCAGACCATACGTAAAAGAACAGAATAGGTGGTGCAAAGTTAAAAGTAAAAACAAGTCACGCGTGGACTAGAAGTTCACCGCTCCCAGTCCACTCTTAAAAGCATCTAAAGTGGGGTATGGTTTGAGTTGGTTTGACAGGCTGTTCCAGTATCGTATGGTTCGAGGGAAGAAAGAGCTCATGTGGTACTGGGTCCTGGAATGAGGAATTAAGTAGTTTTCATTTATGATGGGAGTGAGGTGGTCATGGTCTACACAGACAAGTTGATGTTGGATTTTAGATAATATGATTAGAGAAGTATGAATTCGACGGTAGGCAAGGGTATTCCACTCAAGGGTATTAAGGATTTGGGTTGCACTACTAGTGACATTGTAATCATTCAGGGCATACCTGACGGCATCTCGTTGAGCCCCCTTAACCTTATGTGTTAAGTAGTTTTGCCAGGGATGCCACTCTACGGCACAATATTCCAGTTGGGGTCTGACATAAGTAGTGTATGTGGCTTCCTTAACCTTGGTATTTTTGGATTTTACATTTCTTTTGATAAATCTGAGAGTGTTTTTGGCATTGGCTACAGTGTTGCTTATGTGGTCTGTCCAGTTCATGTCCTTGTTTATAGTGAGTCTTAGATAGTTGGCATTTTCTGTAGATTTAAGTATTTGGTCGTGAATAGAATAAGGAAATATGACGGTTTTCTTTTTCGGCGATACGTAGAACTTCGTATCTGTCAGGGTTAAACTCCATTGTCCAGTCGCGTTTCCACCGTTGAAGTCTGTCCAGGTCGTCTTGGAGCAGTTTTGAGTCGTTGCGTGACCTTACCGTCAGAAACACTATAGTGTCGTTGGCAAAAAGTCTGATGCGGCATTCAATGCTATCCGGAAAGTTAAAAATATGCAGGGTCCCATGACAAAACCTTGGGGAACTCCAAACAAGACTGGAAGCTCATAAGAGATGTTTCCACCTACTGCAACCCTTTGGGACCTGTCATGTAGAAAAGACTTGATCCACTTTGTGACCTGGGTGTTAATGCCTTAAGAAGAGAGACAGTTTGTGGATCAGTCTGAGGTGGTCAACTTTGTCGAAGGCCTTGGGGAAAATCCATTACTATAACATCGGTCTGTTCTCCCCTTTCCAAAGAGTCAAAATATCTTGGGTGAAGCTCACAAGTTGTGTCTAACAGCGGCTTCTTTTTTACCTAAAACACGTCGGAAAGGTGAGAGAAACTGATGTTTGTCATATTGGAGACGATGATGTGCTTCATCAGCTTAATTAGTGGCAATACAGGTCAGAGAAATTGGCCTGTAGTTACTGGGTTTTGACCTGGGTCCTTTTTTAACCCTTTCCCACATATAAACGTGTTTTCACGCATTTTGCAAACAGAGTAGACCCAGATCAGACGGCTCCTAGAGGAACCGTCTGGTCAGGGTCTGCTCTGCTAATAGAACTTGAAAGAGCTGTTTCTTTAGTTTCTAAAATGGGTACAATGTTCCACCTTCCATATTTCATCATAACTATTTTGTCTATGAACACTCAATAGGTATTGAACTTTGAAATAAACACAGAACATGGAAAGGGTTAAACACCGGAGCTACAATTAATGGTCTAACCTGAATCAAGTGACAGTTGAAAGATCTGACAAAGGACTGGGGCAATTTCGGAGTGCAATATTTAATGACTCTGGTCCGGTCGAGATGCTTTGTTGAGACAAAGGCAAGAAGTTTCTGTACTCCTGGGACTGTTATAGATATGGAAGGTATTTTGACAGTTTTTTCTGCTTAAGTTTTATACACAGTTGTTTCAAGCTAAGTGGCTGGAGTTTAGACAATACGGGCTCGAATTGTTTGTGCAGGCTTTCTCAGCCGGTCTGTATAAGTCAGACCACCTTTCTTCAAGGGTGCTACTCCACAATTTCAGATTTATTGTGTTTCACAAAACTATAAAATTTCTTATTTTCACATGATTTGGAGCCATGCTGAAATATAACTGAGTCAAGATAATCCAAGTAAGAGCTTCTAATCTGTTTCTGTATGGTGGACTTCGGCGCTTTGAATTGGGCCTAGAGTTTAGGGTCTACTGAAGATTTGTGTTTGACTTTTTGATAGAGTCTGTCACGTCGTCTAATTTGTCTGGTGATGGATAGGGTAATCCAAGGTTGGTCTTAGTCTAGTTATGTCTCCCCCATTTATGGGGAGAGATACTGTTTTTGCTAGAGCTGTCTGTCTGTCCGTCCGTCCGTCCGTCTGTCTGTCTGTCTGACCGTCACAAACTTGTGTCGCGCGTATCTCTGAAACCAGTTGGGCTAGAGTCACCAAACTTCACAGGAATGTTCACCAGCATGAGTTGTTGTGCACCTGTTTTTTTTTAATTGTCTCCCCCTGATAACTTTGGAGTTATTGCCCCTGATTACTTAAAATTAGAAAAACTTTGTGTCGCGCGTATCTCTGGAACCACTAGTACTAGAGTCACCAAACTTCATAGAAATGTTCACCAGCATGAGTTGTTGTGCACCTATGTTTTTTTGATTGTCTCCCCTGATAATTGTTGAGTTATTGCCCCTGATATGAACACTTAAATTCATATAAACTTTGTGTCGCGCGTATCTCTGAAACCAGTAGGGCTAGAGTCACCAAACTTCACAGGATTGTTCACTAGCATAAGTTGTTTTGCAGTTGGGGTTTTTGAATTGTCTCCCTCTATTAACTTTGGAGTTACTGCCCCTGATGACTTAAAATTAGACAAACTTTACTTAGTGTCGTGCATATCTCTGAAACCACTAGGGCTAGAGTCACCAAACTTCACAGGAATGTTGACCAGCATGAGTTGTTGTGCACCTGGGATTTTTGAATTGTCCTTCCCTGATAACTTGGAGTTATTGCCCCTGATATGATTACTTAAAATTAGAGAAACTTTGTGTCATGCATATCTTTAAAACCACTAGGGCTAGAGTCACCAAACTTCACAGGAATGTTGACCAGCATGAGTTGTTGTGCACCTGGGTCTTTTGAATTGTCTCCCCCTGATAATTGTTGAGTTATTGCCCCTGATATGATAACTTAAAATTAGAGAAACTTTGTGCTGCACATATCTCTGAAACCAGTAGGACTAGAGTCACCAAACTTAACAGGAATGTTCACCAGTATGAGTTGTTGTGCATCTGGGTTTTATTTTAGTTGTCTCCCCCTGATTACGTTGGAGTTACTGCCCCTTATGACTTAAAATAAGAGAAACTTTACTATGTGTCACGAGTATCTATGAAACCACTAGTACTAGAGTCACCAAACTTCACAGGAATGTTGGCCAGCATGTGTTGTTGTGTACCTGGTTTTCATTAATTGTCTCCCCCTGACAACATTGGAGTTATTGCCCCTGATGACTTAAAAATTAGACCCTGATAAGTTTGGAGTTACAGACATTACACATGTGTATTGGAAAGAGGATGGGAGGGGGAGACATCTGTTTTTGTGACAAAAACAAACCTCTAGTTTTTGTTGTTTTAGTCGGGATATGAACTTCACAGAGATTTTTAAGTTTGACTTTGAAGTCTAACCAAGCAAGGTCAGGGTCGCTGTAATTGGTATCTAAGAAGTTATCCTTGAAGGAGTTCATATCCATTTTTAATTTGGCCCAGTTTGCACGTTGGTAAAAGTGGAACTTCCGCCTTGGCTGTGTAGTAGCCCTTAATTCAGAGCAACGTGTAAGATTGAAAATCTTACACGTTTTCGGGTTCAACGTAACGAAAAAGAATTTATAAACACTTTTATCACTTCAGAATTTTATTTTGATTATGATTCACAAGAAACAAAACATATGTTGTGTCCAGAAAATGAATAAAATAAGAAAAATATTCTACCTTAAAGGGTTATTGCAAGAGTCCTTCCCAGATAGGGATGGCTGCGGAGTACTGATAGTATTCTATACCCAGAGAGGGCTGAAGCAGAACTCCCTGATACACTAACATCACTGCCTTATATAGGTATCTAAACAAAAGAGCTCATAAGAAAAGCATGCAGACAGATTTTATTGGATTTGGCATTTCAGTCTATATAGGTCAGCAATTATGAAAAAAGCACGGGTGTTTCGTCATTGAAGATGGCTCGATTACTGATTCCCAGGATCAGCCAGTTGGAGGTGGCGAAATATCCGTTTGCAGTTAATAGGTATTTAATATGGGTGTTTCGTCATTGAAGATGGCTCGATTACTGAATTCCCAGGATCAGCCAGTTGGAGGTGGCGAAATATCCGTTTGCAGTTATTTACTTGGACTGCCTTTGGGCAGAAGACAATTTTGAAATTTGACTAATTCAAAGCCTTTTGTGGCATATTTGATTGAAGCCTTTTGTGGCATATTTGATTGAAGCCTTTTGTGGCATATTTGATTGAATTTGATTGAAGCCTTTTGTGGCATATTTGATTGAAGCCTTTTGTGGCATATTTGATTTAAGCCTTTTGTGGCATATTTGATTTAAGCCTTTTGTGGCATATTTGATTTAAGCCTTTTGTGGCTTTTAAGGATTGCTGTCAAAGGTCGCCCTTTACGACGATTTGTCCGGTGTCCTGTTAACCAATTGGGTTAACAGATGGAAGCGGGAACCATGCCCCATAATAGCCAAACCATGTAAATAGGGTCAGATTTGTTTCTTTGTGAACTTTATTGTATACACCAGTTGAATAAATATTTGTATGTAAATTGAAATACAATGTTGTTGTTAGTTCGGTGGATCAAATGCTGTGTAAAGTGTCGGATGGATGTGAAGCAATTGCATAATTCACTAAGTATTGGTAAATATATGGCCTTCACCCATGAGATACAGTTTGACATCTTTGCTTGGCACTTGGTTGACCTCGAATCTCCCAATAATACACAGGATAACCCATTAAGTTTTTCAACGTATTTCCGATGGGGTAAGTTGCACGATGATCGCTGATTTCTTTCGGAATCACCGGAAAGTTACCGTAGAGTCAGTATGCCAATGGATAAGTGAGCTAAAACCAATGACTAAATCACTCGGCACTCGCATGCATGTTTCGGCTATCTTCGGCTACCGTAAACCGGTTTAAATCTGTAAGTCTAAAACACGCAATGGACGAAATGGAAGAAATGGAACACAAAACACGCAACGGAAATTTTAAAGTCATTTATAGGTCGATTTTAATAGGGTTTTTTTCAAGCAGTATAAGTACAATACGCTAATTTCGATTGAATTAGACCAACTTAAACAAGAATTGTCAATAGATAACAATAACAACGCTTAACCCTTTCCCTCATACAAACGTGTTTTCACGCATTTGCAAACAGAGTAGACCCAGATCAGACGGCTTCTACAGGAGCCGTCTGACCAGAGTCTGCTCTGTTTGCTAATAGAATTTGATAGATCTGGTTCTTTAGTTTCCAAAATGGCTACAATATCCATCCTTCCTTATTTCATTATAACTATTTTGTCCATGAATATTCAGTAGGTATTGAAATTTGAAATAAACACAGAACAGGGGAAGGGTTAATTACTGAACAATTTCCATTTTGCCAGTGGAGAAATGGAGGTTTATAGTAGAAATGGAAATGAAATATGCATTTATAAATATGTTGATTTTGTTCATTTTTTTCTGGTATTATGACTACTTTTACACGAAGTCTATCGAATTAGATCAAACTAAGCATCTGTTGTCCATTATTAACTGTGCAATCGTATATTTACTTTAAAAAGTCCATTGCACCACTAGAGAAATGGAAAGAAAACACGCAATTGAAATAATAAAGTCATTTCTGGGTTGATTTTAACAGTTTTTAAGCAGTATAGGTACAATAAGGTAATTTCAATTGAATTAGACCAACTAAAACGAGAATTAGCAATAGATAACCATAAAATCGCATAAAAATGTCCATTTCATCAGTGGAGAAATGGAGATTTATAGTAGAAATGGAAATGAAATAGACATTTATATGTTGGTTTTTTGGTCATTTTTTCAGGCATTATGACTACTTTCTTTACACGAATTCTATCGAATTAGACCATGCTCAGTTTCATTTGTCCATTATTAATTGTGCAATAGTGTATTTATTTAATAAAATCCATTCTGCCACTAGAGAAATAGAAGGGAAACACGCAAAGGAAAATTTAAAAGTAATTTCTGGGTAGATATTAACCGTTTTTTATAAACAATATGGTTACTTTAAGGTAAGATCGATTGAATTCCACCTAATAAAACACGAATTGTCAACAGATAACCATAAAATCGTGTATTTATTGAACATTTTCCATTTCGCCAGTGGAGAAATGGAAAGAACACACGCAATGGAAGTCCTATGGTGGACTGAGGGAATTAATGGCAGGCGCAAGCAAACCGCACACACACAGTCACAAAGTGCCGGGAGCTTTCCGTCCGTACATGGCCGGACACGTTTTGCCCATTCTAAGCATTTCTCTGCGCAGTTAACTGTTCAAAATCAAGTTTAGATCCCAAGATGATGGTGGATGATAAAGATGATAATGGTATTGATCATTATAAAGAATTTAATTTACGGCGAATGCTGATTTGAACTTGATTATGACTAGGGTCACTGTGTTATTTTCCGGTCAAAGTCTAACGTACCCTATTACCTTTCTTTGTTAACTATGCATGGATTTGTGATAGCCTATGACAAGAATTTGCAAACATACACGATCAGGGTGTTAAACAGTTTGGATCCAGATGCAACTCTGATTTAGCGAATACGAACCCAAACAGCCTTACAGTGCGCGTCAATATAAATTGTATGACAATTTATATATGACAGAGCTGCGGCATGTGTATGTTTTCACTTGGCTACGGGTGGATGTGTCCCTGTTCTTTCCCTCGTGCATTTGAGAGAGAGAGAGGGGGGAGGGAGGGAGGGAGACAGACAGACAGAGACATAGACATACATACATGTACATCCTTTGAAAACATCACTCCTGCTTTACCGGGACTGGGGGCCCGCAATAACCTCATTTTAAATAGACCGAATTCCAATTGATAACTCATCTTAACCGCCTGCGGACAGGATTCCAATAAATAACTCAACTGTACATGCCATAGGCCGAATTGCAATGGACAACTCACCTATACGGTCTAAATGCATGTTTCCAATGGATAGCTCACCTGCACAGGCCATAGACCGAATTCCAATGAATAACTCCCCTTTACGGCCTAAATGCAAAATTCCAATAGATGCCTCCCCTATACAGACGACAGGCAGGATTCCAATGAATAACTCACATGTGCAGGCCATAGACCGAATTCCAATGGATAACTCACCTATACGGCCTAAATGCAGAATTCCAATGGATAACTCCCCTATACAGCCAACATATAGGATTCCAGTGAATAACTCACCTGTACAGGCCATAGACAGAATTCCAATGGATAACTCACCTATACGGCCTAAATGCAGGATTCCAATGAATAACTCACCTGTACCGGCCATAGGCCGAATTCCAATGGATAACACCCCTATATAGCCTACAGGAAGGATTCCAATGAATAACTCACCTGTACAGACCATAGGCCGAATTCCAATGGATAAGTCACCAAAACCGCCTACAGGCAGGATTCCAATGACTAACTCACCTGTATAGGCCATACACCGAATGCCAATGGATAAGTCACCTATACGCCCTAAATGCAGGATTCCAATGACTAACAATGATAACCCATCTATACAGGCCATAGACTGAATTCCAATGAATAACTCACATGTACGGGCCATAGACCGAATTCCAATCGATAACTCACCTATACGTCCTAAATGCAGGGTTCCAATGAATAACTAACCTGTATAGGCCATAGACCTAATTCCAATGGATAACTCACCTATACGCCCTAAATGCATGTTTCAAATGGATAACTCGCCTGTATGGATAACTCGGCATAGAACGAATTCCAATGGATAATTCACCTATACGGCCTAAATGCAGGATTCCAATGAATAACTCACCTGTACAGGGTATAGGCCGAATTCTAATGGATAACACCCCTATATAGCCTACAGGCAGGAATCCAATGAATAACTCACCTGTACAGGGTATAGGCCGAATTCTAAAGGATAACACCCCTATATAGCCTACAGGCTGGAGTCCAATGAATAACTCACCTGTACAGGCCATAGGCCGAATTCCAACGGATAAGTCACCTAAACCGCCTACAGGCAGGATTCCAATGAATAACTCACCTGTACAGGCCATAGGCCGAATTCCAATGGATAAGTCACCTAAATCGCTTACAGGCAGGATTCCAATGACTAACTCACCTGCATAGGCCATAGGCCGAATTCCAATGGATAAGTCAACTAAACCGCCTACATGCAGGATTCGAATGAATAACTCATCTATAAAGGCCATAGGCCGAAATCCAATGGATAAGTAACCTGTACAAGCCGAATTCCAATGGATAACTCCCCATTACAGCCAACATATTGGTTATTGAGTGAATAACTCACCTGTACAGGCCATAGGCCGAATTCCAATGGATAACTCCTCTATACAGCCTACAGACAGGATTCCAGTGAATAACTCACCTGTACAGGCCATAGGCCGAATGCCAATGGATAAGTCACCTAAACCGCTTACACAAAGACCTATGATAACACATGTGTTATCATATGTCTTTGGCTTACAGGAAGGATTCCAATGACTAACTCACCTGTATAGGCCATAGGCCGAATTCCAGTGGATAAGTCACCTAAACCGCCTACATGCAGGATTCCAATGAATAACTCACCTTTATAGCCTTAAGGCAGGATTCCAATGAATAACTCACCTGTAAAGGCCATAGGCCGAATTCCAATAGGTAAGTCACCCGTACAGGCCATAGGCCGAATTCCATTGGATAACTCCCCTATACAGCCAACATATAGGATTCCAGTGAATAACTCACCTGTACAGGCCATAGGCCGAATTCCAATGGATAACTCACCTAAACCGCCTACAGGCAGGGTTCCAATGACTAACTCACCTGTCTAGACCATATACCGAATTCCAATGGATAGCTCACCATATGCCGAATTCCAATGGATAAGTCCTCTAAACCGCCTACAGGCGGGATTCCAATGAATAACTCACCTGTAAAGGCCATAGGCCGAATTCCAATGGATAAGTCACCTGTACAGGCCATAGACCGAATTCCATTGGATAACTCCCCTATACAGCCAACATATAGGATTTCAGTGAATAACTCACCTGTACAGGCCATAGGCCGAATTCCAATGGATAAGTCACCTAAACCGCATACAGACAGGATTCAAATGACAAACTCAACTGCATAGGCCATAGACCGAATTCCAATGGATAACTCACCTATACGCCCTAAATGCATGTTTCCAATGGATAACTCACCTGTACAGTCCATAAACCGAATTCCAACGGATAACTCCCCTATACAGCCTACAGGCAGGATTCCAATGAATAAATCACCTGTACAGGCCATAGGCCGAATTCCAGTGGATAAGTCACCTAAACCGCCTACGGGCAGGATTCCAATGAATAACTCACCTGTAAAGGTCATAGGCCGAATTCCAATGGATAAGTCACCTGTACAGGCCATAGGCCGAATTCCAATGGATAACACCCCTATACAGCCAACATATAGGATTCCAGTGAATAACTCACCTGTACAGGCCATAGGCCGAATTCCAATGGATAACTCCCCTATATAGCCTTACAGACAGGATTCAAATGACTAACTCGCCTGTATAGGCCATAGGCCGAATTCCAGTGGATAAGTCACCTAAACCGCCTACAGGCGTGATTCCAATGCCTAACTCACCTGTATAGGCCATAGACCGAATTCCAATGGATAACTCCCCTATACAGCCTACAGACAGGATTCCAATGAATAACTCACCTATACAGGCCATAGGCCGAATTCCAATAGATAAGTCACCTAAACCGCCTACAGGCAGGGTTCCAATGACTAAATCACCTGTATAGGCCATAGAATGTAAGGTGGAATGACATTTCTTACAGACGGAATGAAATACTTTTGAGACATTGTAGCCCCAATATGACCTTTTGGAAATTGAATGACACTATTTAAGGTGGAATGACAGTTATTATAGGTGGAATGACATACTTTTGAGACACTGTATCTCCCTTATGACCTTTTGCAAATGGAATGACAATATATAAGGTGGAATGACAGTGCTTATAGGTGGAATGACAGGGACATACTTCTGAGACATTGTAGCCCTAATATGGAGATACCATATATCGTCAAGTTGTTGGTATACCCATGGGTACAAATTGTGCCCCTCTTGTTGCAGATTTGTTTTTGTATTGCTACGAGAGGGATTTTATGCTTAGCTTAAAACCTGATACACAGACCGATATTGTTAATGCTTTTAATAAAACTTCAAGGTATTTAGACGATATTTTGAATTTAGATAATCCTTATTTTGATACTATGGTTTCTTCAATCTACCCAAAAGAACTGTCTTTAAACAAAGCTAATCAATCTGACATTAATGCTTCATTTCTAGATTTGAATCTTTCAATTACAAATGATAAAGTTTCGTCCAAAGTATACGATAAAAGAGAAGATTTTAATTTTAAAATTGTTAATTATCCTTTTCTAGATGGGGATGTGCCACGTTCTACATCTTATGGTGTTTATATTTCTCAACTTATTAGGTTTGCCCGAGCCTGTTCTTTGCTTGAAGATTTTAACAGACGTAATTTAGTTATAACTGATAAACTTCTTAAGCAAGGTTACAGATATCACAAACTTCGGAAAACCTTTTCTAAATTTTATTATCGAAATTTACCTCTCATTAGTAAGTATAATTGCAATCTACGGACGTTACTGCGACAAGGCATTTCTCAACCAGAATTTTATGGGGATGTTATCTACAAACTTAGGAAAATTCGGGGTCATATCCATTTTCATGATTTGTTTATAAAACGCATTAAAAAATTTAAAAAGAAAGGTTATGATCCTATTATATTGCAACACACTGCATGTTTGGTTATCGACCCTTTTACAGTCGGTAGCTACGCTTCCCTCTTTGCTTGCGCGATGACAGGCCGAGGGTAGTACTCTATGATGGTATACTCTTAAACTTGGATACAGGAGGAGCTTACCAGACTCATGTATTATTTTTTCCCTGTCGTGCCCTTAACGGCTTACCTGCAGGTGCTCTGACTTCAGCAAAGTCATTGAGTACATATTTGACGGATTGTCACAGTTATTATGCTATGTTTTACATGTTGTCCTGTGTTCACCGTCGTCTATGTTGTGGGTAAGTCCAGCGGGGATACCTTTATTTACAATATTTGTAAAGCTAGGGTGACTTTGAGAGAAGTGTGAGGTTAGGACGTCCGTAAACCGGTTTAAACCCCCAGTGGTGTTTTTGCTGCTGACCGTGCCAAGGCGGTACTCTCTTTGTCACCCTTCCTTTTGTTTGCATTGCGTCTTTGTGCTTGTGGTTTGTTCATGTTGTGGAACGTTTGTCCCTGGTTCTTGTGTGTCTTTTGGTGTTTTCTGTGTTCATTTCGTGTGTGTGCGTGTGCGTTTGGGTGTGTGGTTGTGTGTGTGTGTGTGTCATGCTGTCTATCGGTGTTTTGGTGGTGGTTGCGTCTTGCATGTGGCTTTGCCTGCTTGACTTTACTACTTTTCCATTTGGGAAATGGAACGACACTGTTGTAAGGTAGAATGACAGTTATTATAGGTGGAATTACATATTTTGAGACACTGTAGCCCTCATATGACCTTTGGGAAATGGAATGACACTGTTGTAAGGTGGAATGACAGTTATTATCGGCGAAATGATATACCTCTGAGACATTGTAGCCTACATATGACCTTTTGGAAATGAAATGACACTACATGTATTTAGTATTTAAGGTGGAATGAGGGTGCTTATAGGTGGAATGACATACTTCTGAGACTTTGTAGGCTCGATATGACGTTTGGGAAATGGAATGACACTGTTATAAGGTGGCATGACAGTGTTTATATGTGGAATGACATGTCTTTGAGACTTTGTAGCCCCAATATGACATTTTGGAAATGGAATGACACTGCTGTAAGGTGGAATGACAGTTATTATAGGTGGAATAACATATTTTTGAGACATTATAGCCTCTATATGACCTTTTGGAAATGGAATGTCACTATTTAAGGTGGAATGACTGTTATTATAGGCGGAATGACATACTTTTGAGACATTGTAACCCCCATATGGCCTTTTGGAAATGGAATGACACTGTTCCAATGTGGAATGACTGTTGTTATAGGTGGAATGACATACATTTGAGACATTGTAGCCCCCATGTGTCCATTTGGAATAGGAATGGCACCATTTAAGGTGTAATGACAGTGTTTATAGATGGAATGACAGGGACATACTTCTGATACATCGTGGCCCCAATATGACATTTTGGAAATGGAATGACACTGTTGTAAGGTGGAATGACAGTTATTATAGGTGGAATGACATATTTTTGAGACATTGTAGCCTCCATATGACCTTTTGGAAATGGAATGTCACTACATGTATTTAAGGTGGAATGACAGTTATTATAGACGGAATGACATACTATTGAGCCATTGTAGCCCCATATGACCTTTTTAAAATTAAATGGCACTATGTAAGATGGAATGACAGTTATTATAGGTGGAATGACATACTTCTGAGACTTTGTAGCCCCCATTTGACATTTTGGAAATGGAATGACACTGTTGTTAGGTTGAATGGAAGTGATTATTGGCGTAATGACATACTTTTGAGACATTGTAGCCCCCATATGACATTTGGGAAATGGAATGACACTGTTGTAAGGTAGAATGACAGTTATTTTAGACGGAATGACATACTTTTGAGACATTGTAGCCCACATGTGATCTTTTGAAAATGGAATGACACTATTAAATTTGGAATGAAAGTGATTATAGGCGTGATGACATTTGGGACATAGAATGACACTGTGGTTAGGTCGAATGACAGTGATTATATGCGTAATGACATACTTTTAAGACATTCTAGCCCCAATATGACATTTGGGAAATGGAATGACACTATTGTAAGGTAGAATGACTGTTATTATAGACCAAATGACGTACTTTTGAGACATTGTAGCCCCCCCCTATGACCTTTTGGAAATGGAATGACACTATTTAAGGTGGAATGACAGTTATTATAGGCGGAATAACATATCTTTGAGACTTTGTAGCCCCGATATGACATTTGTAAATGGAATGAAACTGTTTTAAGGTGGAATGACAGTTATAATAGATGGAATTACATATTTTTAGACATTGTAGCCCCATATAACATTTGGGAAATGGAATGACACTGTTGTAAGGTAGAATATAAGTTATTATATGCAGAATGACATACTTTTGAGACATTGTAGCCGCCATATGACCTTTGGAAATGGAATGACACTATTTAAGGTGGAATTGCAGTGCTTATAGGTTGAATGACATACTTCTGAGATTTTGTAGCCACGATATGACATTTTGGGATGGAATGACACTGTTTTAAGGTGGAATGACAGTTAATATAGGTGGAATAAAATATTTTGAGACATTGTAGCCCCCATATGACATTTGGGAAATGGAATGACACTGTTGTAAGGTAGAATGACAGTTATTATAGGCGGAATGACATACTTTTGAGACATTGTAGCCCCCATATGACTTTTTGGAAATGGAATGACATTATTTAAGGTGGAATGACAGTTATTATAGGTGGAATGACATATCTTTGAGACTTTGTAGCCCCGATATGACCTTTGGGAAATGGAATGACACTGTGGTAAGGTTGAATGACAGTTATAATAGGTGGAATGACATATTTATTTAGACATTGTAGCACCCATATAACCTTTTGGAAATAAAATGACACTATTTTAAGGTGGAATGAGTTATTATAGGCGGAATGACATACCTTTGAGACATTGTAGCCCCATATGACATTTTTTAAATGGAATGACACTGTTGTAAGGTAGAATGATAGTTATTATAGACGGAATGGAATACCTTGGATACATTGTAGCCCCGGTATGACCTTTTGGAAATGGAATGACACCATTTAAGGTGGAATGACAGTGCTTATAGGCGGAATGGCATACATCTGAGACTTTGTAGCCCCCCATTTGACCTTAAATAGTGTCATTCCATTTCCAAAAGGTCATATGGGGGTTATAATGTCTCAAAAGTATGTCATTTCGCCTATAATAACTGTCATTCTACCTTAAAACAGTGTCATTTCATTTCCCAAATGTCAAATGGTGGTACAAGGTTTCAAATATATATCATTCCACCTATTAGTTCCTGTGATTTCACATTACAACAGTGTCATTCCATTTCCAAAAGGTCATATCGGGGCTACAAAGTCTCGGAAGTATGCCATTCCAACTATAAGCACTGTCATTCCACCTTAAATTGTGTCATTCCATTTCCAAAAGGTCATATAACGACTACAATGTCTAAAAAGTATGTCATTCCACCTGTAATAACTGTCATTCTGCCTTACAACAGTGTCATTCCATTTAAGAAGGTCATATGGCGACTACAATGTCTCAATAGTATGTCATTCCGCCTATACAAACTGTCATTCCACCTTACAACAGTGTCATTCCATTTCCCGAATGTCATATCGGGGCTACAACGTCTCAGAAGTATGTCATTCCATCTATAAGCACTCTCATTCTACATTACAACAGTGTCATTCCATTTTCCATTTCCCAAATGTTATGTCATATGGCGGCTACAATGTCTCAAAAGTATGTCATTACGCCAATAATCAGTCATGTCATCTTTAATAGTGTCATTCCATTTACAAAAATCATATAACGGCTACAATGTCTAACAGTATGTCATTCCACCTGTAATAACGGTCATCCTACCTTACAACAGTGTCATTCCATTTACGAAGGGCATATAGCGACTACAATGTCTCAATAGTATGTCATTCCGCCTATACAAATTGTCATTCCTCCTTACAACAGTGTCATTCCATTTCCCAAATGTCATATGGGTTCTACATTGTTTCAAATATATGTCATTCCACCTAAAATGACTGTCATTCCTCCTTACAACGGTGTCATTCCATTTCTCAAAGGTCATATCGGGCTACAAAGTCGTCAGAAGTATATCATTTCACTTATAAGTACTGTCATTCATTCCACCTTAAATAGTGTCATTCCATTTCCAAAAGGTCATATGGGGCTACAATATCTCAGAAATATGTCATTCCACCTATAATGACTGTCATTCCTCCTGACAACGGTGTCATTACATTTCCCAAAGGTCATATCGGGCTACAAAGTCGTCAGAAGTATGTCATTTCACCTATGAGTACTGTCGTTCAAACTTAAATAGTGTCATCCATTTCCAAAAGGTCATATGTGGGCTACAATGTCTCAGAAGAATGTCATTCCGCCTATAATAACTGTCATTCTAACTTACAACAGTGTCATTCCATTTCTCAAATGTCATTTCGGGGCTATAAAGTTTCAAAGATATGTCATTTCACCTATAATCACTGTCATTCCACCTTACAACAGTATCATTCCATTTTCCAAAGGTCATATCGGGCTACAAAGTCGTCATAAGTATGTCATTCCACCTATAAGTACTGTCATTCCACCTTAAATAGTGACATTCCATTTCCAAAAGGTCATATGGAGGCTACAATGTCTAAAAAATATGTCATTCCACCTTACAACAGTGTCATTCCATTTTCAAAATGCCATATGGAGCTACGATGTATCAAACATTCAAACATTCCACCTATAAACACTGTCATTCCACCTTACAACAGTGTCATTCCATTTCCCAAAGGTCATATCGAGGCTACAAAGTCTCCGAAGTATGTCATTCCACCTATAAGCACTCCCATTCCACCTTAACCCATTCCCTCATTTGACGACTTCTGACGACTCTGTGAAAGTCACTTTATGAAACCATTGTGATAAAAAGAGCATTTAGTCCTATAGGAGCAAATGCTCTATTTATCACAATGGTTTCAAACTACAAAATTCTAAACTTTTCCTTTTCTCTAGTTAATGCTCCTTTTCGTTAGATTTATTCAAAGAGGTTTTATCTAAAATAGCCTATTAGGTAATGGGTTAATAGTGTCATTTCATTTCCAAAAGGTCATATGTGGGCTACAAGGTCTCAAAAGTAATGTATGTCATTTCTTGCCTGAGTTATTCATTTGAATCCTGCCTGTATGCTGTATCGGGGAGTTATCCATTGGAATTCGGTCTATGGCCTGAACAGGTGAGTTATCCATTGGAATTCGGTCTATGGCCTATACCGGTGAGTTAGTCATTGGAATCCTGTCTGTAGGCTATATAAGTGAGTTATTCATTGGAATTCGGTCTACGGCCTGCACAGGTGAGTTAGTCATTTGAATCCTGCCATTAGGCGGATTAGGTGACTTATCCATTGGAATTCGGTCTATGGCCGGTACGGGTGAGTTATTCATTGGAATCCTGCATTCAAGCCATATAGGTGAGTTATCCATTGGAAGTCGGTCTATGGCCTGTACAGGTAAGTTAGTCATTGGAATTCGGTCTATGGCCTGTACAGATGAGTTATGCATTGGAAACATGCATTTAGGGCGTACAGGTAACTTATCCATTGGAATTCGGTCTATGGCCTATACAGGTGAGTTAGTCATTGGAATCCTGCCTGTAGGCGGTTTAGGTGAATTATTCAATGGAATTCGACCTGTGGCCTGTACAGGTGAGTTATTCATTGGAATCCTGCCTGTAGGCCGTTTAGGTGACTTATCCATTTGAATTCGGCCTATGGCCTGTACAGGTAAGTTATTCATTGGAATCCTCGCCTGTAGGCTGTATAGGGGAGTTATCCATTGGAATTCGGTCTATGGCCTATACAGGTGAGTTAGTCATTGCAATTCTGCCTGTAGGCGGTTTAGGGGACTTATCCATTGGAATTCGGCCTATGGCATGTACAGGTGAGTGATTCATTGGAATCCTGGCTATGGGCTATACATGTATAGGTGACTTATCCATTGGAATTCGGTCTATGGCCTATACAGGTGAGTTAGTCATTGGACTCCTGCCTGTAGGCGGTTTAAGTGAATTATTCAATGGAATTCGACCTGTGGCCTGTACAGGTGAGTTATTCATTGGAATCCTGCCTGTAGGCGGTTTTGGTGACTTATCCATTGGAATTCGGCCTATGGCCTGTACAGGTGAGTTAGTCATAGGAATCCTGCCTGTATGCTGTATAGGATAGTTATCCATTGGAATTCGGTCTATGGCCTATACAGGTGAGTTAGTCATTGGAATCCTGCCTGTAGGCGGTTTAGGTGACTTATCCATTGGAATTCGGCCAATGGCATGTACATGTGAGTGATTCATTGGATTCCTGCATTCAAGCCGTATAGGTGAGTTATCCATTGGAATTCGGTCTATGGGCTGTACAGGTAAGTTAGTCATTGGAATTCGGTCTATGACCTGTACAGATGTGTTATGCATTGTAAACATGCATTTAGGGCGTACAGGTGACTTATATGGGCTATACATGTATAGGTGACTTATCCATTGGAATTCGGTCTATGGCCTATACAGGTGAGTTAGTCATTGGAATCCTGCATTCAAGCCGTATAGGTGAGTTATCCATTGGAATTCGGTCTATGGGCTGTACAGGTAAGTTAGTCATTGGAATTCGGTCTATGGCCTGTACAGATGTGTTATGCATTGTAAACATGCATTTAGGGCGTACAGGTGACTTATCCATTGGAATTCGGCCTTTGGCCTAT
This sequence comes from Azorinus chamasolen, assembly GCA_963576725.1. Lineage (NCBI taxonomy): Eukaryota > Metazoa > Mollusca > Bivalvia > Cardiida > Solecurtidae > Azorinus > Azorinus chamasolen. Next base: position 23,394,240 of record OY755235.1, on the reverse strand, counting down.
ACAGGTTAATTAGTCATTCGAATCCTGTCTGTAGGCGGATGAGTGACTTATCCATTGGAATTCGGCCTATGGCCTGTACAGGTGAGTTATTCATTGGAATCCTGCCTGTAGGCGGATTAGGTGACTTATCCATTGGAATTCGGCCTATGGCCTGTATAGGTGAGTTAGCCATTGAAATCCTGCCAGTATGCGGTTGAGGTGACTTATCCATTGGAATTCGGTCTATGGTCTGTACAGGTGGGTTATTCATTGGAATACTGCATTCAATCCGTATAGGTGAGTTATCCATTGGAAGTCGGTCTATGGCCTGTACAGGTAAGCTAGTCATTGGAATTCGGCCTACGGCCTGCACAGATGTGTTATGCATTGGAAACATGCATTTAGGGCGTACAGGTGACTTATCCATTGGAATTCGGTCTATGGCCTATACAGGTTAGTTAGTCATTGGAATCCTGCATGTAGGCGGTTTAGGTGAATTATTCATTGGAATTCGGCATGTGGCCTGTACAGGTGAGTTATGCATTGGAATCCTGCCTGTAGGCGGTTTAGGTGCCTTATCTATTGGAATTCGGCCTATGGCCTGTATAGGTGAGTTATTCATTGGAATCCTGCCTGTAGGCTGTATAGGGGAGTTATCCATTGGAATTCGGTCTATGGCCTATACAGGTGAGTTAGTCATTGGAATCCTGTCTGTAGGCGGATTAGGTGACTTATCCATTGGTATTCGGCCTATGGCCTGTATAGGTGAGTTATTCATTGGAATCCTGCCTGTAGGCTGTATAGGAGAGTTATCCATTGGAATTCGGTCTATGGCCTATACAGGTGAGTTAGTCATTGGAATCCTGCCTGTAGGCGGTTTAGGTGACTTATCCATTGGAATTCGGCCTATGGCCTGTACAGGTGAGTTAGTCATTGGAATCCTGTCTGTAGGCGGATTAGGTGACTTATCCATTGGAATTCGGCCTATGGCCTGTACAGGTGAGTTATTCATTGGAATCCTGTCTGTAGGCGGATTAGGTGACTTATCCATTGGAATTCGGTCTATGGCCTGTACATGTAAGCTAGTCATTGGAATTCGGTCTATGGCCTGTACAGATGAGTTATGCATTGGAAACATGCATTTAGGGCGTACAGGTGACTTATCCATTGGAATTCGGTCTATGGCCTATACAGGTTAGTTAGTCATTGGAATCCTGCCTGTAGGCGGTTTAGGTGAATTATTCATTGGAATTCGGCCTGTGGCCTGTACAGATGAATTATTCATTGGAATCCTGCCTGTAGGCGGTTTAGGTGACATATCCATTGGATTTCGGCCTATGTCCTGTACAGGTAAGTTATTCATTGGAATCCTGCCTGTAGGCTGTATAGGGGAGTTTTTCATTGGAATTCGGTCTATGGCCTATACAGGTGAGTTAGTCATTTGAATCCTGCCTGTAGGCGGTTTAGGTGACTTATCCATTGGAATTCGGCATAATTTTATGGCCTGTACAGGTGAGTTAGTCATTGGAATTCTGCCTGTATGCGGATTAGATGACTTATCCATTGGAATTCGGCCTATGGCCTGTACAGGTGAGTTAGTCATTGGAATCCTACCTGTGAGCGGATTAGGTGACTTATCCATTGGAATTCGGCCTATGGCCTGTACAGGTGAGTTATTCATTGGAATCCTGCCTGTAGGCGGATTAGGTGACTTATCCATTGGAATTCGGCCTATGGCCTGTATAGGTGAGTTAGTCATTGGAACCCTGCCTGTAGGCCGATTAGGTGACTTATCCATTGGAATTCGGCCTACGGCCTGCACAGATGTGTTATGCATTGGAAACATGCATTTAGGGCGTACAGGTGACTTATCCATTGGAATTCGGTATATGGCCTATACAGGTTAGTTAGTCATTGGAATCCTGCCTGTAGGCGGTTTAGGTGAATTATTCATTGGAATTCGGTCTATGGCCTGTACAGGTGAGTTATTCATTGGAATCCTGCCTGTAGGCTGTATAGGGGAGTTATCCATGTATTATATATAAAATTGTCCATCAAATAGTCGCTATCGACCCTGAAAACAGCCTCTTGATACCATCCACAGGTAATATAAGAACTCGAAAACACCAACCCATATTCATATAGACCAATCAGCACATCTAAGGATTCATACAAGTATTCATTCTATCCGAGAACTATCTGTCAGTGGAACATGTTGCCCCTCACCGCCCATGAAGCAGGTACAGTCGACAATTTCGAAACAATTGTCACTGTGCCTGTTGTCATGTCAATAATATCTTCAGTATAAACAGCAATCAGTGTATATAGTTTTAAACCTGACTTTTATTTTAGCACTATTTCACTTCTGACTGAAGCTTATATATTATACGCTCGAAATTTTATTCCAGCGTCAATACATAATCTTCAATCTTGAAGGAGTATTGTTTATTTAAAGAAGAAGAACTTGTCTTTATAGGGCAGATCGTATAGGGGAGTTGCACAAATTTAACAAACTTCTTGTGAAATGGCATTATGCATTAAGAATCTGGCCGACAAATTATATTTATTTTAGGTAATGTCATAAATAATTATTTTTATATATTTATTTTACAAATAAAAATATTTCAATGTCGTAAACATGTCGCTAAAGAGCGATCGGTACCGAGCGGTACCGGATTTTAGACATTGGCATTTTCCTCACTTAGTCATTGGAATACAGAAAGTTACCGGAAAATTCATTTCAAATTACAAATGACACATTCCTAAAAATACCGGTGACGTTCCCGTAGAATAGTATGATTAATTTTCCCGCCATTTTTGCAGAGTAAGCATTTTTTACCCATACACCGGTAAAACGAAACATGTCGGATCACACCGATCTCCCATTTAAGGCTGAATATGCGAAAAGTAGCCGAGCCTCTTGCAAAGGATGTAGGGGTGGGATCGGCCAGGGATCACTGAGACTGGCGCTAATGGTTCAGGTAAGTGTCAGGTTTTATAGACAGATAAAAATCCGGATGAATCTATCAGATATTCCCCCACCCATTAGCCTTTGCATTGTGTACAACGATAGCAGAACGTAATTTGTGTATTAGGTATAGAGCAACTTGACCATTTACCTCAGGGATATTCAAGTAAGCAATAACGACTCCAGCCGTAATGCATGCAAAAACCTTTCTTGAAATTCAGGACTGGTAACTTGAAATTCCTCATTTGGGGTACCGCTCATTTGTTTACAAAGTAAATACCCTCCCACTGCAAATATTCGATCACAACCAATATTCGATCTGCAGGCAATGTCCATGAATAGCCCCAAAAGCTATTACCCCAACATCTCGGAATGAGTGTTTACTTAAATACCAATGGAGGCAATGTCAAAGGTATTCCGATTTATTCTGTGGTGTGGGGAATTATTCTAGGATATTGCTAATCTGATTAATCTAGTTCTGCATCAGTGACACATTAAAATAGCAAAAAACGCATCATCCTGAAGTGTAAGCGTTCTAATGGACGCATCAAAATATGGAAGGTGTAGCCTTCAAAATTAATTTCACCATACATGTGATCATTTTTTCGAGGCAATTAAAGAGGGAGATTAGCTTTTCAAATGAGGGAGATTGGGTGTCAAAGAGGGAGATTTATGCGGATGGAAAATTTTGGAGTTATTTGTTGGTATAATAGGTCAGAGACCTATATTTATATGTCTCTGAATGGGCAAATATGAAAAGAACACTCCCTCCCCCCTTTACCCCTGGTTGAAAGGGAGGTATGATAAAGGCACTTTTATGCGCGACAAACCATCTTATTTACTAGGGCATTGGAACTTTTTTGCCTATCTAGCACATTACAACTGTGTAATTTGGTTTGTATTAATTCTATTTATATCCTATTCCGTATTATAGCCTGTACTATTCTCTGTTCTACATCCATCCACATCTACTATATTTCCCATTCCTTTCTAATGCATTCCATCCCATCCTCTTATCTATTCTAGTTCATTTGTGTTTCATTCCATTCTATTATCTATTCTGTGCCCATCTATTCTAATTACTATTCCTTTCTATTCTATCTTTTGTATGCTAGTATAATATATTACCATATACTCTCTTCTAATTACTAGTTCTTTCTATTCCATTCCATTCTGGCCAATGGATAGACTTGTGTTTATTATTAAATAATTATTCTTTTTACTGGCCAATGGATAGACTTGTGTTTATTATTATTATTTTAACTATCATTATTTATATTATTCTCATTCTTATATTATATTATTATAATTTATTGACATTATTGTTTTTATTATTTTCATTTATTTTTGTAATGCAATATATCCAGAAATTTATATTCTGAAATAAACATAATACATTTGTCACTTTCTGTCCGAAATATGGTACTATCCAAACACTAGTACACTGTCTTTGCATTTTGTAGTTTCATTTTCTGTTAGAAAAATGCTGCCCATCTTCTCATTTTTTGTGTATTTGACATCCTTATATGCTATACTCAATACATACACAATTTTATTTGAATATATTACCAAATGTCTGTGGAAAACAATGTTTGTGTTTGCCTCTATGAAATGACACATTTCACCGTTCGAAAAATCCGTGGTTTGAGGCAACCAATTTCGAGGTCCATTTTTTCTGATAAAAACACATTTTGATTACAGCTATGCTATGTGGACATTTATAAATAAACTTATAACCTAAATTAATTTAATAAAGTAACTATTTAGATGTTTAGTCTCAGAATTTGAGGAAATAAGATTTTCTTCAACAAAAATTTAGTAGAATCTGACCGTGAAGAAAAAAGCATACATGTAATGACTAGGGGTGGGCCGATGCATCGAAATATCGATGCATTGCGATCCCGAGTGTCTCGATAGTATGGATTGATAGTAAAAGTCTCGATCCAATAATTATCGCCGATAGTTAGCTCAACTATCGATAGTTACGATACTTTCCATCTTATAAAGTGGGAATTAGCTGTGAAAGATAATTAACCTCAACGCCTCGGACACCCTCGTGTCAAACTGACAGGTTGTTTACCAATACACACAGAGATACATTAAGAGCCTCTGATACACAATGATAATAACCACAGGCGCGTTCGATTTGTCACTTTCAGAACAAAATCACGTGACAGAAGCAAAATTGCAATGGAGCACGATCATAAACTGAAGATAGAAAGTTCTTCGTGTTTAATATACTCGTGTCAAATAGGAACATTAATACGTTATAATTTTTAATTCGTGTCTCCTCTCCTCTTGTTTTCTCGGGAAGGAAATTGTGAAGGCAGTAGAACATGTTCTTCCGAACACTTCTATTCCTGTCACACTTAATCGTACACATTCATTTTTCAACTTCCGAACTGCACTTTTGTGGACGTAGGCATGTTTTGTCATGAATTCTAGACAGGGTTTTCGTCAATTTCCTGTTAAATGCTGTTCATTCATTTTTTGATCAAATTCGAATGCAAAAGGTGTGAACAAATTTCAACCGAAAGCAGTTAAAACGTTCTAATGAGACGTTCCAGCTAATGGTATTTTGGGTGGTGGGGTAAAATGGTAGAAATACTGTTGTCCGTTCGGGAGACAAGCTCAGTTGCTCTATACATTCTGATGGTTTGTTTAGTTGTATAAATGAATCCAGGCTTCCTTTATTATGTATGCTAATGAAAAGCATTCACTTGAAATTAGATTTTTTTGCATATGACCACCATCTTTGTTGTTTTAACACACCATTGGATGTACTCACGTTATCTATAGGATTATGACGTTCTAACAAAAGATTATGGTCTGACAGGCAATAAATTGCTTCTCTACACATGTGGATTACCTGTCAATATCTACACATGTGAATTACCTGTCAATTAGACTTGAGCTTAATTACCAGCTTGTTTACAAGAGTTAAAATCACAGTTGGCAAAGCGAGTGTTTGGAAATACTTTTAGTATGTAATTACAGCAAAGTTATATCTTACACTGTGCAAATTTGCATTTACAAGTTAATCCCTGTCGTTTTCAAATATTGGCAATAACTATTGCAATAGTATCACAATAGTTTCCAGCAATAGCAATAGTATCGCAATAGTACTTTCAGCAAATAGCAATAGTATTGCAATAGTCGAAATTGGACCCAATAGTCACCCCTAGTAATGACGACAGTGACCAGAGACATATTCATACACGATTGTTTCTGTTACGGAATACACACATGCCAAGGTAAATAACACACCATGCTGACCATTTAATCCCTTTTACTGGGGGTCACAATTACTCAGCATGGTATTTAGGGCATGCTGCGGTGGTCTTTGATAAGGGGCAACATGGCGACGTACAACAAAAGGGACACGGCGCTGTGCCTGCCATGATAAACAGGGCAGTAAATAAGTCAACAACACTGGTTCTTTGAGGCGTCTGGCAAGTGCTTATGTCAAAAAATGATAAAAAATGGGATGGGAAAAAATAAAAATCATTTTTATTCAGAAATCGGGAGATTTCGTCTCCCGGCCGGGACTTGCGGGAGTTGGGCTCAAATCCGGTAGTCTCCCACACAATCCGGTAGTTATCACATGCATGTTTCACAAAGTGTTGCTATCTAGAACACCGTTACGATATCAACATCCTGCTGTTGTAAGTATTTTACAACAATGATTTTGATTGGCTAGTAATCAGCAGGATGCTCGTAATGAGCCAATGAAAATGTTCCTTTTAAATGGCAGTGCCGATAAGAGCCCGGATAACCCAAGATGCTGCTACTGAAAATAGTCGCTAAGATCGACTCAAATCGAACAATGTTAGGTCAGTTGTGTCCCACAGTGCCACTGACATGCCTTCAACGTCCGTGGATCAAAATAAGGATCCCGAATCCGATATAATGGAGGAAAATAACGACTGTCAGCTTAAAGAGAGAGAAAGATCTAACAAAGTGGTTGGCGACTTACTCCAAGTTGACTTCTGTAAGGCAACGAATGGTCGACTTGGTTTCCTGTTTCGCTGCTTATTCGACAACTACCTGGCCAAAAATAGCATGGTAAATCAGGGCTTTTTTTCTCTATAACAGATACCCGCGAAATTCTTTAAAATCATGCAGTTTTCCCCTAAAAATGGGTTTACCTCAGGTTTTCTTTTCCCCATTGACAAACTACGCATGATTGTTTTCCCTAATTAGCCACTTTTACAATATAAAAACGGGTAGCAAATTTTTCCCCTTCATGTGAAAAAAAGGCCTGTAATTAAAATGTATGCACGACTGGAAATATCATTTTGTTGCTTCATGACAGGCTAGTCATCCACAATTGGTTAGCCATCAATATTATTGTTAGTTTTATTTTTTATTTTTTTCTAATTTCAGTCACCCATGTTTGATGGCAAGGTAAGATATGGCTTAAACCTTATAATTATTAAGACTATTTTATTGTATAACAATGCCAGACTCTTCAAACCATTGCAGTTGTTCAAAAGTACTGCCTGTAGCTATGTATAATTATCTTGTTATAACCCCTTACTCTATGAATATTCACGTAAGAAATAATAACATCACAGAACTTTTTCTGGGGTAACATTTTTCGAAATTTTGGAGAAAATATCCCAATAGATACCAAATTTTGATTAAAATGCAGAAAAACGAAACAAAATAAGCTAAAACGGGACCAAAATGCTTTCTAAATCATTAAGTTATATGCACAAAGCAAACGGAGCAGACCCTGATCAGATGGCTCCTATAGAAATTGTCTGATCTGGGTCTACTCTGTTTGCAATTAAATGCTTGGAAAAGGCATTTATATGAGGGAAAGGGTTGAATTAATTTAAAAAAAAGTATCAGCAAATCAATTTGTTTGCTTGTTTTTTTATTAAATGAAAGAGCGCTTAGTTTCATCTGTAGCTGGACACAAATCCTGTCTATGAAAAAACAACCTGGTCAGTATATGACAAACTTTGTGAAAACAAATGTTACATTATATACAATATAATCGCCTTTGTGAAACTACATAGGGAATGAACATAAATGCTGTTAAAAATATGTGATTGCTGGACCTTTTTCCTGATAGAGGCACCTTTTACAGGCCTTTGCAAACAGTAAATCCAGAGCAGACGTTCCCTGCAGGAACTGTCTGATCAAGGTCTGCTCTGTTTGCAATGGATTTATATAGATCTGATTCTACAGTTTCTGGCAAGGCAAAAACAGTCCTGTCTTTATATGCTTTTATAAAATTTCAGCTAATGAATATTCATGGTGTCAGTATTTCTTATTAGAATATTCAGGTAAATAGTTGATGTAGAATGAAAGTAATTCATGAAGCTTCCATCAGTGATAATTTGTCTGCCCTGAATTAAACTGTCACTTGTCCTAACAACATGCAGTTTTACGTGTTTGAATGATTGCTTTGGAGAGGTTTTACTGTATTATATTTAGATTCCCAATTGGTTTCACTATGCCTGCTTCTGGAAGAGGGCCAGAGTGGCTGATCCAAATGAAATACATGGTATTGATACTCTGCGCTGGGACGATCAGCAGAAAATCAAGGAAAAAGTTGAAGGTAGAGCTTTTATTTCCCATGTAGCAATTTTTATGCCCCCCCCCCCAAAGGTAGGAGGCATATAGCCTTGCTCTTATCTGTCCATACATACGTCCGTACATCCCGCATATATTGTGTGTCCAACCAACTCCTTATACACTAATTGGAGGATTTACTTCAAACTTTGATATCTTGGAACAATGTTGATATGAAGATGTACATAAAGAAAGGATTTTTTTCTGCAACCATTTTTAGCTCACCTGAGCAAAGCTCAGGATGAGCTTTTGGGAGACTTGAATGTCCGTCGTCCGTCATGCGTCGTGTGTCGTCAACAATTTGCTTGTGAACACTCTAGTGGTCACAATTGTAGTCTAATCTTCATGAAACTTGGTCAGAATGAATGTCTTGATAAAATCTCGGAGGAGTTCGAAAGTGGGTCAAGTTGGGTCAAAAACTAGGCCACTAGGTCAAATAGTAGGAAAACCTTGTGAACCCTCTACAGGTCACATTTTTAGCCCAATTTTCATGAAACTTGGTCAGAATTATTGTCTTGATAAAATCTCGGAGGAGTTTGAAAAATGGGTTATGTGGGGTAAAAAACTAGGTCACTAGGTCAAACAGTAGAAAAACCTTGTGAACACTCTAGTGGTCACAATTTTAGTCCAATTTTCATGAAACTTGGTCAGAATGAATGTCTTGATAAAATCTCGGACGAGTTCGAAAGTGGGTCAAGTAGAGTTTAAAACTAGGTCACTAGGTCAAACAGTAGAAAAACCTTGTGAACACTCTAGTGGTCACAATTTTAGTCCCAATTTTCACGAAACTTGGTCAGAACGAATGTCTTGATAAAATCTCGGACGAGTTCGAAAGTGGGTCAAGTGGAGTTAAAAACTAGGTCACTAGGTCAAACAGTAGAAAAACCTTGTGAACACTCTAGTGGTCACAATTTTAGTCCAATCTTCATGAAACTTAGTCATAATGATTATCTTGATAAAATCTCAAACGAGTTTGAAAGTGGGTAATGTGGGGTTAAAAACTAGGTCACTAGGTCAAATAGTATGAAAACCTTGTGAACACTCTAGAGGTCACATTTATAGCCAAATCTTCATGAAAATTGGTCAGAATGATTGTCCTAATAAAATCTTGGACACGTTTGAAATTGGGTTATGTGAGGTCAAAAAGTAGGTCACTGGGTCATATCTTAGAGAAATCTAGTTTACACTCCAGTGGCCACATTTTTAGCCCAGTCTTCCTCAAACTTGTTTGTCTTGGTGATATCAAGGTTGAATGTGATCATGGGTTGGTTGGGAATAAAAAGTAGGTCACTAGGTCAAATCTTAGAAAAATTACTTTAGAGAGCACATTTTTAGCCCAATCTTCATTGGTCAGAATCATTGTCTTGATAAAATCAATATACTAAATCTTTGAAAATCTTGTTCTGCAGAACCACTGCTCATGATCCACTGCTCATGATCCACTATCAACATTGTTCATATATTGTCCCTAAGGTCAATATTGACCCTACCCTTGGGCTACCCTGCAAAAATCTTAAATCTATGGTAATCAGGTGAGCGATTAAGGGCCATCTTGGCCCTCTTGTTATCAGAGTAATAGGGGCTGAAATTTCTTCACTTAAAGTGAAAATTCTTGTGTATCCAACTCCTCATACACCAATGGACCATACGCCAGATGAACAATATTTGTGTGATGATGTACATAAAGAAGGGAATTGTGCTCTGACTATTTTTACCAGAGTTGTGGGCCTTTGAATTTGATATTTACTTCACTATATAAAACATATTGTGAAAAGTGCTTGATTTAGAGATAATAATGCTAGGGGGGCATCCATGTCCTATTGACACAATTTTCTAGTTATGTCTCCCCCCATATTTATATGGGGGAGACATATTGTTTTCATGAGAGTTGTCTGTCTGTCTGTCTGTCTGTCCGTCCGTCTGTCTGTCTGTCCGTCTGTCCGTCACACTTTTTGTCCGGGCAATAACTTCAATATGCCTGATGCCAGTTGATTGAAACTTCATATATGGAAAGAGCATAATGAGAGGAAGTGTCATGCACAAGGTCCATAACTCTTGCTTCACTAATATAGGAGTTATTGCCCCTTGTAAAAAAAAAATCACACTTTTTTGTCCGGACGATAACTTCAATATGGCTGATGCCAGTTGATTGAAACTTCATATAAGGAAAGAGCATAATCAGAGGAAGTGTCATGCACAAGGTCCATAACTCTTGCTTCACTAATATAGGAGTTATTGCCCCTTGTAAAAAAAAATCACACTTTTTTGTCCGGACGATAACTCCTATATGGCTCATGCCATTGGATTGAAACTTCATATATGGAAAGATCATGGCGAGAGGAAGTGTCATGCACAAGGTCCATGACTCTGGCTTCATTAATAATGGAGTTATTGCCCTTGTAATTTTTTCAACAAATTTTTTGTCCGGGCGATAACTCCTATATGGCTCATGCCATTGGATTGAAACTTCATACATGGAAAGATCATGATAAGAGAAAGTGTCATGCTCAAGGTCCATAACTCTGGCTTCACTAATATTGGAGTTATTGCCCTTTGTAAAAAAACACACAATTTAATTTTTTGTCAGGATGATAACTCCTATATAGCACATGCCATTTGAGTGAAACTTCATACATGGATTGATCATGATAAGAGAAAGTGTCATGCATAAGGTCCTTAACTCTGGCTTCAATAAATTGAGAGTTTTTGCCCCTTGTACATTTGTTTAACGCTTTCTTGTCCGGACGATAACTCCTACATGGCTCTTGTCATTGTATTGAAACTTTATACATGGAAAGAGCATGATGAGAGAAAGTGTCATGAACAAAGGCCATGACTCTGGCTTCTATACTTTTGGAGTTATTGCCCTTTGTTACATTTTTTGTCTGATCAATAACTCCTCTTCGACTGATGCTATTGGAATGACATTTCATTTATGGAAAGAGCATGATGAAAGTAAGCGTCATGCACAAGGGCCATAACTCTGGTATCCATATTTTTGAAGTTATTAGCTGTTATCATTTTCTTCTTGAAAAATGTGGTGTGGAAAGCGCATAATGAGGGGAAGTAACAATCATCAAGTCCATAACATTTTTAGTGATTTCCCTTTACATATTGTTTTTATTAGAGGGGAGACATCCGTTTTTGTGATAAAAACCTCTAGTTAGAAAATAGTTTCATTTCATTTGATGGTGACGTGTTGACTCTTTGCATGCATCATGCTAGCAGCAACTTCATGATAACCCAGAGCTGTAGATAAGAATCGTACTGGTCTATGAAAATGTCTTATTTCTCAGCCAAACTGTATCCTGCTTCTACTCATTAAAATCTCCTCTTCAATGTGATTCTAATGAGTAGCAGCAAGATAGGGTTTGGTCATAATTATTTCACTTTAGACTTTTTAACCCTTTCACTCATATGAACGCCTTTTCACACCTTTGCAAACAGAGAAGACCCAGATCAGATGGCTCCGATCTGGGTCTGCTCTGTTTGCTATTAGAATTTGATAGGTCTGTTTGTTTAGTTTCTAAAATGGCTACAATATTACACTTTCCATATTTCAGTATGACTATTTTGTTCATGAATATTCAGTAGGTGTTGAAAATTTGACTAAATACATAACAGGGAAAGAGTTAAAACGCCTCCTACATACAGCGTTGTAATTTATGCAAACTGTTTGGATATAGATGAGATGTAACTCTAGATGTCTCATCAGTCATCGTGATCCAAACTGTTTGATACTCTGATTGAAAGTTTGAAGAAATATGGGAGAATAGAAATTTGAGAATGATAGTAGACGACATATTTGGAAGATGACAGAAGACAGTTTGTAGGGTTATACTAAGGATTTTCAGGTCTAGCTACTGTGTCAAGTAAGGGTGAAACGATTAATCGCGATGTGAATTGAACCGCGATCTTTTGCCCTCGATTCGGTTCGGTTCAATTCGGTCCAACAGGTCTCATTTTCGATTTGATTTTTATTATAAAAGGCTAGTTTCTTAATGATTGGTAGCGAAATGAAACTAACCTATGAAAAGTCGCAATACTTGTTTTCCCGGCATTAGAGCTGTCAAAACAAACATACTCGTCGAATTCTGATAGACCCAAATCGATTGGATGAAGGCCAACTGTTTTAGCCAATCAAATTACACGTTGCACTCATTGCACTTAATCTGATCGTCTGGGCGCTTTATTCAAGCGTCTTTGTGTTCTCTCAAAATGTCGGATGCTGAAGCTGTCAATCTACGTGCTACCCCGAAAAACTATCGCTCCAAAATGTGGAGATTTTAGATTTCGCGAGAGCAACAACACAAATAAACCAACATGTAAGATTATTTTACAAATATTCTCTGCAACACAGGAAATACGACAAATCTGTCAAATTGTATGGAACGGAAACACGGTATTGCAATTTACACTTCGTCTTCTTCCAGTAAACTTGGTTGCAAATTTGTGTATGCTTAAAATTTATGAAGCCGTGTATTGATAACTGGCTAAAATATACTCGCAGCAATGTCCAGTGCTTTTTGCTCAGAGACAGGGAGACGTCATATCTCTCTTCAACTGATAGCTATCTGTATCAGATGATGAGAGAGATAACATCTCCTCCAAGTGCTCAAATTATTTTTTCGGAAAAACTTACATGTTCTACAGAGTTAGGCAGTTTAGTCAATTAGACAATTAGCCAATACTAATTATGTTAGAGTTACCATTTTGCTTGGTTTAAGTGACCATGCAGTTATAAAAAAGAACTTCCAAAAACAAACTGCAGAAAGGTTTGGCTGTTAAAGTCAGATCTATCTGTGACTAGGCTTTTATGATATTTTTCCACCTGTATATGTCTAAGCAGTCTGTTTTTAGAGTTGTTATACACAGTATTTATTCTAGATAGTGCATTCTTTTTATTACAATCTTAAATCGAATCGAATCGAAAATAATCGAATCGTGTTGTAAAAAATCGAAATCGAATCGAATCGAAATTTTTTGAATCGTTTCACCCCTAGTGTCAAGCACATGTATCAAAGCAAAGCAGAAGATGGTATGAAGATTTAGTCATGCAAAAGTTTTGTTTAAAATTCAGCAAGAATATATATAATGTAAGAAGTATAGATAAAGGTGTGTAAATGAAACATTTTTCCTGAATAGTCTCAAAAGTTCTTCATCAAACCCCGAAAGAGAAAATTCTAAAGAGCGGTCACAACATAAGTGTTTTTTGGGGGGGAGGGGGGATATAACAACTTTAGTATTTGAAATACACCCTTTATCTATAAATACACCCTTTTGGAATACACCCTTTATCTATAAATACACCCTTTATCTATAAGTACATACTTTATCCTTTGGAATGCACCCTTTATCAATAAATACACCCTTTATCTGTGAATACACCCTTTATCTATGAATACATACTTTATCTATAAACATAACCTTATCTATAGATACATTCTTTTTCTATGAATACACCCTTTATATATAAATACACCCTTAATAAATACATTTTATCTATAAATACATCCTTTATAAGTACACACAGGGTTACAGATAAGGTTTTGGTGCAATTGGGTATTTACTCCTTGGTTTTTTACAGAATTGGGTATTTGCAATTTTTATTGGGTATTGGCAATTTTCGTAATTGGGTATTATTCATATTCTCATTAGGTATTCAAAAATTTCTTTGCTTTTTGCTGTATTTATTTGCTTTTTGTTGCTCATTATTTTGAAAAACAATTGCTTTTTCCACAATTTTAATTGAGTAAATACCCCAATACTCCCCTTATCTGTAACCCTGTACACACTTTATAAGTACACACTTTATCTATGAATACACCCGTTGTGTACAATTTGTATAACTCATTATACCATCTGGTATTTACACATTGTAGATGATATTTACACGTTAATGCATATATTTCAGCTGGTGGAGGAGGGGAAGGGGGATCAGGGATTTCTTCTGGTGCAGCTAAAGACTATGCCACAGAATATGCAAAGTCAGGAAAGTCGACCTGCCGAGGGTGTGATGAGAAAATTGCCAAGGTAGTGACGTCCATAAAATGATGGTTTTGCCCCGAATTTATGTAATTCCTTCTTTAACCCTTTACCCCATGAATATTAATGTAAGAAATAATTGCATCATGATTCTTGTTTAATTTTTTACAATGTCATGTAAACACTGACAATTTTGGTCATTACAGAAACTGTAGAATCAGATCTATATTATTCTATAAGCAAACAGAGCAGACCCAAATCAGATTGCTTCTGTACAGGAATCGTCTACTCTGTTTGCAAAGGTGTTTAAATATGTATCTATGGAGAAAAGGTTTAAGCTTTGTAAGCATTATAAAGAAGTACTCTGACTTATTTTAAAAAGGTGTTCTTTCATTTCATTTTATAAACATGAATGGCAGATAGGATCCAGATAGAACAATGAATTGTTTGCAAGGTTTATATGCAGTAAAACCTCTCAACCAGGCGTTAAATTTAGCATAAATATTGGTCTTGGAGACAGGTGGCAGCTTAATACAGGATGAATGTTATGCAGAAAGCTCCTCCTCTCACCCTGCATTAAGCAACCACCTGCCTAAAAGTGTGTAAATTCTTCTGTATAGTCAAACAACTAGGTCTGACGTGTCAAAGGTCAGCCGAGTCCATTTTTTAGGGAGAGCAGCATTCCGCATGTTCTCGGACCATTTTTTAAACAGACGAGTTTAGTATATTAGATAAAAATGAAGGCGGATTTGTTGTCAGCAGTTTAGCGCAGTGGGTAAAGTCTAGGTACGCAGAAGGCATTGCGAGAGTAGCTTTTTGTTAAGCGTGGGTTCGAATCCCGTGACAACCATACTTTTTTTTAATCTTGAATGAATAGTAAATGGCATATTACATAATTGTAATGACCATTTGTGCACATGTTCGTCAGTGTTAGGGAAGGGTGCCTTTGTTTGAGTTCGAGTCCTATATCAGCCATATTTTCAAAAATAAATCGATGCTAAAATATGAATATCAATATAAGTTTTAGCAAATGTCTTGTACAAGTGGCTTCTTAATGCACAACAAAACTAATGCTCATAAGGGGACTTTCTGCATGACTTTTTTCCTTAATTATGCTGCGCCTGCCTTAAAGGCCAACGATGACTTATTTTTTGGCATCAGGCTTAGAGATGTTTCACCGTAGATATATAACAATGAAAATATACAATGAAATAAAATTGGAAATAAAACAATAACCCACCCCCCCCCCCCCCCCCCCCGTGGAAACAAAAGAAAAGGGTAAAACATCAATAAAAAATAGTACTAAGTAATTAATATCCTTAATATTTTTAGCAAAAAAAATGTTTTAGGTTGATGCGAGACTCGAACCTGCGCCTAATAAAATGTTCGCCGATCATATACTTCTTTATGGCCCTACGACTTATCCACTACACTATGTTTCCGATAACTAATGCGCTTATTGTTTATACCTATAACTAAACCTTCTGTTTTAAAAATGACACGAGGATATCCGAAATGCTGATCTCCCTTAAAAATGGACTCGGCGAACCCGTGACCCGTCAGACCTAGTTGTTTGACTATAGTAGAATTCTTGTTTAGAGGGATTTTACTGTAAAGAAGCTGTACTTTGATTATCCCTTTACCTCAGAGACTAGAAGATATGCAATAGGGTATGCACTGTTATTCCAGTCCTACAGCAAATGTTTAGATATTAGTAGATTTTAGACAGTGTAGATATACTGTTGATCAATGATTGCCCATCCCACTTTGAAAATTTAGCATTTAACCCTATACCTGGACCCTGGTAGAGATGTCTATTGACGCCATTGCAAACTGAGAAGACCCAAATCAGATGGCTCCTATCTGATCAGGGTCTGCTCTGTTTGTATATGGAGTCATGTAGATCTGATTCTGCATTTTCTGTCAAAGTAAACAAATTAACCCTTTACTTCATGATTATTTATGTAAGAAATGCTGGCATTATTTACATTAATTAAATTATTTCTTTATAATGGCACATGACCACAGATATATTTGGCCATGGCAGAAACTGAATCTTTATTATTTCATAAGCAAATGGAGCTGTCTGATCAGGGCTTCTCTGTTTGCAAAATGCATAGAAAGGCATGCTTATCCAGTCATAATGACTGCATCTGACATGAATATAAAGATTAGCTCTTAGAGGCTTATTGTTTGAGGCTGTAAATGACTAAAAGCCGAAGTTCAAGATTTATTTTGTATATATTTGCTATAACTTTTTTGATAGGATGAGGTGAGATTATCTAAGAAGGACTTTGAGAGTCAGCGTTCCAAGATGTACGGCCCACAGGACCTTTGGCACCATGTGGACTGCTTTGTTGAAAACAGGGATCATCTTGAATTTGGAACAGACATGAATGTGGAAAAGTATGTGGCAAAATAAAGGCATAATGACATATATTTAGTAGGTTTTTTAGAAATTTTGTTGACAAGATTTTGCTGAATTTCTAGGTTGTCGGCGTCAAAAAAGGAATCATTT
The DNA here is from genome assembly GCA_963576725.1 of Azorinus chamasolen. NCBI lineage: Eukaryota > Metazoa > Mollusca > Bivalvia > Cardiida > Solecurtidae > Azorinus > Azorinus chamasolen. The sequence goes on along the minus strand of OY755235.1, from coordinate 23,377,204 downwards.
TTATCTCGTCTATTGACATAGCCTTGTGATTATTATTGGCTTTATCGTTGTGGTGCAATAAGTGTGAAGTTTTGCTACAGTGTCAACATCAGTACAACTATCCCTGTTAAACTTCACAAACGTGTTCACCATTAGAACGTTTACAATCAGGGAAAGAGCCATCACTCTGTCATGCATATTAAAACATGATTTTCCTGACATATAAGCATAGGCATCTATCTAATTGCAGTACTTTTGTTAGTTAAAACTTTTTTTTTACATATATAAATATATAAGAACTACTATGCTAGTAGTTTGGAAGTTCAGCTGTATTTTGGCAAGTTAGAAAAGTTGTTAAATGCAAGCCTACTAGCATAGTAATTCTTTTATCATGCAACACCAAGAAAAATGGAGAAAATAAAGAAAAAGAAAGATTGCTAAAGTGGTTTCTTCCCCTGAATGAAAATACATGCAAGTGCGATATACATGACGTCATATTGTCATACTTTTACAACATAAACTTATTTAATCCTTTTATATGGACAGATAGTTGAGACAAAGGTGAACAAATGTGTTAAATTTGATTTTTAGGCTATATTAAATATTACTATAAGTTTTACCCTTGTCCGTCCCGTACGTCCGTCCTGTAAATTTTTCGTCAACAAATTTCTTGGCTTGTGTTTGTTGGAATGATTTGATATTTGGTCTGAAGCATGATCCTAGTAAGTTGTACCGGGTCTCCCCTTTTCAGGTGTGTTTTCCATCTACTTCCTGTTTGCTGACATTTTGATTGAATTAGGGTGATTGTTTAATGACAAAAACTTTCGTCAAAGATTTCTTGGCGTGTGTATGCTGGAATGATTTGATCTTTAGTCTGAAGCATAATCTCACTATGTTGTACCGTGTCTCCCCTTTTCAGGTCTGTCATTCATCTACTTCCTGTTTGCCGAGACTTTGATTGAATTTCGGGGATTGTTAATCACAAAAAAAAAAAAAAAAGTGGACAAATTTTCTTTTATTTAATTATGCATTTTTCGTCCTTCTGTTTTCCTCTTATCGGCTGAACCAAACTTGCATCCCAGTGGGGTCATTACACATGCACTATACCTCACAAAATACAGCGTTGACGTGGAAAATATTATGCTAGTAGGAAGTGACTGTATTTGATGACTTTACATGAACAATATATATAATGGATAATGGTTAAAATTATTAATATTCTACATCTACCTCCTGACTAGGAGAGGAGAATCTTTTGTTCTATTGGAATGGACTTGTTTGCTCGTGTTAGTAGATGAGAATCGTGAGACAATTGTCTAAACTATTCACTCTACATATGATTAGTAATAAAATTTCAAATTAATCTCTCGTACTGTAGGATCCCCTACACCTGAATTTTTAGCTCACCAGAGCACAAAGTGCTTAGGGTCAGCTTTTGTGATCATCTGATGTCCGGCGCCTTTTATCGTTTGGCGTCAATAATTTGAACCTTTAAAAATCTTCTTCTCTGAATCTACAGGGTTCTCAGCATTCATCTTTTGCACATAGCATCATGTTCAGGTCCTCTACAAAAGTTATATAAATTATGCCCCTTGGGTCAAAATTGGCCCGCCACAGGGATGGCCAGTTTTCAATAGGAACATATAGTGAAAAGTGAAAATCTTCTCCTCTGATAGTCTGGTGAGCGATAGCAGGGCCATCATGACACTCTTGTTTGTATTTCGTTATTGGGATCTTTGGTTTCTGATTTTCGTTAAGTGTGATTTATCTTATGAAAATTTCAGAATAACTGGCTTTGCTAAGCTGAAGCAGGAGGATAAAGATATGCTGGTAAAGAAACTGGGCAAGGGTGAATCTGGGTAAGTTACCCACAAGAAATGTCAGCTAGTGCAATATTCAAGGTCAACCATTCTCATATTAGTAGGGTACATCTCTGAATTTGCAAATACAATGTAGTGTAGATCCTTATGAGACAGCTCCTATAGGAACTGTCTCATATGGGTCTATACTATTTGTCATGATAATTCAATGGCTACATTTGATCTACATGTAGAATGATTCACCTGTTAATTGATGTTCATAGTAGATGGATTCACATTTGAATATTCTGTATAAGAAGGGTTTATGTTTCTTCCATTTCTCTTCAAAAATACAATGTGAGCATCAAACATCCAGACGAGACACTGGGTTAATTGATATATGTCTGATTTTGAGCCAAACTGTTTGCATTGGTTTTCACCAATTCCCTGCTATCATGAAAATTTTAATCATTTCTAGTGTACTGTACTGAAAAACATAATTTTGCTTTTTCAATTTAAAATTGTGTTCATTTCCTTTATAAAGATTTTGTAGTGAAGTATGAAAAAATTAAAAAGGTTAAGTCTGTGTCTATTTTGATACTTCATAGCAATGCCTTTAGCACTAGATGTCTGATCAGGATCTGCTCAGTTTGCTCATAGAATAATATTGATCTGATTCTACAGTTTTTAACCCCTTTGGTTTGTAGAATTGAATAATCCAGTTTATGTAATCTCAGTAACTTTTAATTAGAATGACGAAGTAAGCAAACTGTGAAGACTAAGATCAAGCAGCTCCTAAAGGAACCAGTTGATGTGGTTATGCATTATTTCCCTAAGTTTGTCTGTAGAATACCCATTTCATCAGCACATTTAACCCTTCTCTTGCTGAATTCTAAAATACATTTCTCCTTCTTTACACATGCCCTGTTGTATAATTACATACATCTTCACTGTGTACAAGTATTTCACTGTGCAATCACTGCTGTGGAGTGCACTGGTTGCACAACTAACTTGTAAATAGTGCAGACCCTGATGAGACAGCTCCTGCAGGAGCTGTCTCATCTGGATCTTCACTATTTACAAGTAGGTATATTGACGCGAATAGCAAGCGAAGGGTTAATTGATTTTTCAGTGGTAAGAAGAGGAAGGCAGATGAACCTAAAGCAGCAGGGGGCAAGAAGAAGAAGGTGGAAGAAACTGAAGAAGACAAAGCCCTGAAAGTGAGTCTGTTCTACTAACTGTATGTCTCTAAATGAGCCCCACTGTATAAAAACAAACCTTTAGGCAGGTGCAAACTGTGTAAAACCAGATCACCATTTGTGTTAAATCCTTTACCTGATGTATATATGCCTTTTCAAGCCTTTACAAACAGTCAGATTGCTTACAAATTTAATAATATCTAATTCTACAATTTCTGAATTGGCCAAAACACGTTTTCTTATACCATAATAAAAATATTCATGAAACAATATAGATCTGACTCTACACAATTAAAAAAATGAGTCAAAGGTCAATTTCTAAAGAGTCGGCAGCAAAGTTAGACCTTACTTTTAGTGTTGACTGTGATAAATAGTAAAACGTATGTCAGAAAAAAAGATCTGTTGATAGGCAAACCTGATGGAACTTTGAACTACACATAGGATACAAAGATTGATCAAATATGTCTCCTTCGTTGATAATGCAAATTGTCCCAATTTGATTCTGGTAGGCCCAATCTCAGCTGTTGTGGAAGTTCAGAGATTCTCTGGAAAAGGAAGTCAGTAACAATGCCATGAAAATACTGCTGGAACTCAACAGTCAGAAAGTCCCCTCAGGAGAGAGCAAGGTAAGACAATATCTTGTCACTACCATTATGTTCGAATCATGAAATTTCTCTGATTATCTTTGTAAATAAATACTTCAGAATAGCAATACAGTAGAATCCCTCTAATGCGACCACTTAATGAATAAACATACCTGTCTATATAAGCAGGTGGTTGCTTAATGCAGGACAAAAGTTATGCTCCTTTAGGAGCTTTCTGCATAACTTTAGTCCTGCATTAAGCTACCACCTGCCTCTGCCACTGGGAATCATACCCCTATTTGCTGGTCACATTAGAGGGGTTTTACTGTATATCGATAGCAAGCTCAGAATCTGACCTATCAGATACTTGAGGAAGGCCAATTATTATTATAAAGATTTTCAGTTTTGATCTTATAATAAAAAAAAATGTCCATATAGTACAAAATAAATATTTGATACTAATAATAGCATACATGTGATAATTTTTTCGAGGCAAAGAGGGAGATTAGCTTTTCAAATGAGGGAGATTGGGTGTCAAAGAGGGAGATTTACGTGGATGGAAAATTTTGGAGTTATTTGTTGGTATAATAGGTCAGAGACCTATATTTATATGTCTCTGAATGGGCAAATATGAAAAGAACACTCCCTCCCCCCTTTACCCCTGGTTGAAAGGGAGGTATGATAAAGGCACTTTTATGCGCGACAAACCATCTTATTTACTAGAGCATTGGAACTTTTTTGCCTATCTAGCACATTACAACTATGTAATTTAGTTTGTATTAATTCTATTTATATCCTATTCCTTATTATATTCTGTACTATTCTCTGTTCTACATCCATCCACATCTACTATATTTCCCATTCCTTTCTAATCCATTCCACCCCATCCTCTTATCTATTCTAGTTCCTTTGTGTTTTATTCCATTCTATTATCTATTCTGTGCCCATATAAATAATAATCTATTCTAATTAATATTCCTTTCTATTCTATCTTTTGCATGCTATTATATATTACCATATTATACTCTCTTCTAATTACTATTTCTTTCTATTCCATTCCATTCTGGCCAATGGATAGACTTGTGTTTATTATTAAATAATTGTTCTTTTTACTGGCCATTGGATAGACTTGTGTTTATTATTATTATTTTTTTACTATCATTATTTATATTATTCTCATTCTTATATTAAATTATTATTATAATTCATTGACATTATTGTTTTTATTATTTTCATTTATTTTTGTAATGCAATATATCCAGAAATTTATAATCTGAAATAAACACAATGCATTTGTCACTTTCTGTCCGAAATATGGTACTATCCAAACACTAGTACACTGTCTTTGCATTTTGTAGTTTCATTTTCTGTTAGAAAAATGCTTCCCATCTTCTCAGTTTTTGTGTATTTGACATCCTTATATGCTATACTCAATACATACACAATTTTATTTGAACATATTACCAAATGTCTGTGGAAAACAATGTTTGTGTTTGCCTCTATGAAATGACACATTTCACCGTTCGAAAAATCCGTGGTTTGAGGCAACCAATTTCGAGTTCCATTTTTTCTGATAAAAGCACATTTTTATTACAGCTATGCTATGTGGACATTTATAAATAAACTTATAACCAAAATTAATTAAATAAAGTAACTATTTAGATGTTTAGTCTCAGAATTTGAGAAAATAAGATTTTCTTCAACAGAAATTTAGTAGAATCTGACCGTGAAGAAAAAAGCATACATGTAATGACGACAGTGTAATTCACCAGAGACATATTCATACACGATTGTTTCTGTTACGGAATACACACATGCCAAGGTAAATAACACACCATGCTGACCATTTAATCCCTTTTACTGGGGGTCACAATTACTCAGCATGGTATTTAGGGCATGCTGTGGTGGTCTTTGATAAGGGTCAACATGGCGAGGTACTACAAAAGGGACACGGCGCTGTGCCTGCCATGATAAACAGGGCAGTAAATAAGTCATCAACACTGGTTCTTTGAGGCGTCTGGCAAGCGCTTATGTCAAAAAATGATAGAAAATGGGGTGGGAAAAAATAAAAATCATTTTTATTCAGAAATCGGGAGATTTCGTCTCCCGGCCGGGACTTGCGGGAGTTGGGTTCAAATCCGGTAGTCTTCCGCACAATCCGGTAGTTATCACATGTATGTAATAGTAATACTTAAACTATTCTTAAACTATTATTGGCCTATGTCGGACAGTTAATAAAGTAAAACGCAACCTGAAAAAAATACTAATACATTATAACCTGTCTATAACGGCCACTAAATTACACCAAGTATTTTGTGTTAAAGGCAGGTGGCTGCTTAAAGCAAGGTGAAAGTAAAACAGAACGCTCCTATAGGAGCGTTCTGTTTTACTTTCACCTTGCTTTAAGCAACCACCTGCTCGAAATACCAACTGATTAACACAATTAAGTGGTCGTTATAGAGAGGTTTTACTGTACATTAGTAAGTAGCATTGGGGTCTTTGATATCATACACAATTACACATGTAGGATTTGTCTTCTTCAGTGTTTATTCAGTTGATTTTCATGCAATGTGATGAATTTTCAGGTATTGAAATTTGGAAAAAATATAGAACAGGGAAAGGGTTAATGATGAGAGTCCATTGAGTACAGATGGTTATAAGGTATGAGATGATCTGGTACGACAAACAGGGGAGGCTCTGGTCAGAAGATTACACTGTTTGCAAATGTTAGTACATGTACACTCATTTCCTGCCCACAGAGAGGTAATGAAGGCATTTTAGAATTTTCATATCCTAATGCAAAAGGACAAATCTATTCCTGCGTGCTCCTTTCCTGTTTTCAGTTTGATGGAGGTTTACCTGAATGTCTTTGTCTGGTAACGGAAGTCAGGGTGTTGAAAATGCCAGATAAAACCATTGTGGTACTCTCTAAATTGTGTACTTTTCAGCTGTTGGACTGTGTAGCAGACTGCATGGCCTTTGGTGCGCTGGACAAATGCCCCGAGTGTAAAGAAGGACAGCTGAGATATTCGTTAGTATCAAATACTACACTTAGAGGCCTGTGTGTGTTTTTTTAATAGCCAATTTGGGGTTGAATTTCGGCTCTTTCGGCCATTCCCCTCTTTAAAAGTACATTTTTATGCCCCCAAAGCTAGGCTTTGTTTTACCAATATTTTTAGCTCACCTGGCACAAAGTGCCAAGGTGAGCTATTGGGATGATCCTATGTCCGGCGTCCGGCGTCGTGCGTATGTGCGTCGTGCGTACGTGCGGGCGTTAACAATTTACATCTTCTTCTCTGGAACTACAAAGCCAAGAGCTTTGATATTTGGTATGTAGCATCATCTAATGGTCCTCTACTAAGATTGTTCAAATTATGACCCCTGGGCCAAAAATGGCCCCGCCCCGGAGCTTATCAGTTTTTCATAGGGAAATCTTTAAAAATCTTCTTCTCTGAAACTGTAAGGCATAGACCTATGGTATTTGGTATGTAGCATCATCTAATGGTTCTCTACTAAGATTGTTCAAATTATGACCCCAGGACAAAAATGGCCCCGCCCCAAGGGCTTATCAGTTTTTCATAGGAAAATCTTTAAAAATCTTCTTCTCTGAAAATGTAAGGCATAGACCTTTGGTATTTGGTATGTAGCATCATCTAATGGTCCTCTACTAAGATTGTTCAAATTATGACCCCCCAGAACAAAAATGGCCCCACCCCAGGGCTTATCAGTTTTTCATAGGAAAATCTTTAAAAATCTTCTTCTCTGAAACTGTAAGGCATAGACATTTGATGTTTGGGTTGTAGCATGATGTGATGGTCCTCTACTAAGATTGTTCAAATTATGACCCCTGGGCCAAAAATGGCCCAACCTCGGGGCTTATCAGTTTTTCATAGGAAAGTCTTTAAAAATCTTCTTCTCTGAAAATGTATGGAATAGACCTTTAGTATTTGGTATGTAGCATCATCTTATGGTCCTCTACTAAGATTGTTCAAATTATGACCCCAAGGACAAAAATGGCCCCGCCCCGGGGCTTATCAGTTTAGTTTTTCATAGGAAAATCTTTAAATATCTTCTTCTCTAAAATTATAAGGTATAAACCTTTGATATTTGGTATGTAGCATTATTTAATGGTCCTCTACCAAGATTAATCAAATTATGACCCCCGGACCAAAAATGGCCCCGCCTAAGGGCTTGTCAGTTTTTCATAGGAAAATCTTTAAAATCTTCTCCTCCAGAACTGTAAGGTCTAGGCCCTTGATATTTGGTATGTAGCATCATCTAATGGTTTTCTACCAAGATTATTCAAATTATTACCCCTGGGTCAAAAATGGCCCCACCCTGGGGCTTATCAGTTTTTCATATGAAAAGCTTTAAGAATCTTCTTCTCCAAAACTGTAAGGCAGAGACCTTTAATATTTGGTATGTAGTGCTATCTAATAGTTTTCTACCAAAATTGTTCTAATTATGTCCCCTGGGTTGAAAATGGCCCCACCCAGGGGCATATCAGTTTTTCATAGGAAAGTTTTAAAAAATCTTCTTCTCTTAAAAATATTTAAAAGTCTTCTCTGAACTTGTAAGGCATAGACCTTAGATATTTGGTATGTTCAAAGACCTATGATAACACATAGATAAGAAACTACTGTATAACACTAGGAGAACTTTATTCTGATAGGTGGTTTGGTTCTTTGCATAAAACTTTTTTGTTTGTGAACAGATTTTAACAATCCAGGTATCATATTGTAGCTTTATAGTTGCACTACACAATGATATGCTTATATTTCCTGAGGTTTTCTTACCATCCGAGATATTTGCAAACGTGACTTTGTTTGATTTTGTACACGCTAAAATCATACCTTATTTCAGCACGTGGCAAACTCTTATATTTTATAAACTACTGAAAAACAAAAGTTTTATCTGTGATAAAAATTGTATTAATAGTATTTATAATCGTTTTCCAATTAAAATATACCACATTATTTTGAAGAAAGTATGTAAATCTTTAGAAATCTTGATTTTTAATTGCAAACTAAGGTAATTTTCATCAAAATAAGTAGATTGCAATTCAGACAGGTGGGTTGGGTCTTTGCACAAAACTTTTTTGTTTGTGGACCGATTTTAATGATCAAGGTACCATATTGTAGCTGAATAATTGTTCTACACAATGATATGTTTATATTTCATGAGCCTTTCTTACAACTGGAGATATTTGCAAACGTGACTTTGCGTGATTTGATACATTTGCCGCGAGACTTGGTGAGATTTGTCTAAGTTTCTTATCTGTGTGTTTTCATAGGTCTTTGGTATGTTGCATTATCTAATAGTCCTCTACCAAGATTTTCAAATTATGAACCCCGGATCAAAAATGGCCCCACCCTGGGGCTTAACGGTTTTTCATAGGAAAATCTTTAAAATATCTTCTCCTCCAAATCTGTAAGGTCTAGACTCTTCATATTTAGTATGTAGCATCATCTAATGGTTTTCTACCAAGATTTTTCAAATTATGCAATCTGTCATTGAAATCATTAATCTGTTACGAACAGGTGAGCGATTAAGGGCCATCATGGCCCTCTTGTTTATGAAAATTTCCCAGCTTCCAAGTTAAACAGAATCTTCCAGACAAACAATGCAGAACCCGATGCTACATCTCTGACAGGAGGTGTCTCATTTTGGTCTACATTGTTTGCAGTATGAAGTATATTTTAACTCGTGAAGTAATGGGTTAATAGTGTCAAGATCATGTATTATTGTAAAGCTTTAAATGAATTGGAAAGTTTTCCCCCGTTTTTATTGCTTTGACAAGTTTTTTTCTACTCTATGGGACCTGCCTCCCTTCCTCTAAAAGTGGAAATAAGCACTGGGGGCATCTCATGTCGTTCCAAGTGACAAACGGGAAATCAGTTGCCAATACCTTAGTCTGATTTCTTGCCTTTAGCCTTTTACCTGATGAATATTCAGACGACTCCTACAGGAACTGTCTGATCTGGGTCTATTTTCAAAAGCTACCACCTGTATTTAAGACGGTTACAGATACTAATTTGTCCGATTTGGAGGAAATTAATTGATGACTGGTATGATTACAGCACAGACGGGTATCACTGTACAGGCAACATGACAGAGTGGACCAAGTGTATGCACAAAACCAAAACACCAAAAAGAAAAGCCTTCAAGGTTCCCAAAGAATACCATGATGTACAAGTCCTGTAAGTAAGAGTTACTGTCTGGTATTAATATAACCATCACTTTCCTTCATAGTAATGCCTTTCTCAGCCTTTTAACCCTTCACTCCATGACTATTCATGTAAGAAATAATGACATATGAATATTAATTAGATTAATTTTTCATATCTGCGCATGAGTGCAGGGAATTTTGGCCTTAGAAGAAACTGTAGAACTATATATCATTTCATAAGCAAACAGTAGACCAAGATCAGAAGGCTTCTGTAGGAGCAGTTTGCTTATGGGATTGTATAGGCCAAAAATTCATTTTGAAAATTAATTTAATTAATATGCATGAAGTGATTATTTCACACGTAGGAGGGCTATAGTTGAACCTATCTTTCGTGGCCACTAAGTATATGAACATGCATATTCGTTTTTTAACACTTTACTCCACGAATATTCATGTACAAAATATTGTTTAGATATTAATTAGCTTAATAAATTTTGATAGGTTTTTGAACAAGTAAAACCTGTAGAATCAGATCTATATTATTCCATAAGCATACAGCAGACCCTGATTGGCAGCTTATACAAGAGCCATCTGCAATAGGCAAAGACAAACTATTTTATTTATTTTTTTACAGAAAGAGTTACAAATATGTGAAGCGTGACCGTGTGTTCCCAGCTGTGACAGTGAGGACCACCGAGGGCCCAGTCAGCTCATCTATGGACTCTGTGGATTCGGCGTAAGTCAGTTAACATCATGACAGTAGAGTATATAGGCATCGTATAGCTAAATCTATATGAATAGTTCCTCTGTGTATATTTATTCTTTTGCCATTATAAGAATAGAAATACATAAAATGTTACCTATATCTGTCATTGTGGTTGTCAAACTGGTATTGGATTAGTAGTTTCGTAAAGGAAGTTGTCGGATTTCAATGTCATATTGGACCTAAAAAAGAATCGGACAAACAAGAGATATTACTATGTAGTCATCATCTGATTGGAGAAAACAAACAGAGTTGCAGATAAGGTGTATTTTAACCCTTTCCCTCATATAAACTTGTTTTCACGCATTTGCAAACAAGAGTATCAGGGTCTGCTCTGTTTGCTTATGGAATTTTACAGATCTGTCTCATTACTTTCTAAATGGCTGCAATGTTCCATCTTCTATATTTCATTATATCTATTTTGTCCATGAATATTCAGTAGGTACTGAATTTTGGAATAAACATAGAACAGGGAAAAGGTTAAGACTTAAAATCATCATTTCTCGGCCAAACCCTATGTTTAGAATCGTCAGAAAAGCGACTATGGCATGAATAAAAACTGATCACTTTAACCTTTTACTTCATGATATTCATGTAAGAAAAAAAATGATGTTAATGAATTTTAATTAGATTAATTTTTATAATGGCACTTGGTTACATGAAGTTTTGGTGATAGTAGAAACTGTTTAATCATGCTTGTTTTATTTCATAAGTAACAGAACAGACCTTGATCAGACAGCTCCTAGAGGAGCCATATGATGTAGTTCTACTCTGTTTGCAAGGGGTAAAAAGGGGTATTTCTTTCAGTAAAGGGTTAATATGTCTTAATGGGAGATAATATTGGCTACTTGCAGAGTGAACTTTCACCCATTGGAAGGAATGAAGTTTGTGCTGTCAGGCAAGTTTAACAAATCCAAAGCCGACCTCACAAAGACAATTACCAGAATGGGTGGGACAGTGACAACCAAATGTGACAAAACGGTTGCTGCCTGCATCAGCACTAAAGGTATGGCTCCTAAACCAGGCAGATTTATGTGAAAGGGGAGTCTATGCATAGAATTGTGTTTATTGATAGGGTGTATTTATTTAATAGGAATGTGAACAGTTAATCGGTTAACTGTTATAACCTCGATTAACTGGTTACACTTTCCTTTCAAAGTTTAACCTGAAAAAACAAAAATGCGGAATTTGGATCATAAAGTTTGCTGCACTTAAGTAGCTGATGACATGTCCCCCGCTCGCTTTGACATCTCGTCAAATCAACACGCTACGAACGTATATACCTGGTCTACGATGGTTGCCAGAGAACCCTGACATCAAACCAGTGGGATGGGATAATTGACAGGTCCCCAGCTAACTGGTGTTACTGTTGTGATTTTAATAGATTAAGATAAGTGAAGAAAGGTGAAGAAAACAAAACTTGTTCGGCTTATAAGGTTGAAACTGAATTTCAAGGAGTATGTTCCAGTTCTGAAGTTCTATACAGTAAAGATTTGATAGAACGTTCTTGGTTAATACGTTTCCTTTCATAGAACGTTTAGATTGGCCAGTCCCGGCAAAATGCCTTCTTTATCTATAATGCAAAAGATCAGATACAACATTCTTGTTTTTAACGTTTTTCCTGTTTTGAACGTTTGAGAGAGTTTGTCCCAAACCGCTAATAGCTGTGATTATAAGGTTTTCCCATAGTGAAGTGATGACAAATGTCATGCGTGGGAATGGATTAACAATGAAAATCGCTCAAAAGGCGTGTTTGCAAACACTTTAGCGAATACCCGAACTTGAGTCATTACTTGACACCTAATTGTATGGAATTTTTCGATTAACATAGAACAAATGCGCTTGTATAGGATCAATTAAAATAAAAAATTGATAGCCATGAATTGCTGCTTCAATTTAAACCATTCACTTTCTGTTGAGATTCAGTCCGAGTTTTATTATTATTGCACCGTTGAATCTGATCTGTAGAAACTCGAGTCTGATTTGTAGTTACTTTCATGCTTTTCTTCATCTATATCCTGTTAAAACTATGACTGTTTGGAACCTGATCTTGATCCAATTTTATAATGCAACATCAAATTCTAAGAGCTGTATTAACCCTCAGGAAAAATTGGAAGTTCCACTCGACATCATTCTTCTGCCATTTGCAATTTGAAAAGATGTTTACATAGGGAAATCTTTATTTTAACATGCAATCATGGGAAACGCGGAACGAAAGTCTAAATTAGGGGTACCACCAATAGAATTTTAATTATTTTTACCCCACCACCAAGAGAATAAAAATTCATAATATACCCCCTACCAAGAGTATTGCCACATTTGTGCATTAGTCTGACAGTCTTTCATTTCGCCCTGTTGACATCATGCATGCTTCCGTGGTTATGTTATTGCAAGTAGTTTTCTCTTCGCCGACCTCTGATTGACTACATGTACCTGTGCTACTGCTAGGACTCTGTGTTTTATTACAAAAAATCCTGTCAATGTCTTTTGGTTGTTATTATACCCCCACAAACAGAGTTTGAGGGGGGTATACTGGAATCAGCCTGTCGGTCGGTCAGTCGGACTGTCTGCAAAATCTTGTACGGCGAACTCCTCCGTCAGTTTCAACCCGATTCACTTGACACTTGGCATAATTGTTAATCAGGAGTAGTAGTTGTGCAAGACACAAATTTAAAATCTCTGTGACCTTGACCTTTGGCCTTGAAATTGGTCTTGAAATTGGCAGGCAAAAGCTTGTACTTTGAACTCCTCTTTCACATTCAACCTGATTCACTTAATACTTGGCATAAATGTTACTCAGGAGTAGTAGATGTGTAAGACACAAATTTCAGGTCTCTGTGACCTTGACCTTGACCTTTGGCCTTGAAATTGGTCTTGAAATTGGCAGGCAAAATCTTGTACTTTGACTCCTCCTTCACTTTCAACCTGATTCACTTGATACTTGGCATAAATGTTACTCAGGAGTAGTAGATGTGCAAGACACAAATTTCAGGTCTCTGTGACCTTGACCTTTGGCCTTGAAATTGGTCTTGAAATTGGCAGGCAAAATCTTGTACTTTGAACTCCTCCTTCATTTTCAACCTGATTCACTTGATACTTGGCATAAATGTTACTCAGGAGTAGTAGATGTGCAAGACACAAATTTCAGGTCTCTGTGACATTGACCTTGACCTCTGGTCTTGAAATTGGCAGGCAAAATCTTGTACTTTGAACTCCTCCTTCAATTTCAACCTGATTCACTTGATACTTGGCATAAATGTTACTCAGGAGTAGTAGATGTGCAAGACACAAATTTAAAATCTCTGTGACCTTGACCTTTGGCCTTGAAATTGGTCTTAAAATTGGCAAGCAAAATCTTGTACGGCAAACTCCTCCTTCACTTTCAACCTGATTTACTTGATACTTGGCATAAATGTTACTCAGGAGTAGTAGATGTGCAAGACACAAATTTCAGGTCTCTGTGACCTTGACCTTGACCTTGGGCCTTGAAATTGGCAGGCAAAATCTTGTACTTTGAACTCCTTCAATTTCAACCTAATTCACTTGATACTTGGCATAAATTACAGAATTTTCTCTATTTGAACTTTGGGTATTTTTGTTATTTGGTCCTGTTACATGTTCAAAACTTGGATTGCAATCAAGGCTGCCGTGTGGGGGTATTCATCACCTTTAGTGATAGTTCTAGTTTAGGTCTATTTTCGGTTTATTTATTTTGTTTTGTTCATCCGGGCTTTTATATCGAGAAGCAAGAGCAGTGATTGGTTGAGACTACCGGTGTCTTAGTACTTTTTCATGGTCTAGTCTGAATCAATCAGCCGGTCATTATGGAAGTGTGATCAGATAAGCGTCTAGATGATCAGGACTAAAAATAGCATGCGTCCACAGTATTTTCACACCGGAATTTTCGCGGGAGTTCGTGTCAGAAAAAGGTTTTCCGTTAATTTTCATTATTGTCGAAGAAAAGGGCTTGCATGAAGCGTTTAACTTGACAAACCACCCTATCAATTTAATTTCTGATGTTGAAATACCCCCACCAATAGAACTTTAATCAAATTTCCACCCCTGGAATAGCCCTCAGCAGGATAAGGGTTTAAAAATGAATGGATCCAGATCCATTTTTGGTGCCTACCAGATCTATGTTGTATGCATATTCTATGTCAAAAACACACAAATTTCAGCTTGCAGGCTGTGGTGGAAAATGTAGAACTTCAGAACTGGAAACAAGCAGTTTCACTCATTTTCCGATACGAATTCAAGCTATTCTGCACTGGTCAATAGATTTTTCAAAGAACAGGCGCCTTTCATCAACATTTAGAACTAAAATCCGGTAGACAGATTACTCTCGGCAGGACAATGGTTTAATTTTATGTCAGGTTAACCGGTACGGTTAACCAGTTTTTGCTTAATACGATTAACCGGTTACAGTTTCGAAACATTCAACATCCCTAGTGTTTAGCCCTTAATTTTATGAATATTCATGTAAGAAGTAATTACATAATTAATATTAATTAGAGGATTTTGTGTTGCCTGCGAAGCATGGCAGACACATAGGGTTCTGTATGATGACGTCGTCATACCTTCTTTGTCCGGGGCATATTGCCTATACTATGTCACTCAGGAATATTAAATGTGGCGTGTTGGTGCAGTGTCATGTATCTTATCTTTAGGTCTGTAGCCTTTATCGTTTCTTTTTCCTTTTTAATTCACTGGTCAAGTCCACTTATTTACATAACCCTTCGAGGTAAAGCTTTGAAACTTTATGTCTACCATCACAAGCTTTATCTGCAGGGGAGAGTACATAACTCTGTCAAACATTTTGACAGAATTATGGCCCTTTTTTTGGGTTGGTCTGTCCATGTACCATCACAAGCTTCACTCTGTCAAGCATTTTGACAGATTTATTGCCCTTTTTATGCCCCCATTGACGATAGAATTTTTGGTTAAGGTCTTTGTTAAAGTCCACTTATTTTCTTAACCGAGTGAGATCGGATATGGGGAGCATATTGTTTTTGCCCTGTTTGTCTGTCTGTTTGAGGACAACTTTAACATTTGTCATAACTTTGCAGCCAGTACAGATAGAGACTTGATATTTGGCCTGCATATGTATCTTATAAAGCCGCACATTTTGAGGGGTGACATGTCAAGGTCAAGGTCATCCTTCAGGGGCAAAGGTCAGATTGGGCGGGGGTATAGTGTTCCACAAAGGCATCTTGTTATTGATTGGATATTAGTACATTTATTAATTCCCTTTTTATTTACAGATGAGGTGGAAAAGAAGAGCAAGGCAGTGAAGGAAGCTGAGAAGGCCGATGTCCATGTAGTTGATGAAGAGTTTCTTGACAAAGTACAGAAGGGCGGTGCTGCCCTAATGATCACACAGCAAAGCATTGCCTCATGGGGCTCCGATGTAAGTTGCAGAAACAATCAGTGTTTTGGATGACTCTGTTTTGGCTGAAGAAAAATCTTGTTAACCCATTCCTTCATATAAACAAGTTTTCACTCCTTTGCAAACAGACTTGCCTCAGATCAGAAATCTTCTGTAGGAGCTGTCTGATCAGGGTTTGCTCTGTTTGCTTATGGTGTAATATAGATCTGATTCTACAGTCAGTCCATCTGTATTTATACATATAGGTAGTTGGTGTCTCAAACTCCTTCAGTATGAAAGTTATTGAATTTATGTTTCGAATGCATAATAGCAACTAATAGAAATGTGCAAGCCAACGTTTTCATGTTTTTGTCGCAGGTATTGCAGAATTATCTCACCTTGAGCTTTGAGTAATTTTTTTTGTCATTTTCAGATGAAACGCAGGTACACTGGAGATCCGTTATAATGCGGACCGTTTTACCGCGGTATCCGATATAACGCGGGTGGTCTGTGTCGCCGATTTTTTTTTGTAAATACCTCATTTATAGTAATATGATTGAATATCGCAATGAAACATAAAATAAACTTAGGTAAACTTATCCGCCCGCAGCAGGCTAAAGGATAAAAACAAACACCGGTCCCTACATAAACAATTGAAGACAATCTTACGTGTGAAAAACTGACAACTATCAACTCGTATATATGCCGCCATAAATGTAATACACACAGCTGATTACCGGCTCGTACCATGCGCATGATGCCCTAATAGCACGGGAACCAGTAAAATCTTAACTGCATAACTTTCGTTACAAATTAATTGTGTGTATAATTGAGATGCGCGTGTACTGAAAGCCACAAAAGTTCGCACTTTAATTATGAAAAACAAACATCATTAGAAATCTAAACCCCTAACTCAGTGCGGGGTTTGAGGTTATATGCTAATACAGAAAAGGGTGTGGACCCTTTGACCAATCAAATGAAATTTAAAACCCCAACGCGACATCACATGTGACCTTTCATTTTTTATACGCCCGAAGGGACGTATTATGGTATGGCGCATGTCGTCCGTCCGTCCGTCCGTCTGTCCGTCCGTCCGCACTCACCAATGGGTAGTTGTGTGACTTTTTCTAACTAGTCCCACAAGTAAAATCATTAACCTGGCCATCTCTTGTGACATTAACCTGGCCATTTCTTGTGACATTAACCTGGCCAGTTGTGGGACATAGGGTTAGGGTTAGGGTTAGCTTCCAGATCATTCTTTTCCAAAGTTAGAGCCAAAAATAGTTTTTCTTGTGGGACTAGTCCCACAAGAAAAGATCAAAGGAAAAAGTCACACAACTACCCATTTGTTAGTATGTCCGTCCGTCCGTCCGTCCGTTAGCAATTTCTTGTGCAACTAACTCCTCCTTTATTTTTCAACATAATTTCTTCAAACTTTCAGGAATGATAGATACTGATGTGTAGTTGTGCATATCAGTGAGATAACTCTCATATCATTTTTCATTCTGGAGTTATTGCCCTTTGATAGTTTCGGGTAGCAATTTCTTGTGCAACTAACTCCTCCTTTATTTTTCAACATAATTTCTTCAAACTTTCAGGAATGATAGATACTGATGTGTAGTTGTGCATATCAGTGTGATAACTCTCATATCATTTTTCATTCTGGAGTTATTGCCCTTTGAAAGTTTCGGGTAGCAATTTCTTGTGCAACTAACTCCTCCTTTATTTTTCAACATAATTTCTTCAAACTTTCAGGAATGATAGATACTGATGTGTAGTTGTGCATATCAGTGAGATAACTCTCATATCATTTTTCATTCTGGAGTTATTGCCCTTTGATAGTTTCGGGTAGCAATTTCTTGTGCAACTAACTCCTCCTTTATTTTTCAACATAATTTCTTCAAACTTTCAGGAATGATAGATATTGATGTGTAGTTGTGCATATCAGTGAGATAACTCTCATATCATTTTTCATTCTGGAGTTATTGCCCTTTGATAGTTTCGGGTAGCAATTTCTTGTGCAACTAACTCCTCCTTTATTTTTCAACATAATTTCTTCAAACTTTCAGGAATGATAGATACTGATGTGTAGTTGTGCATATCAGTGAGATAACTCTCATATCATTTTTCATTCTGGAGTTATTGCCCTTTGATAGTTTCGGGTAGCAATTTCTTGTGCAACTAACTCCTCCTTTATTTTTCAACATAATTTCTTCAAACTTTCAGGAATGATATATACTGATGTGTAGTTGTGCATATCAGTGAGATAACTCTCATATCATTTTTCATTCTGGAGTTATTGCCCTTTGATAGTTTCGGGTAGCAATTTCTTGTGCAACTAACTCCTCCTTTATTTTTCAACATAATTTCTTCAAACTTTCAGGAATGATAGATATTGATGTGTAGTTGTGCATATCAGTGAGATAACTCTTATATTATTTTTCATTCTGGAGTTATTGCCCTTTGATAGTTTCGGGTAGCAATTTCTTGTGCAACTAATTCCTCCTTTATTTTTCAACATAATTTTATAGAACAGCCTTCGGGCGTATATTGCCCCGTCTTGCGGTGCTCTTGTTGAAAACTGACAGCCATATTTATTGTTTTACACAGCAGGTTTAATCGGATTAGGGGTTTGACAGGCCCAGAGGCAATTACATCCCGTCAACAGGCTTATATTATGAAATATACTTGGTTGCTTGAAATCATACTCGATTTAATTTGTAATTTTGTATAACCCTTTCCCTCATACAAACGTGTTTTCATGCATTTGCAAACAGAGTAGACCCAGATCAGATGGCTCCTAGAGGAGCCGTCTGATCAGGGTCTACTCTGTTTGCCAATAGAATTTGAAAGAGCTATGTGAGTGGGCAGGGAAACAAAGTAAACATGTCAGTTTCGTTCGAAATTAGTTTATTTTAGGAAGATGGGGGTTTATGTAAGTTTATGTAAGTACCCAGATAAAAAAAAACTCGTTACAACGCGGTTCCGTATATAACGCGGGTTGAATTTTATGTCCCCGGACCACCGCGTTGTAATGGGTTTCCAGTGTATTTGAAAGTCATAGAATTGCAGCGATTTATTTGGTGTGCGTCCTGCATAAAATACGCAAATAATTTCGTCAGGATACATTGAACATCGACATGTGAGTCCCCAGGATGCAATGCAAAAAAAACAAACCCTAAAGCAATTATGGCCCTTTAGGCCTTGATAATACAACTTTCAGTACTATTTTAACCCGTTACCACATAGGCTATTTTTAGATACCTCGTTGAAAAAAACTACGGAAAAGGAACTTTAACTAGAGAAAAGGAAAGTTTTAGAATTTTGTAGTTTTGAAACCATTGTGATAAATATAGCACAAAAATATATACATTGTGGCCTTTTATCCTTTTCCTTCATATAAACACCTTTTCATGAATTTTCAAACGAGTAGACCATGATCAGACGGCTCCTATAGGAGCAGTCTGATCAGGGTCTGCTCTGTTTGCTATTGGAATTTGATAGATGTTTCTTTAGTTTCTAAAATGGCTACAATATTTACACCTTCCATATTTCAACATAACTATTTTGTATTAACCCATTCCCTCATATTGATGCCTTCTGATGCCTCTGTAAAATCAGTTTGAAACCATTGTGATAAATAGAGCATTTGCTCCTATAGGAGCAAATGCTCTATTTATCACAATGGTTTCAAACTACAACATTCTAAAAAATTTCCTTTCCTCTAGTTAATGCTCCTTTTCGGTAGATTTATTCAAAGAGGTTGTATCTAAAAATAGCCTATGGGGGAATGGGTTAACCCTGTAAAATTGACTGTTTTGCTGTTAGACAATTATCAACATCACTTGAGGTTCTCTTTGAGAGAATATTGTTCAAACATCATAGGAGCAATTTCAGATCAGTTTGAAGTATTAGAGGTAAATAATTTTCCTATTGGCATTATTGCATTTGTTGGAATATTATAACAAAACAATTACTGTAATTTGGGTGTGTTTTTTATACCCCCCTTTTGAAAAAATGGGGGTATATTGCTTTGCACATGTCGGTCGGTCGGTCGGTCTGTCGGTCGGTCGGTCGGTCGGTCGGTCGGTCGGTCGGTAGATCGATGGTTTCCGAATGATAACTAATAAACGACTTGGCATAGAAACTTCAAACTTGCTGTGGTGGTTGGTCATGACAAGTAGATGACCCCTATTGTTTTTGAGGTCACTAGGTCAAAGGTCAAGGTCACCATGACCTAAAATGTTGAAATAGTTTCCGTTGAATAACTGCCCAAGGGTTTGGCTTGGGATCTTCAAATTTACTGTGGTGGTTGGTCATGACCACTAGATGACCCCTATTGTTTTTGGGGTCACTAGGTCAAAGGTCAAGGTCACCATGACCTTAACTGGTTAAATGGTTTCCGATCAATAACTGCTCAACGGTTTAGCTTAGAATCTTCAAACTTGCTGTGGTGGTTGGTCATGACCACTAAATGACCCCTATTGTTTTTGAGGTCACTAGGTCAAAGGTCAAGGTCACTATGACCTTAACTGGTTAAATGGTTTCCGATCAATAACTGCTCAACGGTTTAGCTTAGAATCTTCAAACTTGCTGTGGTAGTTGGCCATGACCACTGGATGACCCCTATTGTTTTTGAGGTCACTAGGTCAAAGGTCAAGGTCACCATGACCTTAACTGGTTAAATGGTTTCTGATCAATAACTGCTCAAGGGTTTAGCTTAGAATCTTCAAACTTGCTGTGGTGGTTGGTCATGACCACTAGATGACCCCTATTGTTTTTGGGGTCACTAGGTCAAAGGTCAAGGTCACCATGACCTTAACTGGTTAAATGGTTTCCGATCAATAACTGCTCAACGGTTTAGCTTAGAATCTTCAAACTTGCTGTGGTAGTTGGCCATGACCACTGGATGACCCCTATTGTTTTTTAGGTCACTAGGTCAAAGGTCAAGGTCACCATGACCTTAACTGGTAAAATGGTTTCTGATCAATAACTGCTCAAGGGTTTAGCTTAGAATCTTCAAACTTGCTGTGGTAGTTGGCCATGACCACTGGATGACCCCTATTGTTTTTGAGGTCACAAGGTCAAAGGTCAAGGTCACCATGACCTTAACTGGTAAAATGGTTTCTGATCAATAACTGCTCAAGGCTTTGGCGTAGGATCTTCAAATTTGCTTAGGTTGAAGGGCATGACAACTAGATGAGCCCTGTTGTTTTTGAGGTCACTAGGTTAAAGGTCAAGGTCACCATGACCTTAACTGGTGAAATGGTTTGTGATCAATAACTGCTCAAGGGTTTAGCTTAGAATCTTCAAACTTGCTGTGATGGTTGGCCATGACCACTGGATGACCCCTATTGGTTTTGAGGTCACTAGGTCAAAGGTCAAGGTCACCTAACCTTAACTGGTAAAATGGTTTACGATCAATAACTGCTCAAGGGTTTGGCGTAGGATCTTCAAATTTGCTTAGGTGGTTGGTCATGACAACTAGATGAGCCCTGTTGTTTTTTAGGTCACTAGGTCAAAGGTCAAGGTCACCATGACCTTAACTGGTGAAATGGTTTACGATCAATAACTGCTCAAGGGTTTGGCTTAGGATCTTCAAACTTGCTGTGGTAGTTAGTCGTGATCACTAGATGACCCCTATAGTTGTTGAGGTCACTAGGTCAAAGGTCAAGGTCACCATGACCTTAACTTGTGAAATGTTTTCAGATCAATAAATGATCAGTGGTTTGGCTTAGGATCTTCAAAGTTGCTGTGGTGATTAGTCATGACCGCTAGATGACCTCTGTAGTTGAGGTCACTTGATCAAAGGTAAGGAGGTCTGGGGGGTATACATGTTTTACAAACATCTCTTGTTTTCTTACAGCCTGAGAAGAGAATTGGTAAAGCCATGGCATCCAAGAGTGTTGGCAAGAGTTCTGCATACTCAAAAAAAGATGGTAGGGAAATTTGTAACATTTCTTTTGTTGTCTTGTTAACCCTTCAGCTTTCCCTGTTGAATATTCGTGTATGAAATAATTAAGTTATGAATATTTTATTAGCTGAATTTCTACAATGGTATGTTTTGGTATTGGAAGAAATTGTAGAGTTCGACCTATCATAAGTTATAAAGCAAACAGAGGATACCTTAATCAGATGCTATCAGCATGATTCCTACAGAAGCCATCTGATCTTGTTCCACTTTGTTTGCAAAGGCTTGAAATAGCATTTATATGAGAAAAAGAGTTAAATATGATACAAAATGGTTTAACCCATTTTAAGCCTGTATCTTTACAAAGATGTTGGTCCACATGTTTATCTGTCTATCTTTATTGGAGGCTTGATCATCAAGAGAACCTGCACATATTTGCTACTGCTGTTTGCTAATTAAATAATATAGATCCGATTCTACAGCTTCTGACATCATCAAAAATTTCTTTGTTCATTAAGTCCATGTATGATTTAGCCAGTGCTCCAGATTAGATGTGTAAATTAAAATATTTTCAAGTATAGCTTCTTTCTTCATCAAACCCTGTGTTGTGATCACTCTTTAGAATAGTCTCGAAGAGACAATTCTAAAGAGTGGTCACAATATAGGGTTTAGTGGAAAAATAATGAGTTTAGTATTTGTGTACACACGGTTATCTGTAGTTCAAATTAAGCTAATGAATATTTATAGCCATTATTTTTGCATGAATACTCATGAGTGAAAGGGTTAATCACATTCAGTGATAATTCTGGTGTCTGACCGTATGTCTAAGCATAGATACTCCTTTGTGGGTCCATTATAAACTGCTCAAATAGTTCCATTCCATGAAGAACTCGTCATGGATAATGCAAGCTGAATGTAGTGCAGAAAGCTTCTAAAAGAGTTATCTAAATTGCTTTCAAATTTCAATCTAAAACATTTATTGAAGACCCTTGGACGGGTAAAACAGTCCATATTTAATTTAGTTCTCTCTGAAAAGTATAAAATCCCTGGTTTTTGTTTATTTGAGGTTGTTGATTGTAAAAGCTTGGATCCATCAGGCTAATCTGAAATTCAGTGGTGCAGGCCGTCACTGTGCAGTGGTCAGCTTGACAGCATTCATGCTCACAGAGAAAACAAAACCTTGACCTTGATACAATTTTAGAAGACTGCAATAAACTGTAATGTTGATCAGAGGTATGAACAGAGGGAAGAGATGATGGAGTCAGGAATGAGGAGAGAGTTCAGAGAGGGGATAGTGGTACAAGAGCTGTCACAGGACAGCACACTCGAATATTCTCAGTATTGTTGGTGTAAAAATGCTTTATAGTGGACTAAAATGGTGTCCAATGATACCAGATACAAGTGTTCAAAGTCTCTGTTAAAATATCTTAAATAGTATTCAGGAGGTTGGATCTCTTTGAAATATTTAATGAAAAGAAAAACCAAAGTTAAAAAGGGCCATAATTTCTGTTTAAAATTCTTGACAGAGTTACATACTCTTGCCTACAGATGAAGCTTGTGATGGTTAGCAAGTGTTCCAAGTTTCAAAGCTTTATCTCCAAGGGTTATGTAAATAAATGGACTTTAACAAAAACCTTAACCAAAAATGCTAAGTTCAAAAGGGCCATAATTTTGTCAAAATGCTTGACAGGGTTATGTGCTGTTGCCTTGTGAAAACAAATGAAAGTCAATGGAAACAGCAGGTGAGGAAGAGAAGAAAGGATTTTAGTGAAGAATACACAAATGAAAAGGGTAGGCATGTAAGAGCAAGAAAGATGAGTGTAGGATGTGGCATGAATTTTGGCTTCAAATGTAAGGAAAAAGTAACAGAAGAAAAGAAAAGAGATATTTCATTCATATTGGGGCTTGGGAGAAGTTAATCTTCAAAGGGATTTCATTCTAAGACATCAAATCAGAAAAAACACAGGTTTATGAAGGAAACTATCAGAAGGTCCAATTTGGTGATACTCCCACTTGGAAATTCTATCATTATGGTAATCAAGACTTTTTTCTTGTGCACACTTGATATTTCAGGTTATTATCACAGCAAACAAGAAAGTCACCTTGATAGGTACATGTCAGAAAGATATGAGAGGCAAACATAAAAACGGACCTCACAAAACACCTGACATTCTGAGTAACTTTGTATTAGGGCCCACATTAGATAACTCCCTACAGTAAAAAGTCATTACTGCAGAAAGAAATCCCAAAACAGTATTTTGCCTGCAGATCTAAATTTGGCCAAGATGTACAGGCATTACTTAGAAAATGTTCTAAAGAATGCAAGTCCCCAGTCAGAATGTCATTATACAGAATGATTTTAACACTGAATTTAATATCGCATTTCACAAGCCCCTCCAAGATATACATGTGTGACTTGTGCACTTCTTGCAAGAACTCAGATTCAGTCTGCAGCTTGAGGACAACATTCAGAAACACTTAAAGAACAAAACAGATGCCCAAGAAAACAAGCTGAAAGTTAAAGACTAGGCAAAATGTTCTGATAACAGTTATGCTGTAGCCTGTTTTGACTTGCAAGATGCCCTGTGCACCTAAAAAGTCAGTACTGTACTTCTAAAGAAAGTTGTCCACTTACAATTTCAGCATAATTATATGATCTGGTATCATCAGCAGCATTTTGCTATTTTTGGAATAAAACAATTTGAAAATGAGGTGCTTCTGATATCAAAGTGTAGTGTATGTTTACTTTCTCGAGAATTAGTCTCAGCACTATAGTGGTCTTTTGGACTGGTGGTTAGTGCAGCATGGGGGAGTAGCCTCCCAGAGAAGGAGCTTACTGCAGTACTAATAAAGCTGCACATTCTACATGTATCTTAACCCATAACCTCAAAAGCTATTTTTAGACCCAACCTCTGAATAAATCTACCGAAAAGGAGCATTTACTAGAGAAAAGAAAAATGTTAGAATTGTGAAGTATTTAAACCATTGTGATAAATAGAGCATTTGCTCCAAAGGAGCAAATGCTCTATTTATCACAATGGTTTCAGGAAGTGACTATTACGGAGGTGTAGAAAGGCATATTTATGGAGGTTAGGGTTAAGAGAATTGCTTATTATACCCCCCTTTTGAAAAAATGGGGGTATATTGCTTTGCACATGTCGGTTGGTAGGTCGGTCTGTCGGTCGGTCGGTAGATCGATGGTTTCCGAACGATAACTAATAAACGACTTGGCCTAGAATCTTCAAACTTGCTGTGGTGGTTGGTCATGACAGGTAGATGACCCCTATTGTTTTTGAGGTCACTAGGTCAAAGGTCAAGGTCACCATGACCTAAAATGGTGAAATAGTTTCCGATCAATAACTGCTCAAGGGTTTGGCTTGGGATCTTCAAACTTGCTGTGGTGGTTGGTCATGACAACTACATGACCCCTATTGATTTTGAGGTCACTAGGTCAAAGGTCAAGGTCACCATGACCTTAAATGGTTAAATGGTTTCCGATCAATAACTGCTCAAGGGTTTGGCCTAGAATCTTCTAACTTGCTGTGGTAGTTGGTCATGACCACTGGGTGACCCCTATTTATTTTTGAGGTCACTAGGTCAAAGGTCAAGGTCACCATGACCTTAACTGGTAAAATGGTTTCTGATCAATAACTGCTCAAGGGTTTGGCTTAGGATCTTCAAATTTGCTTAGGTGGTTGGTCATGACAACTAGATTAGTCCTATAGTTTTTTAGGTCACTAGGTCAAAGGTCAAGGTCACCATGACCTTAAAGGGTGAAATGGTTTGCGATCGATAACTGCTCAAGGGTTTGGCCTAGGATCTTCAAATTTGCTGTGGTGGTTGGTAATGACCACTAGATGACCCCTATTGCTTTTTAGGTCACTAGGTCAAAGGTCAAGGTCACCATGCTCTTAAATGGTCAAATGGTTTCCGATCAATAACTGCTCAAGGGTTTGGCTTAGAATCTTCAAACTTGCTGCTGTAGTTGGTCATGACAACTGGATGGCCCCTATTGTATTTGAGGTCACTAGGTCAAAGGTCAAGGTCACCATGACCTTAACTTGTAAAATGGTTTCTGATCAATAACTGCTCAAGGGTTTGGCTTAGGATCTTCAAATTTGCTTAGGTGGTTGGTCATGACAACTAGATGAGCCCTATTGTTTTTTAGGGCACTAGGTCAAAGGTCAAGGTCACCATGACCTTAACTGGTGAAATGGTTTGCGATCAATAACTGCTCAAGGGTTTGGCTTAGGATCTTCAAACTTGCTGTGGTGGTTGGTTGTGACCACTTGATGACCTCTAAAGTTGTTGAGGTCACTAGGTCAAAGGTCAAGGTCACCATGACCTTAACTGGTGAAATGGTTTGCGATTAATAACTGCTCAAGGGTTTGGCTTAGGATCTTCAAACTTGCTGAGGTGGTTGGTCATGACAACTAGATGACCCTATTGATTTTGAGGTCACTAGGTTAAAGATCAAGGTCATCATGACCTTAACTGATGAAATGGTTTCCAATTAATAACTGCTCAATGGTTTGGTTCGGGATCTTCAAACTTGCTGTGGTAGTTGGTTGTGACCACTTGATGACCCTTAAAGTTGTTGAGGTTACTAGGTCAAAGGTCAAGGTCACCATGACCTTAATATGTGAAATGTTTTCAGATCAATAAATGATCAGTGGTTTGGCTTAGGATATTCAAAGTTGCTGTGGTGATTAGTCATGACCGCTAGATGACCTCTATAGTTGAGGTCACTAGATCAAAGGTCAGGGGGTCGGGGGTATACATGTTTTACAAACATCTCTTGTTAAATAATGTATCTAGAGGTTAACCCCTTCACTGTCAGCTCTATGTTGTCTAATGCAAGTTTGTTGCCTGCTTCAAGTTTGGAGTTTACATTTCTAAAACTTCTTTTCTCAGCGGCAACTAGAATGTCAAATGTCAAACAGTTTGGATCCTCATGAGATGCCGAGTTACTCAGTGTCTCATCAGAACCCAAATTGTTTGCATATGATGTCACAGACCCGTCTTCATGGCAGTGAAGGGATTAAACAGGAGAAATACTAATGCAGAAACTCATATAAAATGAATTGCTTAAATAAGTATTTCTCCAACTTTAGTGAAAGTTTTACCTTTTTATCTCACAACAAATTGAGTGTATTGAAAATCTGATCATTTGCAGTTAAACCACTTATATTATATTAACAGTGATCGTTTAGACTGGTGGCTGCTTATTTTGGCTTAAAAGTACATGTACTGCAGAAAGTTCCTACAGTTTGAATGATTATCTGGCATTAGTGATTGTTTACCCACAACACACTGTAATTATCCGTGTTGCGATCACCTGGCGTACATTGTTGGGGTCAGATCAAAAGGTCCAATTCACATCTCGAACTCAATCCGACTGAGAGGTGTGACTTCAATACAAACACCGATAATTACATGCAAACAGACACTGTGGGGATGGAAAATGACTTCAACTTAATGAAGGAGTGGTCAGTTCGAATGCTTCTTTAAAACTTAAATTTATATAGAATATATAGGAAGAAAACTTGGGACTTTGTAACGATAAATTTGTATCAAGCGAGTTCGCCATAATGAGAGTGGACAGTAGATCCAATTCTGCACTTGATGTTTTGGTTAAATATTTATGTGTTCATGTGTTATTGTAAAAACACAGACAATTAATATGCATGATGTCATTAAATATAAATTAGATGGACATTTTCACTTCTTTAACCTGGGTCCATGCTTATAAAACTTAGTTGAGTCTGAGTTCGTTCTCAAGCTTTTGGCTCAAATCTGACCAATCAAAAGCTCGAGAACTCAAATCTGACCAATCAAAAGCTTGAGAATGAACTCGGACTCAGCTAAAAAGTTTTATAAGCATGACCCTGATACCTGATAATCCTGCTGTGAGCACCTGTGCAAACAGAGTTCATCCAGATTAGACAGCTCCTACAGGAGCAGTCGGATCAGGGTCTTCTCTGTTTGCTTACAAGTTACAGATCTGATTCTCCTCTTCCATGGCAATAAGTTGCTTTATTTTTGTATCTTTAATACTTGAATTGGATTAAATATTGTTCAAAATTGGTGGAGCCTTACATGAATATTGGTCAGATAAAGGGTTAATTGACCATTGTAGAGAAGGATTTTATCCTGTTTTACAGAGGAGTACTTTACCAAGAACCTTCCAGACAAGCTGAAGATGACAGTGAAAGGTGGAGCAGCTGTGGATCCAGATTCAGGTTTGTTACAGTTGACTCCTTAACCCTTTCCCTCATATAAACGTTGTTTTCACGCATTTGCAAACAGACTAGACCCAGATCAGACGGCTCCTAGAGGAGCCGCCTGATCAGGGTCTGCTCTGTTTGCTAATAGAATTCTATAGATCTGTTTCTTTGCTTTCTAAAATGTCTACAATGTTCCACCTTTCATATTTCTTTATAACTATTTTGTTAATGAATATTCAGTAGGTATTGAAATTTGGCCTAAATACAGAACAGGGAAAGGGTTAAACCATTCCCTCATAGGCTATTTTTAGATCCAACCACTTTGAATAAGTCTACTGAAAAGGAGCATTAACTAGAGAAAAAGAAAACTTTAGAATTTTGTATTTTGAAACCATTGTGATAAATAGAGCATTTGCTCCTATTTATCAATGGTTTCAACAGGTGATTTTTACAGAGGCGTAGAAAGGCGTATTTATGGAGGAAAGGGTTAACCCATATCACCTGTATCTCTTTTTGTTCTGTATCTCCCTGTTACATGTTTGTTTCAAATTTCAATACCTACTGATTATTCATGGACAAAATAGTTATAATGAAATAAGGAGGCTGGAATATTGTAGCCATTTTAGAAAGTAAAGAAAGAGATTTATTAAATTCCATTGGCAGAAACATATCCATCAAATTATTCAACATGTAAAAATGGAAATTTGTGATTTGAAGTTGTTGTGTTGTGGCTCTGAAGCCATTGCTATTAGAATGATAAAACCTTAATAATGTTTCAATCAATATGATTTCCTTGTGCTCCTGTGTTTTATCATCTGTGCCTTAATTTGTAGAAAATTTTGGATTTTATGTTTGTGTCACATATTTGTACAAAATACTGACTTAATCCATTACTCCATAGAGAAGCCTTCTGGCACCTTTGTAAACAGAATAGAACCAGATGTCTGATCAGAGTCTACTCTGTTGCTTAACAAATATCTATTTCTACAGTTCCTGCCATGATAAAAAATCCCTTGTTAATGCCAAATAAAAAATCAGCTAATTAATATCAATACAGTGATTTTTTTCAGACATGAATATTCATGGAGTAAAGGGTTAGATATGATACTGTCTTATGTTTGTTACAGGCGTCGCTGACCACGCCCATGTGGTAGAGGAGAGGGGTGTTATATATAATGCTGTCCTGGGTCTGGTAGATGTGGTACGGGGAACCAACTCATACTACAAGATACAGGCCCTAGAGTCAGACACCAAGAATGTGTAAGTTAATTCTGTTAGAAAAATCCATTTTTGAACACACCTGTTTTTTCTCTGACGTCTGTTATTCCACATCAACCCGAACCCCAGACAGAAAGTGGATATATTTCTTTGCCGATGTCGATAATTCTGTCCAACAGTCCATTGGTTGGTCAGTCTGCTGGTAGACTAGATGGTTCTGATCAATGATAGAGCATGCTTTGGCCCAAGATCCTGGCACTTGGAGATGTTGGACATGATCAGTAGATGACCCCAATCAGTTTGGTCCATGATTATTAGCTCATCTGTTTCGAAGAAAAGTCGAGCTATTGTGATCACAGAGTCGTAGTCGTCATTGTCATTGTCATTGGCGGCGTGCAAAAACATTAATATAGCTCATTACTCGAAAAGTATAAGAGGTATCAACATACTTCAAAGGTGGGTAGGTCTTATTTAGGAGAAGGCCCCTATGTAAGAACCATAATTCTTGATTTCAAAATTTGGGAGTTATGGCCCTTTATTTTTTTCAAAAACTTTTAATTTAGCTGGACAAACACCAAATAAGACAAGTGTTGGTGCCGCATTTGGCTCCTGGTTTTATTTTTTAGCAGTAGTCTTAATATTTGATAGGAAGCTTACCTTTGGTTGAAGGTTGATAATAATGAATATGAACCATACAGATTAACATACACTTTGATCAAGGTGTAAAATAATTGCTATTATGTCAGTCTAATTTAAAGTTACCAAAATGGTACCAAATTTGATAATTCAGCTTTACAACCAGTGTACGAATATTAGGTTAACCATTTACTTAATAGGGACACCTTTAGGCACCTTTGCAAATGGGAATATACCCAGAGCAGATAGTTGCTATTGGAGCCGTCTGATCAATGTCTGCTCTGTTTGCAAATGAAATGTTTTTCTACAGTTTCTGCCATAATGATATTTCCCTTGTTCATGATACTGATAACCCATTCCCTCATATTGATGTGTTTTGATGCCTCTGTAAAAGTCACTACATGAAACCGTTGTGATAAATAGAGCATTCTAATGCAGTCTGACAATTTCCTGGAATCTGATTGGCTCATGTGACCAAATTTGCGGCATATAAAAAGTGTTTTATATGTCGCAATTCAACCAATAGGAAACAATCAATTATTACAATGGTTTCAAGACTACACAATTTTAAAATTTTCCTTTTCTCTAATACCTGGGTTTTTTTTAGGTGGATTTATTCAAAGAGGATGGGTCTAAAAATAGCCTATGAGGTAATGGTTTAAATCATGATATCATTATTTCTGATATTAATATTCACAGAGTAAACATGATCGTCAACATTACTGTTGTGTTACAGATGGTGGTTGTTCAGGGCCTGGGGACGTGTTGGTACAACAGTGGGAGGGAACAAAGTGGAGAGGTGTGGCTCTAGAGCCAGTGCTATTACTGGTTTCAAAGAACTTTATGCAGAAAAGACAAATAATGAATGGGAAAACCGGAACAACTTCCAGAAATTCCCCAACAAGTTTTATCCTCTGGACATAGACTATGGACAGGTGAGTGTAGATGTATAATCATAAGGTATAACAAGGTCATACAATAGAACCTCTTAAATCCTTTACTCCATGAATATTCATTTAAAAAATAATAACATGAGTAATGGGTTTTATAAGATGAATTGTTAAAATGCCTATGAACACAGGAATGTTTACCATGGCAGAAATTGTAGTATCAGTTCTATATTATTTCATAAGCAAGCACAGCTGACCCTGATCAGACACCTACAGGAGACATCTGATCTTGGTCTGGTCTATATAATATGCAAAGGCAGAAGAAGGCACCTCTATCAGGGAAAGGATTAGACTAGATACTGTTAGGAGCACCTTAACCATTTCCCTCATAGAAACGTGTTTTAACGCATTTGCAAACAGTGTAGACCCAGATCAGATGGCTCCTAGAGGAGCCGTCTGATCAGGGTCTGCTCTGTTTGCTTATGGAATTTGATAGATCTGTGTCTTTACTTTCTAAAATAGCTACAATGTACCACCTCCCATGTTTGATTATAACTGTTTTGTACATGAATATTCAATGGGTATTAAAATTTGGACTAAACATAGAACAGGGAAAGGGTTAAACTTCCAATTCCTTGGAATTAGTTATATGAGTGTTGCAATTTTTGTTTGCAAATAGCATCGTTGCTTGACTGACAGTGCAGGGGAAAGTTAAGGCTTTACTCCATAAATACCCTTTTCTATAGATGCCTTTGTAAACAGAGTTTATGATATTATGTAGATATGATCCTACAGTTTCTGCTAGGGTCAAAACTTCCTGTATCCATGTGCTTATCTATTAATTACCTATTATTTATTATCAATTTATCTGGTTAATATTAATGATGTCATTATTTCTTAAATATTTATGGAGTAAAGGGTTAAAGGTGACAACCACATTGTTTTAAGATGATTCTTATTAAGGTAGGTGTAATACTAGTCTTCATCTGGTAGCTAAGGACACACTTAAGGTAGGTGTAATACTAGTCTTCATCTGGTAGCTAAGGACACACTTAAGGTAGGTGTTATACTTATCTTCATTTGGTAGCTAAGGACACAATTAAGGTAGGTGTAATACTAGTCTTCATTTGGTAACTAAGGACACAATAAAGGTAGGTGTAATACTAGTCTTCATTTGGTAACTAAGGACACAATAAAGGTTGGTGTAATACTAGTCTTCATTTGGTAGCTAAGGACACAATTAAGGTAGGTATAATACTAGTCTTCATTTGGTAACTAAGGACACAATTAAGGTAAGTGTAATACTTATATTCATTTGGTAACTAAGGACACAGTTTTGTTTTTCCAAGTGTGTAAAATGTTAATACAGTAAAAGCCCTGTGATGCTACTACCATAAAAAGATATAATTGCAGATCATAGAGGCAGGTGATAGCTTAATGCAGGATGAAATTTTAAAAGCTGTAGGAGCTTTCTGCATTTCTTTTGTCCAGCATTAAGCAGTCCACCATGTTTATTCATTAAGTGGACACTTTAGAGGGGTTTTACTGTAGTTATGGAAGTAGATACACAGGCTGTTGATAGCTACACAGCCGGTCACTATACTTCCTATAGCATAACACCTTCTGATGACCATGGCTGTATAAGTGCCCACCATGGACAGATACGGGGTGGACATTATGTTTCCAGGCCTCTGGAGGGAGGCAAAGAGCTTTAGATAAGAGGAGTATTCCCAATACTTCAATTGTTATTCTCTATTGAACTCTATTTTATAACCATTCTTTAGAACTGTCTAGTCTAGGATTTAAAGGTGTGTGTGTGTTGGGGGGGGGGGGGGCTTCAAGAAAGTAGGGGGCCACTTTAAGGGTCATGTCACAATTCCATTTCATTAACCCATTCCCTCATAGGTTATTTTTAGACCGAATAGATCTACTGAAAAGGAGCATTTACTAGAAAAAAAGGAAATTGTGTAGTTTTGAAACTATTATGATAAATAGAGCACTTGCACAAAAGTGACTTTACAGTGGCGTCAAAAAGGCGTCAATATGAGGGAATGGGTTAAACAATTCTGATAATTCAACAGTGCAAACAAATCTGCTAAGAAATGTGGGTGAAGTAAATTTTGGCTGTGCCAATTCCAGAAAAGGGAATTAAATGAGGATTAATGTTTTCAATAGTTGTTTGGTTATATGTATTATTTTCACGCTGCAGTGTTTTTCACGCTGCAGTGTATCATTCACGCATTAATTTGTATTATACTGACTTTCTTGTACAAATTTTCCATGTATATGCCATGAAACAATTTGTACTATTTCATGCAACATTATTTCATAAGGGCAATATTACGTGTAGATCAGTGAATGCTTATTAAATTGTATGTGTGACATTATCTGACGCTTGCAATTTGATCACCAAATGACATTTTGAAAGTTTGGTTTTGTCTTATATTTGGAAATGTCGCGTTTTATGACTATTTCTGAGGAGGATCTGTCAAGATTGGACAGTGAAAAGGACTCCGCCAGTACCAAATGTGTAATGAATAGAAGTTTGAAGCTGTTCCGTGATTTTTAAACACCGAGAATAACTTTTGTTTCAAACTGTTTATTGTTGTCATTGTATCAATCTTTTTGCTGATGAAATTGATTGTGATGTTTAGTATGATAAAATAAATATCACATCCCATGGAAGGTGACAGCATGAATTGTCAACCCTCGGTATGGTAATGTCCACCTTGGCTTACCTCTCGGTGGACATTACTAACCTCCGGTTGTCAATACATGCTGTCACCCTCCATTGGATGTGATATTTATATAATTAATATACTGCATGAATCTTGCAATCACGCACATCCTAGAATAGACAGTGTAGAATCATTTTGAAACGACAATCTTCATGGGTGGTTACAACATGGGGTTTGGTGGAGAAAGAAGAGCTATTATTGAAAAGTATTTATTTTATGCATCTTATGTATACTTCTTGAGGTCTTAGTTATCTCTCAGTCTATCAGTGGTGTATATTTAATTACTAGACTTCTTTCAACTTCCAAAGGTTGGGGCATCATTAGCTCTTGCTATCATTTTATATGTGAACATTTATTTGTGAGAAATATGTTGTCAGCTGTACATGAATGTGATCTTTTGATCACAGGAAATGATAGTTTAACCCTTTACTCAATGAATATTCACACTAGAAATAATAATGTCATGAATATTAATTAAATTTTCTGATTGCACATGAATGCAGGAATTTGGGGCCATGGCAGAATCGTCAGAATCATATCTATATTATATCATAAGCTAAACAGATCCAGACTAGACAGCTCCTACAGGAGTTGTCTAATCTGGGTCTACTCTGTTTTAAAAGGAGTAGAAAAGTGTATTCATGGAGTAAAGGAAGCAGTATAGTAAGCAAGCAGTATTGACTTTGATCATAAGTCTCCTAGAGGAGTTCCTGTGCTGTTGGTTAAAATGAATATTCTATAATTCAGCATTCCAAGTGTGAAGTGATTTTAAATGCTTTCTTTTCTGTGATTTTACATGCTTTCTTTGTGATTTTAAATGCTTTGTTTTCTGAGATTTTACATGCTTTCTTTTCTGTACCCCAGGATGATGAAGGGGAAATCAGGAAGATAAGTGCCAAGGACTCGAGGTCCAAACTGCCCAAGTCTGTACAGGATATTGTTTGCATGATATTTGATGTGGAGAGTATGAAGAAAGCCATGAAAGAATTTGAGGTGCGTTAAAATATAAGTAATCTTCAAATATTAACTCATGGATTATATTTACTCATTTATTTTAATACAAAACTGTTCTAAAATAATTTTTACAATTTATTAACAGTCAATTTTTGCACCAGGCAAAACTGGAGAATCAGATCTATGTTATTTCATAAGCAAACAGCTGACCCTGATTAGACAGCTCCTATGGAAACCATCTAATTTGGGTCTACTCTGTTTGCAATAGCATGAAACATGTCTCTATGAAGTAAAGGTTAACCCTTTTCCTCATATAAACGTGTTTTCACACATTTGCAACCAGAGTAGACCCAGATCAGACGGCTCCTATAGGAGCCGTCTGATCAGGGTCTGCTCTGGTTGCTAAAGGAAATTGATAGATCTGTTTCTTTACTTAATGGCTATAACGATCCACTTTCTATATCTAATTATAACTATTTTGACCATGAATATTCAGTAGGTATTGAAATTTGGCATAAACATAGAACAGGGAAATGGTTAACAATAGGAAAGTGCAGATAATGATTCTCTTATCCTCATTTCCTACAAATTTACAAATATGCTTCCTGCTTGTTGGTATATGAGTTTTCAAACTGTATTAGCATGAATAAGTACCTGTTAATATGAAAGTCTTTTTCTTACATGAAAAGACATGAATATTTATAAGCTGACTTTTTATAATGGTGTATGAAAACACGTTTTTTGACTTTGGTAGAATCAGATCTATATAATTCCATAAGCAAACAGAGCAGACTGATCAGATGGTTCAAGCCATATGATATGGGTCTACTCAGTTTGCAAAGGCATTTGGATTAGGCAACGGTTTAGACTAGCGCTTGTTGATATGGAGATACAGCTACGGTACTGATAACTGTTGAATAATCTTAGTATTCATAGTTTCTGAATAGAACAGGGTCATATGTTTTTCAATGGCCTTTAGTGATAATTCTAGTTTTATATGTTAATGCAAGAATTAAATAATTTATTACATGTGGATGTATTTTTCAAGTAAAAAATAAAGATAAGCTTTACAGTTTGTATGCTTTTTTTGACAGATTGACCTGAAAAAGATGCCGCTGGGAAAGTTGTCCAAGAAGCAGATCCAGTCTGCCTACTCCGTCCTGTCAGAACTACAGAAGGTGAGTAGCACATCTTGTCTGCAGCTGAGCATTGACCACTTGGATGTGAGAAAGGAGTTAACTAACATTTGCAAACAGTGTAAACCCCATATCAGAGGGAGGCCCTCTCATCAAGCCCTGCCCTTAATCCTTTACCTAATAGATATGCCTTATTATGCAATTGCAAAAAGTGAAGACCCAGATCAGATTGCTCATGTAGAGTCATCTGACCAGAGTCTGCTAGTTAACCCCTTCCCTCATATTGATGACTTTTGACGACTTCGTAAAAGTCACTTTGTGAAACCTTTGTGATAAATAGAGCATTTGCTCCTATAGGAGCAAATTCTCTATTTATCACAATGGTTTCAAACTACATAGTTCTAAAATTTTCCTTTTCTCTAGTTAATGCTCCTTTTCTGTACATTTATTCAAAGAGGTTGTATCTAAAAATAGCATATGAGGTAATGTGTTAATATGTGATAAACTTTGCAAACAAATAGGGTCCAGATGAGTAACTCAGTGTCTCACCAGACTTCAGAAATAATTGGAGCAGACAACAACTTTTGTAGATGAAAATTATGGTTGTGATGAGTGTGCTTTTGTAGATCTATAGTTTAACTGTTGCAGATTGTGGAGGACAAGGGCACTGCAACACAAATTCTGGATGCTAGTAACCGGTTCTACACCCTGATACCTCATGACTTTGGCATGAAGAAGCCTCCTATGCTGGATACAAAGGAGATCATTAAGAACAAGACGGAGATGCTGGACAACTTGCTGGAGATAGAGGTGGCCTACAGTCTCCTCAAGGGTGGAGACGATGGTGAAGACCCCCTTGATGCCCACTACAAGAAACTCAAGACAGAGATTGTGGTATGTAAACAGGGGTCTAACTGCTATTCCATGTTAAGCAGATTTGCTATGTGGTTAATTCTTAGCATGTTCTTAGGGGAAATGTGTTAATGAAACAGTATTGTTTAACTCTTTATTCCGTAAATACGCCTTTGCTAACAGAGTAGACTCAGATCAGACGGCTCCTGATCCGGGTCTATTCTTTTTGCTACGGAATTATGTAGATCTGATTCTACAGTTTCTGCTGTGGCCAAAAGTTCCTGTGTCCATATGCCATTATAAAAATGAAATCTAATTAAGATTCATGATGTCTTTATTTCTTGCATGAATATTCATACGTGGCTATTCATGGAGTAAAGGGTTATTAAATCCTTCAAAAGAAGTGTATTTATTAATCTTAAAGGGGTAAGACAAAAAAAAAATTCAAAAAGGGCATCAAGCAATTATCTGTAGTCACTTAAACTCTTTCAGTGCCATGTGTACTGTTTTTAAGTCTGCATTTTTTAAACAAAAGAGAGAAGAAAAATTCAAGAAGCATTTTTTAAACAAAAGCGAGAAGAAAAATTCAGTGATGTAAATTTAAGCTGATGACACATTTTGTAGGAGACTGTATGTGACAAGGAATGAGGAGAAATGAGTTCCAAATCAGTTTTCTGTATTGTATTTTGTACATTTCAGCCTATGGATAAAAGCACAGAAGAGTACAAGAGACTGGTGGCATATGTAAAGAACACCCATGCTGCCACACATAATATGTATGAGCTGGAGGTAGAGGAGGTGAGCTAGAGTGGTCTCCCTTGGCATCCTTATAGTTCAAACCCCTTCAGTGCCATGGAGATGGGTCTGTGAGATTATATGCAAACAGTTTGGTTCCAGATGAGATGCCAAGTAACTCTGCATCTCATCAGGATCCAAAATGTTTGACACCCTGTTGATTGTTTTATAAAGAAATTTAACAAGTGCCCACTCTAAAACTTGAAACAGACGAAAATGTGTCCAGTAGACGACATTTCTGGTACTGAAAAGGGTAATGTTCTGTTGATACTGTCAAGGGTAAATTGCTCCATGATTTTTATACGCCCGAAGGGACGTATTATGGTATGGCGCATGTCGTCCGTCCGTCTGTCCGTCCGTCCGTCCGTCCGTTAGCAATTTCTTGTGCAACTAACTCCTCCTTTATTTTTCAACATAATTTCTTCAAACTTTCAGGAATGATAGATACTGATGTGTAGTTGTGCATATCAGTGAGATAACTCTCATATCATTTTTCATTCTGGAGTTATTGCCCTTTGATAGTTTCGGGTAGCAATTTCTTGTTCAACTAACTCCTCCTTTATTTTTCAACATAATTTCTTCAAACTTTCAGGAATGATAGATACTGATGTGTAGTTGTGCATATCAGTGAGATAACTCTCATATCATTTTTCATTCTGGAGTTATTGCCCTTTGATAGTTTCGGGTAGCAATTTCTTGTGCAACTAACTCCTCCTTTATTTTTCAACATAATTTCTTCAAACTTTCAGGAATGATAGATATTGATGTGTAGTTGTGCATATCAGTGAGATAACTCTCATATCATTTTTCATTCTGGAGTTATTGCCCTTTGATAGTTTCGGGTAGCAATTTCTTGTGCAACTAACTCCTCCTTTATTTTTCAACATAATTTCTTCAAACTTTCAGGAATGATAGATACTGATGTGTAGTTGTGCATATCAGTGAGATAACTCTCATATCATTTTTCATTCTGGAGTTATTGCCCTTTGATAGTTTCGGGTAGCAATTTCTTGTGCAACTAACTCCTCCTTTATTTTTCAACATAATTTCTTCAAACTTTCAGGAATGATAGATACTGATGTGTAGTTGTGCATATCAGTGAGATAACTCTCATATCATTTTTCATTCTGGAGTTATTGCCCTTTGATAGTTTCGGGTAGCAATTTCTTGTTCAACTAACTCCTCCTTTATTTTTCAACATAATTTCTTCAAACTTTCAGGAATGATAGATACTGATGTGTAGTTGTGCATATCAGTGAGATAACTCTCATATCATTTTTCATTCTGGAGTTATTGCCCTTTGATAGTTTCGGGTAGCAATTTCTTGTGCAACTAACTCCTCCTTTATTTTTCAACATAATTTCTTCAAACTTTCAGGAATGATAGATACTGATGTGTAGTTGTGCATATCAGTGAGATAACTCTCATATCATTTTTCATTCTGGAGTTATTGCCCTTTGATAGTTTCGGGTAGCAATTTCTTGTGCAACTAACTCCTCCTTTATTTTTCAACATAATTTCTTCAAACTTTCAGGAATGATAGATATTGATGTGTAGTTGTGCATATCAGTGAGATAACTCTCATATCATTTTTCATTCTGGAGTTATTGCCCTTTGATAGTTTCGGGTAGCAATTTCTTGTGCAACTAACTCCTCCTTTATTTTTCAACATAATTTTATAGAGCAGCCTTCGGGCGTATATTGCCCCGTCTTGCGGTGCTCTTGTTATGTTAAAACTATAAGAAAAAAAGTTACTATGAGCAATGAAGCAGATGATTTGCAGAAAGCAGTTACTTAGCATGAAGTGAGTTAAGTGAGTTAATCCTTTACTCCATCATTATTCATGTCAGAAATATTGACTATGATTATTAATTAGCTGAATTTTTATAATGGCACCTTGAACAAGTGAATTTTTACCATGGCAGAAACCGTAGAAATGGATCTATGTTATTCATATGCAAACATCAAACCCTGATACTGGTGCCATCTGATCTGGGTCTACCTTGTTTGCAAAAGCGTAAAAAGGTGTCTGTGCAGTAAAGTGTAATAGTACAAATCAGAGTGTTCGTAAATGTTTTCCTCAGATCTTCAAGATAAAGCGTGAAGACGAGTACAATCGATACAAGGCCTTCAGAGACCTTCACAACAAGCAGTTACTGTGGCACGGATCTCGTGTGACCAACTTTGGAGGTATTCTGTCTCAAGGGCTTAGGATAGCTCCTCCTGAAGCTCCAGTGGTGAGTCAACTTATTTATGTTAACCCTTTACCTCATGAATATTCTCGAAAGAAATAATGTATGAATGTTAATTAGAATAATTTTTATAAAGACATTATTTAAAGACGTTCTGAACAAGAGAATTTTTTAACATTGCAGAAATTGTAGAATCAGATCTATATTATGTTGAAAGCAAACAGCAGACCTTGATCAGATAGCTCCTGCAGGAGCCCTTAGATCTGGATCCATTCTGTTTTGCAAAAGTTGTATCGATAGAGCAAATTGTTAATGCAAGTATTAAAGGTCTGGTCATATAGTCACCAGCATTCTAAGACTATATACTTGTATATATTAAACCGTTTCCAAGTTTCCATGCTTAAAATGAGGTAATGATTTGTTGAGTAACTCAGTCACTTATCAGGATTCAAACTATTTGACACACTGACTGAATATTTAGTAACAAATAATTAAGGGTGAAACGATTAATCGCGATGTGAATTGAACCGCGATCTTTTGCCTTCGATTCGGTTCGGTTCAATTCGGTTCAACAGATCTCATTTTCGATTCGATTTTTATTATAAAAGGCTAGTTTCTTAATGATTGGTAGCGAAATGAAACTAACCTATGAAAATTCGCCGTGAAAAGTCGAAATACTTGTTTTCCCGCATTAGAGCTGTCAAAACAAACATACTCATCGAATTCTGATAGACCCAAATCGATTGGATGAAGGCCAACTGTTTTAGCCAATCAAATAACACGTTGCAATCGTTGCACTTAGTCTGATCGTCTGGGCGCTTTATTCAAGCGTCTTTGTGTTCTCTCAAAATGTCGGATGCTGAAGCTGTCAATCTACGTGCTACCCCGAAAAACTATCGCTCCAAAATGTGGAGATTTCAGATTTCGCGAGAGCAACAACACAAATAAACCAACATGTAAGATTATTTTACAAATATTCTCTGCAACACAGGAAATACGACAAATCTGTCAAATCGTATGGAACGGAAACACGGTATTGCAATTTACATTTCGTCTTCTTCCAGTAAACTTGGTTGCAAATTTGTGTATGCTTAAAATTTATGAAGCTGTGTATTGATAACTGGCTAAAATATACTCGCAGCAATGTCTAGTGCTTTTTGCTCAGAGACAGGGAGATGTCATATATCTCTTCAACTGATAGCTATCTGTATCAGATGAAGAGAGACATAACATCTCCTCCAAGTGCTCAAATTCTTTTTTCAGAAAAACTTACATGTTCTACAGAGTTAGGCTGTTTAGTCAATTAGACAATTAGCCAAGACTGATTATGTTAGTCTTACCATTTTGCTTGGTTTTAGTGACCAGTTATAAAAGAACTTCCAAAAACAAACTGCAGAAAGGTTTGGCTGTTAAAGTCAGATCTATCTGTGACTAGGTTATTATGATTTTTCCCACCTGTATATGTCCAAGCAGTCTGTTTTCATAGTTGTTAATACACAGGATTTATTCTACATAGTGCATTCTTTTTATTACAATCTTAAATCGAATCGAATCGAAAATAATCGAATCGTGTTGTAAAAAATCGAAATCGAACCGAATCGAATTTTTTTGAATCGTTTCACCCCTACAAATAATGACTGAATATTGGTTAGCTGAATTTTCATAATGATATTATGATACTATATGATAATCACATCTTATAATTCTGTAAGCAAACAAAGCAAATACAGATAAGAGAGCACCTGAAGGAGCTCTCCTATCTGGGTCTATTCTATTTGCAAAACATGAAAAGGCGTTTATATGAGATAAAGGGTTAACTATATTTAAAAAAAAATTTTTTTTTAAACATCATACGCAGATAGAAAATAGTCTGAGATTGTTGAATATACACAACAAGTATCTGCAGTTCATTTCTGATGGACAACTTTTGTTAGGAACCTTGACAATCCTGCCTTTTACACAACAGACCAAATCAGACAGCTGCCATCTGATCATAGTCTGCTGTTATAAATCTGATTCTCAGCTGATTGCTATGGCAATATATTTCCATAGTTTAGATTTTAAAAGAATAATTAGATTGATTAATATTTTGGTACTCTTGATTGAATATTCAGCAGGTAGAGAGTTAAATAAAATTTATAAAAAAGTTTAACCCTTTACTTCATAGAGACACCTTTTTGGCATCTTTGCAAATAAAGTACACCCAGATTAGACTGCTCTCATTGGGGCTGTCTGATCATGGTCTACTCTGCTTATGTATGAAATAATATACAGTAGAACCCCTCTAATGTGACCACTTAAAAATTATCAAAGCTGCCTTTATAAGCAGGTGGTTGCTTAATGCAGGACGAAAGGAGTTTTCTGCATAACTTTCGTCCTGCATTTAATTGCGTCTGCCACCCAGAATTATGCTATTTTTTGGGTTGCGTTAGAGGGGTTTTACTGTAGATCTATTTCTGCCATTATAAATATTCAGCAAATTGATATTCATAAAGTGATTATTTTTGTCATGAATATTCATGG
This sequence comes from Azorinus chamasolen, assembly GCA_963576725.1. NCBI lineage: Eukaryota > Metazoa > Mollusca > Bivalvia > Cardiida > Solecurtidae > Azorinus > Azorinus chamasolen. Next base: position 23,335,274 of record OY755235.1, on the reverse strand, counting down.
AGTAAACGTTTAAAAGGCTGCATGATAAAGGTTTTCTGTATATTTGTGAACATTTTAACTGACTACATGTTGTATGACATGTTAAACTGCTTTGTATTTATGACATTTAGAACTGGCTACACTTTTATGACATTTTAGTTGACTTCATGTTTTTATGACATTTTAACTGGCTAAATGTTTTTATGTTTTAACTGACTGCATGTTATTATAACATTTTAAATTGAATGTGTTTTAATGAGTTTTTAATGACATTTTAGACTAATTACATGTTTTATGAGATTTTAAACTGTTCAAATGTTTTTATGACATTATAGACTGGTTACATGTTTGGTAAAGGTGTATACTTTGCTGACATGGTGTCTAAGAGTGCCAACTACTGCCGGACCAGTAAACAGGACCCCATGGGAATCATGCTACTGTGTGAAGTAGCCCTTGGAAATATGTGAGTACTTCAGCGTTGTCCGTTTGCATGGATAATGTTACACTTCACTGTCAGAGGTAGTGGCAGAGTTGTGATATCCTATACATACAGATGACAGTAACTCAGTATCTTGTAAGGTTCAAAATGGTTGATACTCAGACAGATGAAAATGTATTGTAGATGGATCAGTTTGTGGTGATCTTGAAGCTATTGTCCATTTTAATCCTTTCCTTCATATACTATCCCTTTCCCTGTTTTAATAATTATTCAGGATTACTTCACTTCATGAATATTCATGGACAGAATCAATAAATACATGGAAAAGAAATTTTTTCAAAGTTGTGGAAACTGCATGATCAAGTCAATGAATTTCAATAAACAAACTGAGCAGATGGCTCCATCTGATCTGGGTCTACAGTAGCATGGGTGTGTCCCGGTATGTATATTCAAGGTCAAGGTCACACAATTGGACTTAGATTTTGCGTTAAGCATTTGCGTTAAGCAAATATTTTAACCTCAATTTATGTTGAAAGTCCACTTATTTACATAACCCTTTGAGGTAAAGCTTTGAAACTTGCGTAGTCTATAAGTAAGAGTACATAAATCTGTCAAGCGTTTTGACAGAATTATGTCCCTTTTTAATTTAGAATTTTTGGTAAATCTTTTTTGTTAAAGTCCATTTATTTACATAACCCTTTGAGATAAAGCCTTGAAACTTCGCACATTTGGTCTTGGAATTTGCGTTTAGCAAATAAGTTAACCTCATTTTATGTTGAACAAGGCCTCGACGGGGGTATATTGTGCCCACTGGCACTCTTGTTCCAACATACAAGTGGTAGTTCCCCTCGGAGCTTTCTGCATTATTTTCATTCTGCATGAATCAACCAGTGTGTGCAAAATGCAAGAAATGCTAATAGCAGCCTCTGTTGGTGTACAATGGATTGCTTGAAAAAACTTGCTTGTTTATTAACAATTTCCCTCATACAAACACTTTTTCACACCTTTGCAAACAGAGTAGACCCAGATCAGATGACTCCAATAGGACCTATCAGGGTATGCTGTGCTTGCTTATGAAATTGTAATAGATCTGATTCAATTTCTACCATTACCAAAACATCCTTTGTACATTATGCTAGTATGATACGTAATTAATCCTTTCCCTCATATAAACTCCTTTTTACACGTTTGTTAACAGAGAAGACCCAGATCAGGCAGCTCCTGTAGGAGCCATCTGATGAGGGTCTGCTGGTTGCTGATCAAGTTATAATAGATCTGACTCTTCTGTTTTTGCCAATACCAAAATATCCCGTATACATAATCCGTTACAAACATTCAGCTGATGAATATGGATGACATCATTATGTCTTACATGAATATTGAACAGGGGAAGGGTTGATATGATGTAATATTTCCTATATGAAAGGGTTAGGTGGTCATTATTGCAATGTTCTACTATACATTACAGGTATGAATTGAAAGGTTCCGAGTACATCCAAAAACTTCCAAAGGGGAAACATAGTTGTAAAGGTGAGTAAAGTGTCTTAACTTAATACTGCATGAACCGGAGTTTGCAATAATGTATGAGTGCTAATGATTTAGACTTGGATGTTTTCTACTACATGTATAACTGGTTTCAGAAATTCATATTATATTGTTTATCAAACAGCAATTAGTTCCTGTCTTGTTAATGCTTTACGCCACATATACACTTTTTAATGCCTTCGCTAACAAAGTCAGAAAGTGAAAGTATATGGTTTGACAATCGAAGACAGATAGTGCAAACTCAGTTCAAACATCTCCTAAAGGAGCTTTATTAGTGTTATTTAACCCTTACTCCATATTTGTCCAGGATTGTTTGAGGCAGTTGAGGCTGTTATACTTGGCTCCTTTGTTTCAGGTATTGGACGCACCTGTCCTGATCCCAAAGACACATACACGACCCCGGAAGGTGTGCAAATTCCTATAGGCAAAGGCATGGATTCTGATGTGGGTTACACCAGTCTGCTGTATAACGAGTATCCTTTACTGGCATACACAGCAAAATGGGCTGATGTTTGTGTCACATGCTTTGGCAGGGTTAAACTTAGAGATGACTTCTCCATCATCCATCAGTTTGTCTTGTCATATGATTTAAGTACACTGCAATACTTTATGCATTTTACATCTACAGTGCTCCCTCTCTACAACGACACCCTTTGGGATACGAAGATTGTTGTATGTGTTGTTCAGAGGGAGTTGTTATAAGGATGGAAAATCAAACATAATTAGCTTGTTTGCAGATCCGCAGATCAGGTGTATTTCGAGAACTAAAACCGTTATGCCTCAATCAAACCCTATGTTGTGACCACTCTTTAGAATCGTCACAGTGACGATTCTAAAGAATGGTCACAACATAGGGTTTGATAGAGGCATAAAGAAAATACGATGGAAAAAGGTTGTTTCTGGACCCTTGTTGTTTCGGAAACAGTGACATGCGTTGTTGTAAGGAGGGGATCGTTATTGAGAGGGCCGTTGTAGGGAGGGATGACTGTACATGTATCTTTCACCCTTTACCTCACAAAGATGACTTTTGCCACCTTTGCAAACAGTAGACCCAGATCAGACAGCTGCTATAGTATGAGCTGTCTGATAAGTGTCTGCTCTGTTGGCTTATAAATTTGATCTTTAGTTTCTGTCTAGGCAGAGCATTCCTTTGAAAATTTACATTATAGAGACAAGTTACTGAATATTCATGAAGTGATCAATTCATGCATAAATGTTCATGGATTAATTATTAAATACATGCGGATAACAAATGCATATGAACAAGATAAGGACAATAATTTTTGCATTACGATGAATTATTTAATCTCTAAGTTATCGTAACTTAATCCTTTACTGGATGAATATTCCTGTAAGAAATAATGACGCTATGAATATTAAGTAGATTAACTTTTAAAATGGCATATTAGCAAATGCAATTTTTGCCAAAAGGAGAATGTGTAGAATGATATTTATATTATTTCATAAGCAAACAAAGCAGACCATGATCATATGGCACCAACAGGAGCCATCTGATCTGGGTCTACTGTTTGCAAAAGCTTAGAAAGGGGTTTTTAAAGAGTAAAGGCCTAAACATTTACCTGATGAATATTCATGTAAGAAATAATGGGATCACAAATATCAGTTAATTGATTTGTTATGATGGCATGTGAACACAGGAAGTTTTTGGACACATCCCAACTTTGTCTCTGAGGCAATTCTAATGAATTGCAGCAAGATAGGTTAGAGCCAAGAAAAAAGAAATTATTATAGATTAGCATGCATCTTACGTAAAGCCCTGTAGAGTTGATTATAAACTAATAGAGCTTGCTGTATTGTAGTTTTGTGTTGTCCTTAACAGTAATACAGGTTCATCGTGTATGACGTGGCCCAGATCAACATGAAGTATATGCTGAAGATGAACTTCAAATTCAAGTGGTGAGACGGCGTATCAGCAATCAGGACCAATTTACTTGTGGCCATTGTGATAGTGAATGTAAGAATTGGCCAGACTGCCATGACGTCAACATGACTCTCGACGTGCCATAAGCAGTGTAGCAGTAGCTGGAACACACATACTCACATGTGTTGCTAGGGATTTATAGAGTGAACTGTTGTGAAGTATCATATGTGATTTAGTTGTAGGTACCCTAATGCCACAGACAGAAGATCTTGTAAATGACTTTTGACACCATTGCAAACAGAGTAGACCCATATCAGGCAGTTCCTGTAGGAGCCATCTGATGAGGGTCTGCTCTGTTTGTTTATGGAATTAGATTTGATCCTCCATTTTTTGTCCAAGCGAACAATTTCTTTTTAAATATTTGCTTTATAAAAAACTCATTATTGAATATTCATGAAGTGAACCATTTACGCTTAAAGGTTCATTAGGGAAAGGGTTAACACCACAAGGGGGCACTGTTGAATTACAACTCCAATTACATTTAGTAAGTTGTGCTTTACAACTCTGAGATTGGGAAAATGTTGTATGAATTAGTTGAATGTTTTTAGTTGTATGTTATTGTTAAGAATCAAGCTTGTTACATTGCATTGGAAGTGACGCAATCAATATTCATAAAGTGATCCATTCATGTATAAATGTTCATTACAGAAAAGGTTAACACCACAAGGGGTGGCGGTTGTCCTACAACTCCCAAGTACAATTCCCAGTTGGGAAGATTTTGTATAAATTGTTAAGAGTCAAGCTTGTTACATTGCATTGGAAGTGATGTTTGAGAGTCATTCCTTGCATGAAGATGTAAATTTTGTTACGACACAAACCATTGTTTTTGATATGTGAATTGATAACTTCAGTCAAAATGTTCACCTTAAATGTATCATGTTTATCTTGTACATCATTTTGTGGAAGATTTTTCCATCTTTAACCTTTTCCCTCATGTAAACATGTTTTCACGCATTTGCAAACAGAGTAGACCCAGATAGACGGCTCCTAGAGGACCTGTCTGATCAGGGTCTGCTCCGTTTGTTAATGGAATTTGATAGGTCTGTTTCTTTACTTTCTAAAAGGTTACAATATTCCACCTTCCATATTTCATTATACCTCTCTGGTCATGAATATCCAGTAGGCGCTGAAATTTGGACTAAAACATAGAACAGGGAAAGAGTTACATGGCAGAGAGGTACTATAGGTAGGATGTTCACTAGCTTGATATAGGTATATACCCTGAATAGTTCACCAGACCCGGACCAGACTTGTCCAGAAGAAGCAGTTTGATCGGGGTATTCACTATCTGCTACATTATTAGTTTCTTTTAACCCTTTACTCCATATATACTGCATTTTAACGTCTTTGCAGACATACTAGTAATAGACCCATATGAAACAGCTCATATAGGAACTGTCTGATCAGGGTTTTCTGTTTGTTTAAAATGATATAGGTCTGATTCTTCAAATTTTGCTTGGGCAAAAACTTTCCTTGTTTGTATGCCACTGTAAAAAATTAGTTAATTAATAATTCTTAAGTCATTATTTCTTGCATGAAGTAGAGGGTTGAATTATCAAAAGGCTGCTTAATTGATTTATTCAGCTTTTCAAACTGGTGGAGATGAAATTCAGGGTAAATGCGGTGGTGGTGTTAGTATTTGAGCTGAGCCCTCAAGAGAAAGTGTCTCTTTGGCATAATTGACATTGTATCTTATAGGTTCTGCACTGTTTCTTTACCCTTTTTTTGCAGCGAAACCCACCCATGCATAGCTGTTTTTTAAAATGCCTTCCTACCCCCTATACAAATTAAATGGAACAGCCCTAAGAGAAAGTGTCTCTTTGGCATAATTGACATTGTATCTTTAATAGGTTCTGCACTGTTTCTTTACCCTTTACTCCATAGGTAAGCATTTTAATGTATTTGCAAACAGTAGACCCAGATAGACCCAGTAGGCTCCTATAGAAGCTGTCTGATCAGGCTGTTCTCTGTTTGTTTTTGGAATATAAATCTTATTCTACAGTTTCTGCATTGCCCAAAACATTCCTGTGTACATATTATACATTATAAATTGCATGTTATTAATATTCACAATGTCATTATTTCTGACATGAATATTCATGAAGTAAAGGGTTAAGCTGAATGAAAAGGTACAGCAGATGCTGGCGAGTCTCAACCAGCGTAGACCTTGGGCAGCTTTGAGAAATGTAGCATAGAACCAGGCCAGGTGCCATGTCTGATTTGAGAACATTTATACCATTGAAAAGTAGTCATGATATTATAGGGTTAACCCTACTGTAATTTGAAATTTGCGACGGTATATGAGGTTTTTAACGGTCGCAAATTATTTTAATGGCGACGCCGAAGGTGGAGTCATTAAAATAATTTAAGACCGTTAAAAACCTCATATACCGTCACAAATTTCAAATTACAGTAGGATTAACCCTATTCTAACGCAATCTTAACACGAAAAACGACAAATTGTTGAGCCGATTTTAACTAAAGTAATATCCTTTGCGCTCGGATGATTAAATGAGTGATGAGGCAAGAAATAGTGCACCAGTTTCTCTCAGATTTCTTAAAGTAACTGTGTTTTCACCCTGGTTTATATATATACATTTCATTAGTCATGAATAATTGTGCAATAGCTATTCAACATGCTCAATACATACATTCAATACACATTTTGGTAAAGTAACATCATCTTAGTCTTTGGCGCCATACGGGAAAACGTTGCCTGTAACAATGACATCACGTTATAACGTTATGTTTGAAGGATTTAATAAATAAGGCCTAATCTGGATCCCAACGCTTAGAGTATCTCAATAATTCTCCACATGACACATGTGCATATAAGAGACCGTTCAAGTCGTGACAAAGTAAACAATGGAAAATAACTTGAAATAACGGGCCAAACTGGAATAGGGCCTGGATCTAGATTTATATGTCAAAGTAGGCCTATGCATACGGATTTATCATTGCTTCTAAACAACGTGCATTGATATATTTACATGCACATGGTGTTATTCGGCCGTTTTCGATTGGTTGAATTTGCGACATATAAAACATTTTTTATATGCCGCAAATTTGGTCACATGAGCCAATCAGATTTCAGGAAATTGACAGATTGCGTTAGAATAACCTTTTAACCTATTACCTCATAGGTTATTTTAAGACCCAAACTCTTTGAATAAATCTACTGAAAAGGAGCATTTACTAGAAAAGGGGAAAATTATTAAATTGTGTAATACTTGTAGCATTGTGATAAATAGAACATTTCTCCATAGGAGCAACTGCTCTATTTATCACTGGTTTGAAAAAGTGAATTTTACAGAGGCATCAAATGAGGGAATGAGTTGACCTGATTCATGGAAGAAATAATGACATCATGAATGTTAATAAGATGAAGAAATAATGACATCATGAATTTTAATTAGATGAATAATGACATCATGAATATTAATAAGATGAATAATGGCATATGAACACAGAATTGTTTTGCCATGTCAGAAACTAAGATGAGATCTATATTCCACAAGTAGAGCAGAGCAGACCCTGCAGATGGCTTCTAAAGGAGCCATCCATCTGATCTGGGTCTTCTCTGTTTGCAAAGGCAGGTAAATTAGGTAAAATGTTAACAGTATCTTATCTGTCCGGTGTTGTTATTCTTTTTAGTTAGGTATATATTTTCAATGTCTTTGATTTGTTGTCTAATTTTTCTAGTTTAACACTTTTTTCCATGAAAATGTCTGAATCTGTATGAATCCCCTTCTTTGATACATTATGTTATAATGCAGTTTATAAAAAATCCCCTCCAATATTTCCTTGTCAAGTATTACTGACAATATTAGTTAAATAATCATGTATTAAAGTGGGTTGGGTTTTTTTCATGGAAATTTGATCATGGTATTTTAAATGTCACTGTTGCGAGTCAACAGAATTTTATGTTATAACTGATTGAGCTCTATTTTGTTACCGGTTAGTGAAGGACTTTCAAACCCATCTTTAATACATTGGAAGTTGAACCTTTACCTCATATTGGTGACTTTTGGCACCTATGCAAACCGAGATCCTGTAGGAGCAGTCTGATCAGGGTGTGCTCTAATGGCTTACGGAATAATATAAATCTGCTTTTACAGTTTCTGCGATGGAAAAATTTCTTGTGTTCACATTCCATTATAAAAATAATCTTATTATTATTCATGATCATTGATGTGGTTATTTCTTACATGAATATTCATGAGGGAAATGTGTAATCTACAATGGTTAATGATTATAAGTACATGTGTTTACTTCAAACTTTCACAGATGAACAATGTTGGTGTGATGATGTACGAAAAGAAGGGATTTGTTTCTCTGGCCATTTTAACCCTTTCCCTAATATAAATGCATTTTCTCGCATTTGCAAACAGAGTAGACCCAGATCAGACGGCTCCTATAAGAGCTGTCTGATCAGGGTCTGCTCTGCTTGCTAATGGAATTTGATAGTTCTGTTTCTTTACTTTATGAAATGGCTACAATGTTCCACCTTTCACATTTCATTATTTCTATTTGGTCCTTTAATATTCAGTAGGCATTGAAATTTGGAATAAATATAGAACAGGGAAAGGGTTAAGAGTGTGTGTGCGTGTCTGGTGGGGGGTCTTCTCTACTAGAATTCCGGTTTAGAGAGGTTTTCCTGTAACTAGTTTGCAGAGCACCATATAAGGAGAGTATTTCAGCCCTTGGTTTTGAGGTCAAGGCTGTCATGAGGGGGGTATTCATCACCTTTGTGATAGTTCTAAATTTTGATTACAGTACTGTTTGTGTATATCTGGTATAACTTTTGAAAGAACCCTTGATCATGGTCTTCACTGTTTATCACTATAAATTCTTTTAAGAAACTCATTTTGAATATCCACCGCTTTAAAAAAACCATTTAAATTCTTCAAATATCAAAAAAAGAGTATCTTCTTTTATTGTTTATTTTGTATTGGATTCATTCTTGAAAGACAAACTATAAGGGAAGAAATTAGATGAGACAAATTGAGAAACCTGTCAGAAGATTTTATTATGAAGCCAGATAGTATGTGCAAACACTACACTTACTTGTTTCCTGTATCCAGAGTGTTAAACCCATTCCCTCAAATAAAACCTTTTCACATCTTTGCAAACAAAGTAGACCCAGATCAGACGGCTCCTGCAGGAGTCGTCTGATAAGGGTCTGCTCTGTTTGCTTTTGACATGATATAGATTCCATATTTTGTCAGAGCAAAAAAATCCCTTGAAATTTTACATTATGAAAATTTAGCTAATAATTATTCATGATGCTATTATTTCTTACATGAATATTGAACAGATTAAGGGTTAATGCAGACTCCAGTGTCTGATTCTGTTGGGTGAAGGAACAAACATTACTAATTCACCCTACGAAAGGTTGGGTTTTTTGTTGTGTTTTTGGGGGGGTGGGGGTGGGGTTGGGTATATTTTCATCCATTTCATATGGCATTTACTTTTGTATCTGACCATTTTCGATACTACTGCATGTGACTTTTAGTATTAAAGCCATATAGAACAACTGATTGCTGTTATTTTTCCCACTTTAACTTCTCTTAACCCTTTCCTTCACATAAATGCCTTTTCACACATTTGCAAACAGAGTACACCCAGATGAGATGACTCTTATAGGAGCTGCCTGATCAGACTGCTCTGTTTGCTTCTGAAATGATATAGATATGACATACAGTAACCACGAGGGTGACAAGTAAAAAAATCCCCTATGCACTATTTTATTGATTCTGTCCATGCATAAAACCTTGAATAAATGCAAAACAGGGAAATTGGTCAAGTTAACCAGATGTCTCATTAATTGGGACAGAATCTAGAACAGACTTTTGAGATAAGAGTCCTCCAATATCAGTAACTGTTGGGTTATTTATTACTAACAACAATCTTTATTAAATACTGATGGTACATTTTAATGGAAATTTAACAATCGACAATTTGTAGACATATTTGTACAAAGTCAACAGACATTTTTCTTGTAAATCAACAGCTGGAATGATATATCATTCAACTACATGGTAAAATGAAATACTTTATTGTAGTTGACCTGGCAAACCTGGCTAATCCAAACGCACTCATATAACTATCATACTTGACGAAGTGTACCATTACAGATAGTGCCCAGGACTAAGCATACCATATACCACTACAGTGAAACCCCTCTAAACCGGAATTCTAGTAGACAAGAATTTAGATGCTTTTAAGCAGGTGGCTACTTAATGCAGGGTAAAAGTCATGCAGAAAGCTCCTAGAGGAGCTTTCTGGATGCTTTCACCCTGCATTAAGCTGCCACCTGTTTCCAATACCGACATTTATGTTAATTGTAACGTCAGGTTTAGAGGGGTTTTACTGTATATAAATCGTATAAAAAGGCCATACAACATTATTATCCTCCCAATTTGACCTGAGACTCGATTAATTTTCGGCGTGTTTATCGGGACTGTTCGTAATACTCTGTGACAAAAATAGCAAACCAAAAGCCGGTAATAATCATGTTCCACGAGGGCGCATTCTTATACCTTCGGAAATTTATCCAAAGATTACCGACGATTATAAACGGAATATGCATGAGTCTCGGGTCAAATTGGGAGGATAATGCATCAAATTTTGATGACAGCCAAGTTTTCAAAATACACATGTAGTGACCTTGACCTGATTTCAGGTATCTTTATGTCATCTGTAAGGTCCTTATCAAAGCTATCCGAATACCAAAGGTAAATTGCCTAGCGTTCGTGGATCAGAAGTTATAGCAAAAGATTAAAGTTTGTTAAAAATGGCCAAGAAGTTTTAAAAAAAAAGTGACCTTGACCAAATTTCATGTATCCTTGTATCAACTGAAAGGTCTTCACCAAAGCTATCTCCATACCATATATGAATTGTCTAGCATATTTGGTTCAGAAGTTAAGACAAAATGTTGAAGTTTTTCGATGATGGCAAACTTGTCAAAATCTTGACCTAATTTCAAATATCTTTATATCAACTGAAAGGCCTTTACCAAAGCCATCTGTATACCAAAGATGAATTGCCTAGCATTTGTAGTTCAGAAGTTATAGCAATGTTAAGTTTGTTAAAAACGGCAAAATTTTCGAAATAGTGACCTTGACCCGATTTCATGTATCCTTGTATCAAGTGAAAGGCCTTCGCCAAAGCTATCTGCATACCAAATATAAATTGTCTAGCTTAAGTAATTCAGAAGTACAAGTAATGTTAAAGTTTTGTTAACAACGGCACACAGCCCGCCCAATCGGTTTTCGCCAAACTATAAAGCCGAGGTTGTTCTCAAAATCCAGCTTAAAACTAATATTTAAATAAATGTGACTGACCCCTGTTATGTACAATGTTGCAGAGATCTCCAGGTTTGTGCATTAAAAGTATGTATTTACTAGGCTCCTTTGACATGTATCTGATTTTATAAATTCTGAAAGGAGGAGATCCTTCAAAAGCAAAAGCAGCAATGACAAAAGAGAAAATTGCAGACTGCTTATAACTTTAAATGATGAAACATGTCATGGTTGATGACTAGAAATACTAAGAGCAGTCTCTGGTGGGGGACAATGTATTGCTTGACAATACTGCCCATTTTCATAATACAGGTGGCAGCTTAATGCAGACAGCAAGCAATAAAGAAAACTCTCTAGGACCTTTCATTCTGCATTAAGCAACCATCTGTATACAAAATGCAAGAAGCTCCTTTAAACAAGATGTTTGTGAAACACTATGCCTAGATATGACCTTGACCTTAATAAGTCGCCCCATAAGATGTTCACCTCTGTAAGTTGTACATGCATGTCAAGTTTGAAGGATGTATGTTGAATGACAAAAATATTATAATCTAAATTTGACCCATAATTTGACCTTTGACCTTGCTGTATGACCTTGACCTTAATAAGTCACCCCTAAAAATGTTCACCTCCTTAAGTTGGCACATGCATGCCGAGTTTAAAGTATGTATGTGCAATGGCTACAAAATTATTGCCAACGTTAAAGTTTGGGCCAAACCAACCACCAACAGACAGGCAAAAAATATGCCCCTCCCCCCTCCTCTTCCCTTGATCTTCCCGGGGGGGGGGGGGGGGGGGGGCGCATAAAAATTCAAAGCCCCATGAGTATTATTAGAGAAAATATCGTTATAAGGCTAGTGATCACAAGATTACCACATGGGAATCTACCAGCTGTTGTCCTCTATAATGGGCTGTTGAACTCGGCTAGAACTATCTTAACCCTTTCCCTGTTGTATGTTTATTCCAAATTTCAATGCCTACTGAATATTCATTAACAAAATAGTTATAAAGAAATATGGAAGATGGAACATTGTAGCCATTTTAGAAAGTAAAGGAACAGATCTATCAAATTTTATTAGCAAACGGAGCAGACCTTGATCAGATGGCTCCTCTAGGAGCCATCTGATCTGGGTCTACTCTGTTTGCAAATGCGTGAAAACACGTTTATATGAGGGAAAGGGTTAAATAAATGCGTTGTCTGCTAGCTTATTCATAATCCACAAAAAAAGAGATACCAACCAGGGATAAACAAAATGTAGACTTGTCACTATGTCCCAGACAGAATGACATCAGATTCTATACTTGTCAGATTAGCTATGAAATTGAGAATATGGCCAGTGTAAAACTGTAGAAGAAGTACAGGTTGGTATACACTGTTCACAGTTTTCTTGGCCCATAAGGTATATATGTTCCCAAGAAAGACTAAAATAGAACTACAGTAAAACCCTGATAGTTCAACCACTAAAATAAATACAGTAAAATCTCTCTATAACGGCCACTAAAGTGTGTTAATTAGTTGGTGTTTTAGGGCAGGTGGCTGCTTAACCCTTTCCCCGTTCTATATTCTATCAGTCCAAATTCCAATACTTACTGAATATTCATTAAAAATAGTTATAAAAGAAATATGGAAGGTGCAACATAATTACATTGTAGACATTTTGGAAAGCAAAGAAACATCTATCAAATTCTATTAGCAAACAGAGCAGACCCTGAACAGATGGCTCCTGTGGGAGCCGTCTGATCTGGGTCTACTCTTTTTGCAAATGCGTGAAAACACGTTTATATGAGGGGAAAGAGTTAAAGCAAGGTGAAAGTAAAACAGAACACCCCTATAGGAGCGTTCTGTTTTACTTTCATCTAGCTTTAAGCAGCCACCTGCCTTTAACAAAAAATATTTGATGTAATTTAGTGGTCATTATAGAGAGGTTTTACTATATCATAATATGTCTTTAAGACAGGTGACAGCTTAATTTAGGGTGAAAGTCATGCAGAAAGCTCCTCTGGGAGATTTCTGCATGACCGTCACCCTGCATTAAGCAGCCACCTGCCTAAAACGGCATCAAATCTTCATTATTAAAATTTCGAAGTATCAAAATTTTAGTGTACATGTATTTCTAAAGCTTCCATGAAGGGAATTTGACAAACCTTTACCGGCAAAATTTAATGTACATGTATAGCTCTAAATCTAACATCTTGACCCTACTGAACCTTTCCTTATCTGTTTTGTTCTTCCTTAAGGTCCAGAAGGGTCAATATATTAGACATAGAGCTATGTATTTAAAGTTTTATAAAAATTATCCTCATGGAATGCTTTTGATAGAAAATCCTTGACCATTTAACCTTTTATATTGGCATATGGGCAAGATAAAGTTTGACCATTTCAGAAACTAAAATCAGATCTTTATAATTCCATCTCCTTCAAGAGCTGTCTGATCTTGGTCTACTCTTTTTGCAAAGGTGTCTATATATGGAGTAAAAGGTTAACCCTTTCCTTCATATAAATGTGTTTTCAAGAGCCAGATCAGACGGCTACTATAGGAACCGTCTGATCAGGGTCTGCTCTGTTTGCTAGTGGAATTTGTAAGATCCGTTTCTTTACTTTCTTAAATAGCTACAATATTCCACCTTCCACATTTTGTTAAAACCGTTTGGTCCATACGTATTGAAATTTGAAATAAACATAGAACAGGGAAAGGTTTAAAGCTTTACCCCATAGATGCCTTTTGGCACTTTTTCAAACAGTAGACCTAGATCAGACGGCTTCTGTAGGACCTTTGCTTATGGCATACTACAGATCTGTTTCTAAAGTTTTATCAGGGTAAACATTTCCTTATTCATGTCACTTTGAATTTAAGTTAATTCATATTTATATTATTTGTAAATGAATATTCATGGAGTACAGGGTTAAAATATGCTACATGTATTTGAATTAAGAATGTGACATTTTAACCCTTTACTCCATAAAATATGCCTATCTACATCTTTGCAGAGTTGACCCAGATATGATGGCTCCTGTAGGAGCCGTCTGATCAGGGTCTGCTTTGTTTGCTTATGAAATAATATAGATATGACTACAGTTTCTGCCATAGCCAAAATTTCTTGTGGTCATGTGTCATTGTAAATATGAATCTAATTAATATTCATGGCATCGTTATTTCTTACATGAATATTCATGGAGTAAAGTATTAATCAGTCCTGCAAATGACTGACTAACTTATGATGGCAAGTGTGTTGCTGATGACAATTAGGAAACTACATGTACCTCTGACCACATTTCTTAGCAACATTTAACAATTTAAATGTGGGAAATGTTTGGGTGTCAGTGTGGCACTGCTGTGGCTGTCGAACAATAATGCATTCAACAGCAAGCCAGTGATATAAACAGCTTTCTGCAGCCAAAATCTGTACTGGTGGAAGACTCTTCTGTCAATACCTCCAGAAAATTAGTCTGGCCCTGAGATTATAAAATATTCTAAACAGTTCATTCTAAGGTATCAGATTGGTTAGATTGGGTAACCTAAAAATCTGACCAATCAGATACTTGAGAATGAACTTGGACTCAACCTCTGAAGTCTTATAACCTCGGGCCTTGTCTTTCAAAGATTTTCTGAGCCCATATTCATAATGCTCCTTAGGAAAAAAATAAGAATATTTCTGGGTTTACTGAAAATTCCTTTATCTCATAAAATCAACAATGAATAAAGACAATAAATACAGTGGAACCTCTGTAATGCAACTACTAAAAAGAGATCTTACATTGGGTAATAGAGGCAGGCAGTAGCTTAATGCTGGGGGAAAGTTATGCAGATAGCTCCAGGAGCTTTCTGCAGTGTACTTGCATCCTGCAGTAAGCAACCACTTGCTTCAAAGGATGTCAATATCTTTTCATTATGTTTGCTTTAGAGTGGTTCTGCTGTATAACTGAATATTCCTAAAATCTTAAACTGAAAATTCACTCGCTTTCTCCGTAACCTTTTACTCCACAGATATGCCTTTGCAAACAGAGCAGACAAAGATCAGATGGCTCCTGTAGGAGCCATCTGATCAGGTCTGCTCTGTTTGCTAATGGAATAATATAGATCCGATTCTACAATTTCTGCCAGGGCCAAAATTTAGTGTGTTCACATGCCTATAGGAGCCTCCTGATCAGTGTCGGTTCTTATAGATTTATATAGGTCTGATTCTTTAGCTTCAAATAGAGCAGACACTGATCAGACAGTCCTTACAGCAGCTGTCTGATTCTTTAGCTTCAAATAGAGCAGACACTGATCAGATAGTCCTTACAGCAGCTGTCTAATCTGGGTCTGTTCTATTTGCAAAGGCGTTAAACAGTATCTCTAGCAGGTAAAGTGTTAACCACACAAAGCAATTAATGTTGTTTGATTTTTTTTTTAAAAATCATTGACTGCTTGCATTCTTCAGATATGTGCTTTCCATTTCATTTCGAGAAATATTTAACAGATCACATGTAATTAGATTGAAACATTAGATTCTGGTGAGTAACATACATTTTGTATCTGTAAACTGCAAAAATACCTAGATTAATTTTGCTAATACATGTAATATGAACACAGTAAAGTTTGATCATGGCAGACTATACAGAATCATAATTATCTACATGTATATCATTTCGTAAGCAAACAGAGGAGATCCTGATCAGAAGGCTCCTGTTCGAGCCTTCTGGTTTGGGTCTACTCTGTTTGCAAAGGCATAGAAAAGTATATGTATGGAGTAAAGGGGTAAAATTGCATACAAAGTACATGTCAAAAACAACAGCACCCCTCTAGTACAGCGCTGATACACATGACCCGTACTTTGATTCCTGCATTATTCTGATTTCCTGGATTTATAATCTACCTGATGAATATTCATGCACTAATAAATGATTTATGAGTTTTTATAATGGCATAATGAACCAAGGATTTCTTTACCATGGAAGTAACTAGAATCAAATCTATATTAGTTCATACTGAAATAGAACAGACCTGGATCAGATAGCTGCTACAGTAGTCACCTGATCTAGGTATACTCTGTTGGCAAAGACATCAAAAGGCATGCCTGTCAGATAAAGGTATACTGCACAGATTTCTGCAAATTTTGCGTTTCAAACTGACTTCAGAATCGCAATCTATGTACCTTAACACTAAACATCGCGGTAAGTAAAGGGTTGTTTGTATCGAAGAAAATAGAAAAATGGATAGCTATGGAAACCAATGGAACAACCTTTGCCATTGACCGGAATCTGTCGTCAGATACAAATTTGCATATATTTGCATACCGGATGTACTCATTCAATGTATATGTAGGTCAACAACCAGCGTCGGCCATTGTTACGTGTGATAACAACCTAATTAATATTCATAGCATTGTTGCAAAATAGAATCAGGAGTCATTCGGAACTTTGCCTAAGATGTCCACTGATTTCCGTACAAAATCCCTTTCTAAAAAGGAGGCTTCTTTAACGGATTTAGCAGTACTGTGATAGCAAGAATATTTAGCTGAACAAATATATCCTGTTGGTAAATGGGCTAAAAATGTTTGCATCCATATGCCATGTTTGAAGTATGTATGTGCAATGGTGACAAAATTATTGCCAACGTTATAGTTGGTGACAAACAGACAAACCAACCAACCAGTGTTAAAAAGTTCTGACAGACAAAGCAACAGAGTAAAAACAATTTATCACAGATCTGAGGGGGCATAAAAAGTAACACTGATACACAATGGTACCAGTGGTTGTTTGAGCTCTAGTATGACTTTGACCTTGTCTCAACCCGACCAGAAATTTCAAACCCACCTACAGATTGGCTTTTTACTAACATGCATGCAGGCTGAAGATAAAGTGTTAATAGGTAATATATTTTCTATATTTCTCTGCTCTACCCTATCTTATTGGTACTCATTAGAAGTGCCACAGAGAGGCAATTGTAATGCATACCATCATGATAGGGTAGGGCAGAGATACTGACAGATCAGTACTGCCCGCTGTCATATCAGTATGTAAAGTTAACCCTTTATTCTATAAGTACGCAATTCTACGCCTTTGCAAACAAGGTCTGCACTGGTTGCTTGTGATATAATATAGATATGATTCTAGTTTCTACCATGGCCCAAACTTTCTGTGTCCATGTGCTATAACATTTAATCTAATAAATATTCATTATTTCTTAATTGAATACTCATGGAGGAAATGTTGTAAAACATTGACCTTTAGCATGCTACAGTACCAGCAAATTTGCAAACAGTTTAGATCAAGGTGAAGCATCGAGTTACTTTCCAGGCTTCCATTTGTCATGTTTATCAGGCAGTGTACGTGAAAGCCATGCAAAGCTTTCTGTTTTGTTGTGTATCAAAATATTTGACTACATGTATATTAAAGTATTTGACTTAATCTAAGACAAACATACAGAGGGATGGACTGACAAAACTCTATTTGCCTGCTGAGGCATTAAATCTTTCACCACCCAAGTTACCAGAAAGCAACTCACAGGGCCTGCTGCAATGGGTGAATCTGTGATAACCTTTGCAAACAGTATGCATCCGGATGAGACGCCAAGTAACTCATGAAGATCCAAACTGCTTGACACATGATACATATTTGAGAGAAGGACAGTCCATTCCGAAACTTAAAGCAGACGATATTGTTCACAGACAAAAATTATATAGGGCCAAAAGAGCAACAAACAACAATCCCTGCACCAATAAAGTCAAGAATCCAAACACAAACAATTGCAATTGAACTTCAATATCTCGAACTCAGATAACTTGAACTTCGGGATAATTCATTCCTTCCAAAATTTACAATAAAGAATTGTTTACAGAAATGTATTACTACGCATATCTAGAAACACATATGACAGCTTAATGTAGGTCAAAAGTAATGCAAAAAGCTCCTATAGGAGCTTTCTGCATTACATTAGGCCTGCATTAAGCTATGAACTTGAGAAATTATCCAGATTAGAAATCGGATGACTCAATGTCTGTATGTGGTCCCTTGAAGTTCGAGATATTGAATTTCAACTGTATGTCTTCATGAAATCATCTCTGAGACTGTTCATTTATGGTCAATCATCTCTGAGACTGTTTACTGTCAATCATCTGAGACTGTTTATTTACTGTCAATCATCTCTGAGACTGTTTATTTACTGTCAATCATCTCTGAGACTGCTCATTAACTGTCTCATTAACATCTTCTGTGGTGTTACTGTCTGGCTTATGGGCTGTCCAGATACAAGTCTGTCCTATGCCACAGGCTGATATCACTTTGTACCCTGCTTTCTCCAGCTTGTTCAGAACTACTCTTGGTGGGTCTGGTGACCGATATTCCAGGCTGCAAAAAGTTAAAGATATACAGTAGATCCTGACTTAATCTGCATTCATTTATTGAGCATAGGAGTCTTAAAAAGCAGGTGGTTGCTTAAATGCCTTTATTAAGCTACAAACTGCTTTACAGACCCATGATTAGAATTCTCTTTTTGATGACCATAGTAGCTGTAGTGTGTAAAAAATGTTTCTGCTACAGTAGCTGTTCTAAAATTTAATTTCTCTTCCATATATTCTCAAATAGACATTCAGTCAGGACCATAATGAGAGACTGAGTTCCTGTTATCACAATCCACTAGGGTACATCTGTTATCACAATCCACTAGGGTACATGCAACAAATTATATACATGTAATACTAATGTGTTTTAACAGTTTCCTTATTTAATTTGTTACTCCATGAATTTTATTCATATATATCCATATATATTATTCCACAAGCAAATAAAAAAGACCCTGATAAAATACTTCTTCTGTAGGGTCTACTCTGTTTGAAAAGGAATTAAAAGGAATATTTATGGAGTAAAGGGTTAACATTTATTCAAGATTTTATCACTTCATTAATACTCATGGACAGAATCAATAAAACGAAACATGGAAAGGGGATTTGTTTTCAAACATGATGAAAAGTGTAAAATCAGATTTATAAATTAAATTCCATAAGCATTTGAACTGAGCTGACACTGATCAGACAGCTCCATCAGAAGCTGTCTGATCTGGGTCTATTCTGTTAGTAAAAGGTGTGAAAAGGTGTCCATGTCCTGTCATAAAAATGAATCTAATATTCAATATGTCATTATTTTTTACATGAATATTCATGGTGTAAAGGGTTAAAAGAATCGGCTAACATTCATTTCTTAAATGAATACTAATTGGGTAAAGTGTTAGTAGACACTGTGTTCTGTTTCTGACTCACAAATTATTTCCAAGGTCTTTCTTAAGCTCAGCACCAAGATATGACATCAATTCCTTGTCACTCCACTCATCACCAACTACTGTCGGCCCCGATTCCTGTAAATAATGTAAGGTACGTGTCAGCATATGTAGGCATATATTAGATGTAGCTCAATTATGATTCTTACTTTTGGACCCACAGCAAATCAAAAGCCATACCACTGTAACTTATTGGGGTTATCATTAAGCAATGTATCATTTTCAAAGCATTTGTAATAGACATCCAAATATCTTTGCTGATTGCGCAGTTAAATGTACTAGTGAACAAAATAGTTTTCCTTTCCATGCAGGTACTGTTAGGATACTCTTAAGACTATTTACAGTACTTCTGTAATGGATTTGAGTTACATGTAACAGTACATTCTACACAAATTGCTGGCAAGGACTTCCAAGGATTTGTTGATCTTGGAACCAAACTTTCACGGTACTTCTGTAGTTGTATCGCCTCTTTTCACTAATTTCTAATAAAGGGTTTAGTAGTACAAAATATAGAGATATGTCTCGCAAAACTGAAAGTAATATGAATCAATTTACCCTTTCTCTGTTCTATGTTTATTTCAATTTTCAATACTTACAGAATATTCATGGGCAAAATATAGTTATATAATGAAATATGGATGGAGGAACATATTGTAGCCATTTTAGAAATAAAGAAACTTAACTATCAAATTCCATTAGCAAACAGAGCAGACCCTGATCAGACAGCTCCTACAGGAGCCATCTGATCTGGGTCTACTCTGCTTGCAAATGCGTGAAAAGGCGTTTATATGAAGGAAAGGGTTTAAGAAATTATTTTGAGATGGGAGAATTGGAACACCCCGTGTTCTGTCTCCTCATTTTGAGATAGTGTGTACTCTTTGGTATATTTCTGTAAAGTCACGACACATGGGTCACTCCATATAAACTGTAAGTTTCTTTGGCATCTTTGGTTTCTGTTTACCCTACTGTTATATGTCTTCACTCTGCTAATCAGAAATTTTCATTCAGGGTGAAATGAACAGGGACGAAAGAGGAATCCGGGTCAAGTTGGCCTTGGGTCAATTCAGCCTGGGTCAAGTCGGCCTGGGTCAAGTTGGCCTGTTTTTGGCTGGGTCAACTCTATCGGCCTGTTCTCAACTGGATCAACTCTGCCTGTTCTCGACCGGGTCAATAAAAGTTTAAAATTAAAGTACAGCAAACAGTGAAGATCCTGATCTGTGGGCTAATTCTTCTTTGATCAAGGTCCCATATTTGGGTTAACATTAAGAATTAAGACAAAAGTTTTTATCAGTTAAAAGCTATTATCTTTAGTGGGCGTGTTGCATGTGATTAACGAATAAAACAGGTGACATTAGTAATCAGGTTAATTAGATTAAACTGAGAAGTAAAACAAATACATGTAGGTGTGAAAATGAATAGCATCAATATTTTTGAAGTGAAATTAAAGTTTATGAATTGTTTTTTTAACTGTTGCTTCGATTGTCGCGTGCGTGCCTAAATTCTAAAAAAAAGGTTATTTGTCCATCAAACCCTCTGTTGTGGGCTCTGTTGCGACCATTCATTAGAACTGTCTTATCGAAAAGATTCTAATGAATGGTCGCAACATAGGGTTTGGTGGAGAAACATAAGATTTATGTATGAAACCAGAGACATATACATATGTATGTATACCTGATCATGGTACGCATCTAGTTCACATCTGTGTACTCTAAATGGTGATATCGAGCTACTTTCGGTTTTAACGCTATCCCGGCACACGGCAACTGTCACAAAATTAGCTTGCTGTCTTACGGGTCATTAATGAGACTAGGTACGCATTCTTTCTGTTACTCTGAAATTTCCGTATAAAGTTATGTGTTCACTGGTATCTCTAGTATCGGCTAGGTCTGGGAAAAAATATTTAATTATTCAAAATAAAGAATATACAAAAATGTATATATATATATATATATATATATAATTATATTAGTGAGCCGACTTGACCCGAGGTCGAGTTGACCCTGGGACCGACTTGACACAGGACCACGAAAGAGGGCCAAAGGGCGAAAGAAAACAGTTGTTTTCTTTAGGAAATTCCATTTCTTGATAATCAAGAAGAACACCTGTAAACATTGATATTTCATTTAGTATTTCAAAAAGACACACTTACAAGTCGTATCTGGGTGCTTACAAAAACATACGGCATTCTGTCAATTCGCCCTTCCAATTTCGTACTCAAAACAAATAAGCTCTTCAATTGAAATCAAAAAGCAAATCACTTCCGGTCAGTTGACAGTTCAAACTCTCTCCCAAACCTCACATTTATTCTTTCATTTTCGTCACAATGTCATTTTTTCGTTCTAATGTCCATCTCATTACCTCAATTGGTACAAGTATTGTTTTAGGATTTGTCTACTGGCGCATGACAAATAAGATATTTCTTGAACTTCAGCGGTTGTCAGGCACTCTTGCTCAGTTGCAGGTTGAATTAGACCTCATCAAAGAGAATGTTGAAAAATCCCGGCGAAGAAGACGTCCTGGCAGTGGTTTTATAACTGCCAGTAGTGGAGATGATGATGAAGATGTTTACGAAGAAGCATATGGAGGGTAGATATCATTTATTATTTTAATTGTATATCAATGTCCTTCCATCACGCCATAATTAAGTTTACTATTTTATCTGCGAGTCCAGGTTTTTTCTCAGATTTGGGGGAACGGGTCAGGCGATTAATGTGATTACTGTAATAAATCTGGAAAAATTGCCATTTCAGAGTGATCGTTTGGAGCGCAGATGTTCTGTCTACTGAATTGGAATTCAGACATCATACGGCAGAATTCAGTGAGCAAAAGGATCTGAGTTACATGCTGAATAAGGAGTCATTCCCATTTACAGAAAGAATAGTTTTAATTAGATAAAGAAAGGACCAACCCTTATCCGCTGGCTTTTACAGGAGCTAGTTGTCTAAATTTGGGTCTACAGTAGACCCAAATTTAGACTACTCCATTTGCAAAGATTTAAAAAAAAAAAGTATGGATTGGAGTAAATGGTTAAGAAAAAAGTTAAGGTATTTCCATAGCCTTCATCATTATCATCATCATCTAATCATTACTGTCATCATATTCGTAGTTATGAAAATACATTAATTTTGTGCAGCTGTCTCTATCAAACTTCGCACAGTTGTTCACCATCACAAAGGCACATTCTGGTAACACTAAACAGGTCACTGAGGTCAGTACTTAATCATGTACAGTTTTAAAACATGGCCCTTTAAAATGTTGATTTCCATAACATAGACAAGGGTTGGCAACTGTATGCAGTGTTCTTGTTTTCATATGTAGTGGTTTTTGTAAACGAAAACTTTTTAGAATAAGTCTTCAAAATTTGTGCCTGCCCTAATTACTGTTTGGAGCGCAGTTGCTCTGTCTACTGTTACTCTAAATATTAAGACAGAAAAACTTCGGCAAATAGTGCAGATCCAGATTAAACGGTTCCTTCAGGGGCATATTAATCAGGGGTCTACACTAAATGCTACTATGCCAGTCTAATTTAAGGTTATGAATATCAAAATGGTCCTAAATTGATCTGTTTAATGGCTTTACCAAAGACCTATACACACATATCATAGGTCTTTGGCTTTATAATCCAGTAGAGAGAGAAGATTTGGTATCCAAATAATTAGAATAATTATCATAATCAAATTTCAGAAGTGACCTGGAGCTTGTAACAGAACTTGAAGAGAGGACAAGTACCCCTTACAAGGATATAGAGCCACAAGATACTACTGAGAGAGTGTCAGGGGAAGACATTTTCAGTGAGGTTGACAAATTACTGGAGGGTCCAGATGAAGACAAGCAAAAAGCTTATGACATTCTCCAAAATAATAGACATTTGGTTAGACTTTTATCCATACCCGGCTTTGAGCTTTTCCCTCAATTTTGTGCAAAGAATGGATACCATTCACATAGCAAAAAGTAGGGTCGTCATCTTTGCTTTCAATATCGATGTATGGCTGATATTTTGTATTGTCAGTATATCAAAACACATTTTAGAAGTATTGATACATGTAAAGAAAAGTACTTACAATACCAAACTTTTATTATGCCTGTAATTTTATTTTACATTGTAGACACTGATTAGAGAGCTCCTAAAGGATTTCTTTCATTAGGGTATGCAGAGTTCGAATGCAGGATATGTTGGGCAAAATTTCCAGTGTCCATGTACTGTTATAAAAATTCATCAAATTAATATTCATGATGTCTCCATTTCTTTCATAAATATTCATGGAGTAAAGGGTTAAGCTAGACATAACTGACACATGTAAAAAGTAATATTATTGTTACCTTTTTCAGTATCAGCATTTAGATGCAACTTAGGATTAAATATATTTCCATAATGCATTTTGTTTTGACAGTTTCTAACAGATGCTGACTATCATTGGAGACTGTCTAAGACCACTTTCCAGTTGTCTCAAATTGAAGGAGCCAGGGGAAATGCCCAAAAGAAGAAGGAATATGTGTATACAGCAAAGGACTTGGCCCACGCTGCTGTAGGCCTGGACGATCAATGCGCTAATGCTCATAAATGGTAACATACTACCCTATTTAACCCTTTACAAAAGTAATATTCATGATGTCATTTATTTATGGAGTTAAGGGTTAACATATGTATTCAGATGTAATATCTCCCTTTTCTAATGATTTGTACAGAATAATAATTTAATTTGGCACATGTTGATAACTTTTAATTGGATTGACGTAGTGCAGACTCTGATCAGATGACTCCTTTAGGAGCAGTATGATCTGAGTCTGCACTCTTTGCCTAAGTTTGTTGGTCCGAATACATGTACTTAGGATAATAATTAATATGGGTAACCTTTCAAATGATACAGACACATTGATGATGGTGTTTGCAAACAGTTTAGACCCATTTGAGACACCAAGTAACTACCGGTAGTTGTCTCTTTCAGGATTCAAGACGTTTGAAACTTGAGTTTTGTAAGAATGAAAATATTGCTTGTGTAAGTAAACAACAGTTTGAACAACAAAATGAGAAATTGCTAAGTATTTGAAGGATAGATATGACATCAGTAGACATTGCTGTATTTTTTATGTATGTTATATTTGTTACCAGTGAGTTACAGTTTTGCTAATACAACCACTCTGACAGAAGAAATATCATTCTGGATTTTTAATCCTTTCTCTCATATTTAAAAACACCTTTTCACGCATTTGCACACAGAGTAGACCCTAATCAGATGGCTCATATAGAGTCTGCCTTGTTTGCTAATGGAATTTGATAGAGATAAAGATATGTTTCTTTAGTTTCTAAAATGGCTATAATGCTCCACCTTCCATATTTCATTATAACTATTTTTTCATGAATATTCAGTAGTTACTTAAATTTGGAATAAATATAGAACAGGGGAAGGGTTGGTAGCTTAGTAGTTAATACAGGACAAAAATATGCAGACAGATGTTAGAAGATCTTTCTGAATTAATTTTGCCTTGCATTTAGCAACCACCTGCTTTTTAAGACTCCTATGGTCAATAAATGAATGGCCATTTAGGACAGGTTCTGCTGTACATTATACATGATATGAAGTTAATCTGATGGTACCATAGAAACCAGTTTGCTCCTTGCTGTTAGTCTTTACACACTTATGAATTAGATTATGATTTTTTTAGGTCAAATTTCGCAATGGTTTGGATCTCAACCTTTTTACCTACTTTTCACGGAGTTATGGTCCTTTGTAAAAAATAAGTTTACCCCAATTTTATCTGTCATGCTTTGAAATATTGAACTGAAATTTTATTTGTAGCTTTAAAATACAGATCAGGTTTCTTGCATTTGACCTACTTTTAAATGAGTCATAGACTTTTGTTAATAATTAGTTCCCTGGTTTTTTCCTAGCTTGCTTTGATTTATACTGGTACATGTAGATTATTGGATGGGTGTTTACCCATAACTTATTGAATATTCATGCAAGAAACAAGGACATCATAAATAAGATTTTTTTATAATTGCATATGAACACAGGACATTTTTGGTCTGACAGGCAGAAACTGTAGAATAAGATATTTATTAAACTGTTCACACACAGAGCAGACCCTGATCGGACAGCTCCTTAACCCTTTACTCAATAAATACGCCTTTTTATGCCTTTGCAAACAGAGTAGACCCAGATCAGATGGCTACTGTAGGAGCTATCTGATTTCCTGTATGGCGATGTCAAGAAATCGGCATGTTAGGTTCTTACACAGAATCTGATACTCTTGTAAGAGTATATTTGTAAAACACTGTATAATACATTCCTATAATACTTTAGTATTATATTCAAATATAACATATATATTTTATTATTGGTACGCTTAGTCCAGGAAATGGTACGTACAGTCCTGGTACGCTTCGGCAATGGTATGCTTAGTCCATTTTCCCCTGTGTCCATGTGCTATAATAACAGTTAATCTAATTAATAGTCATGCATGATGTCATTATATCATATATATTATATATATTATATATTATATGAATAGTCATGGAGTAAAGGATTAAGGAACCACTCTGTTTGCAAATGTGTGAAAAGGTGTTTATATGAAGGAAAGGGATAATGTACCATTTGCAGTATTTTTGTTAGTGCGGGGGTTCCTGCAAAATAAACATAATCTCGATAAAACTTTTCACATTAACCCTTTGCCTCATATAAACACTTTTCAAACCTTTGCAAACACAGTAGACCTAGATCAGATGGCTCCTGTACAGTAGGTGCCATCTGTTCAGCATCTGCTCTCTTTGCTTATTGAATTATATAGATCTGATCTTACAGTTTTTGTCTAACAATTCCATGATTAACTCATCCCAAAATGTTTGTTATAGATTGGTTTAATTTGTATGTCAAATCTTTTAGGAACATTCTGATTTGGATCTACGCTCTTTGTATATGTCCCATTTATGTGATTGCTACATAGTAAATGGGTTAATGATATAATATCTCATATTTTACATTTTTATCTGACTTTGTAATTTTGTTGTTGTTTTTAGGTTTGCTATTACTATAGGCAGTGTAGGTGAATTTGAAGGCACACAGGAGAAAATTAAAAATGGATTTATATACAAGGTAGTATGGGTACTTTGCTCATGAAGGTTTTGTAATAGTGGTCAAATGGCAATCTTTAGTGTGTTACAGTTAAATTTTCAAGTTAGACCCTATTTAATGGCATATAATTAAGCACTTTTTATTCTGAATTATCGAAAAGGTAAACATTTCTGAGAAAAATTCGAATTATTGATAGACAGTTTATCCCTTTACTCCATACTTTTCCACACCTTTGCAAACGGAGTAGACCCAGATCAGACGGCTCCTATAGGAGCAATCTGATCAGGGTCTGCCCTGTTTGCTTATGATATATTATATATATGATTGTATAGTTTTTGCCATAACCAAACCTTTCCATACCCATGTGCTATTATAACTACACTGTAGACCCGTTACAACGCGGGTGTCCGGGGACATAAAATTCAACCCGCGTTATATACGGAACCGCGTTGTAACGTCTTTTTTTTTATATGTGGGTACTTACATAAACTTACATAAGCCCCCATCATCCTAAAATAAACTAATTTCGAATGAATCTGACTTGTTTACTTTGTTTCCCGCCCACTCACGTACTGGAAAGGTTCAACGTAATTATACAAAATTACAAATTAAATCGAGTATGATCATGATCATTGATGATCATTATTAATTATGTAATTAATAATCATGATGTCATAATTTCTTACATACATATTTATGGAATAAAGAGTTATTCAAAAGAACTCTTTAAACATTAACTACATGTAAAATTTGTCATCTTGTTTCAAGAACTCAATTTGCAGATATACCGGTAAGTTGAAGTGTTAATCACATTCTGATTGTTGTAATTGAATCATTGTAGGAGCACATCGAAAAGGCCATAGCTCTGAAACCAACTGACCCATCCAACCACTACTTACTAGGGAGATGGTGCTATAGCGTGAGTTTTACTGTTTTCACTTGGATCAATAGCTATCAAAACATGAAATGTGCTTGTATTTTTATCTAACCTGAGCAAATGCTCTGGGTGAGCTATTTTTAAAGCTCAATGTCCATCATGCCTCATCTCTCTTCACTCAGTCTACATTTTTCGAACAACATGTCCACCAAAACATTAGGAACTTAATGAAATCCTGCTTAGTTGTTCAATAGGTAGTACTCAACTAAAGTTGGTAAAAGAATTCCATTCCATTGAAAACTGGTTGCCATGCAAACAGAGCTCAAAGGGTTAAATGTATTGTCACAAATTGCTGGCCAGATTTCAGTATAATTTGGTACAAATGAACTTTTATTGACTGTCTTCCAAGATTTTTCAAACTGTGATGATTGGTCAAAAACCATGACTGCGAGTGCGTCATGTTTTGCCTATTTTTCGTTTTGTGAAAAATTTATGGCCACATTTCAGTATAACTTAGCAGACATTATTCTAAAGGTAAATCCATTTAAACCATTTAGGTATCTAGAGTGATCAATTTGTCTAAAACAATACTGCCAGTAGCGGAGCTGATATTCCTTATACATGTATTACAATAGTGAAAATTTTAGAAATCATCTGCTGAAACCACTGGTCACATTTCAATATAATATTCTAGGAGTGTTTCTTAGATGACCCTTTCTGAAATTATTGAAGCTGTTGTTATTCATCGAAAATCATGGCCATCAGGGATGGGACAAATTTTCCTAATTCAGCTAATATGTGTAATGAAAATATTAAAAATCTTCTGAAACCACTGGCTGGATTTTTATGATTTTGAAGAAATTTCTGACTCTGTATGAAATATTTTGAAGCAGTTGTTATTTGTAAAAGAATAATTGCCATGGATGGAACATTGTGTTTTTATAATTACGTATTTTGACAAATGTTATATTGTTCACAATAATTCACATGACCTATTGACTCAAGTTAGTGATATAGGCCTTCTAGTTTAAATATGTTACATGATATTCTATGCTGAAAGTAAAGTCCAACTAAATGCCAGAAAATGGTTCAAAGTTTTCTATAGATTTTATTTTATTTTACGACCACATTCTTTCTTTTGGTTAAAAATGAAATCTTATGATCTTATACCATTTTGAAATCAAAATATGATTTGCCTAATTTGTTTTGAATCCATTCACAGTCATTTGTAGCTCAGAAGTCTTGGTATTGCCATAGCCTTTGTGTTGTGGTTGTTGTCATCAACCGCAGTTTCCACATCAGGACAGCTATGCCTATTAAACTTCACACTGTTTTACCATGTCACTATTTTCACACATGTTTACTATTGTCACACATTTTTACAGAGGCCCTTTAAAACATTGATTTTCGTGATAACAGATGTGTGTTGGCATCCGCTTGCGGTGCACTTGTATGAATACAGATAAGCAATGGATTAGAACTGTGTTGTTTAAGAAGAAGGAATGAAATCCAAGTTGATAATGCCATAAAAATAATGCAGACTTTCTCTGTACTTTAGGTCTACATGTTGTCCTGGCTGGAGAGGAAGGCTGCAGCCACTCTGTTTGCTACCCCACCCACAGCAACAGTACAGGAGTGCTTAGCCCACTTCTTGAAGGTATTCTACCAGTTTGCAAAGCTAATCAATACAAATTGACACCATGCTGATAACTTTAGTCTAGACTGACGTAGTAGCAAATAGTGTAGATCCTGATCAAGCTGCTCCTTCAGGTTGAATATTTAGAGCAGCTCACTGGCAGAATAACACTTTACCTCATAGATACACCTTGATGCCTTTCTAAACAGAGTAGAACGGCTCTTTTAGACGGCTCTTTTAGGAGCTATCCTATCAGGGCCTGCTTTGTTTGCCTATGGAATTAATGGATCTGATTCTACAGTTTCTGTCATGAATGACTTTCATCCTGCATAAAGCAGCCACCTGCATAAAACTATCTAAATTCTTTTTTACTGAAATTCTGGTTTAGATGAGTTTTACTGTATAACCTGCCATTGCCTGGCAGTTAAATTTTTTGGTTTAGTCATTGCTGAATTATAATCATTGATTTATTGAATCTTTTGACATTTTGATAAATTTCTGAATGATTTTGTCACATGAAGTTTTGTATATTGCTGGGAATGCTTGTTGCAGAACAATACATTTTTAGCACAATTTTGCAACTTCTTTACAGGCAGATGAACTTAACCCTGGAAAATGGAAAGAAAATATACTTTTCATAGCCAAGGTGAGTTGGAAGATGCCATCTGTATATACATGTAGTCAGTGCATCCATATGTTTTTGTTTATCAGGAGTCACATCTCAGAAATGGAGTGGAGTTTTTTTCTATTAAACTTGATGTAAAATAAATGTTTAGAACCATAAGGAAATGTATCCCTAAGGAAATGTATTATAAATCACACTGTTCTAGGAACACCAAAAATTTAATATTTTTGTCCATCAGGTTGTGTGTGTGTTTACAGGTGCATAAGGAGATGAGGCAGTATAATGAAGTGAAAAAGTGTCTGTATGAGGTAAAAGGTTTAACCCTCTCCCTCATATAAACATGTTCTTACACATTTGCAGACAGTAGACCCAGATCAGACAGCTCCTATAGGAACCGTCTGATCAGGGTCTGCTCTGTTTGCAGATGGACTTTCATAGATCTGATTCTTTACTTTCTAAAATGACTAAAATGCTTCATCTTCCATTGTAACTATTTTGTCCCTAAATATCCAGTAGGTATTGGAATTTGGAATAAACATAGAACAAGGAAAGGGTTAACAGGTTATACAGTGTACTGTAGCTTGTTGAGAAATATTAGTTACATGGAAATTTGGCAGGGTGTACAGGCTGGTATGACCGGGTTAGATCAGAATTTCCTGAGGGGTTAACCGAAGGAAATACGGGATCTAACCCAGTTATACCAGCCCATACACCCTGCCAATTTTAAGTGTAACGAATTTATTACCCATCAGAGATCCAATTTACCTAATTAAGAAACCAACAACTCTTATTTTTGCTGACATTAGATCTCTAATTATATGACGACATGACAAGGAAAACATGACTTCATCACAGAGCAAATATGACGTTGTCTCAGAGCAATTCAAACTTCACTTGTAAACATTTGAGTTTAAACGGTTACACGTTGTACTGAGAAGTTGATAGTGTCAAATTGAGGAACATATGGGGAACAGTTTTTTACGTTTATTATCGATTATTTGGTCACAATCCGTCCATAGTTAATGGAGTAAAGACAATATGAAATCGACGCTAAAATTAAAAACAATGAATGACGCCATGCGTAAAAGTTGAATTCTGTATTCCCCATGGAAGCCGCCGAATACGGTCCTGTACACCCCGGCAAATTTTGGCAAACTGACCAATCAAATTCCAAGGATTTACTCCGACGGGTAATAATGATGTGTATGTATGTTACAGGTGTATATAGAGATGAGGCAGTATAAGGATGCAGTGAAATGGCTACACAAGGCCAAACAGATCCCAGTAGTCAGCCAAGATGTAAGTGCAACACAATAATGTATTTTACTCCATTAATATTCATGTAAGCAATAATGAGTTTTTAATGACGTCATGAATATTAATCAGATTAAGTTTTATGATAGCACATGGACACAGGAAATGTTTGCCTTTGCAGACACTGTAGAATCATATCTATATCATATCATAAGCAAATGGAGCAGACTGATCAGACAGCTCCTACAGGAACCATCTGATCTGGGTCTTCTCTGTTTGCAAAGGCCTAGACAGGCATATTTATTGAGTAAAGGGTTAATGCTGATGTAAGTGCACTTGTGCTGTTAGTAAACAGATCTGCTTCAGTTCTTACTGTACCATTTTCTTCCTTTTCTTTTCTAAAACTGATCAGAGAGTTGAACAGTTTGGATCTTGATGAGATTCCAAGTTGCTGGACATTTCGTCTCAATCTGAACTAAAGAAAAGTGACATGTGCTTGTGTGTAGCTTAAAACATTAATCTCCATTTTGATTAAAAGTAAATACAAATACAGACTTCAAGATTGTAAGACTTAACACATTCCCTCATTTAAACACTTTTTAACGCCTTTGCTGTTGGAACTGTCTCATCAGGATCTGCTCTGTTTGATTATCATATGATATGGATCTGATTTTATAGTTTGTATCAAAGCAAAAACTTCCCTTGAAAAATTTACATTATAAAAATTCAGCTTATAAATATTCATGATGTCATTATTTCTTAACCTTTTACTCCATGATTATTTATGTAAGAAATAATGACATAATGAATATTAATTAGATTGTTTGTTAAAATAACCATATGCAGACACTGTAGAATCATATCTATATTATATCATAAGAAATCACAGCAGACCCGGATCAGACGACTCCTGTATGAGCCATCTGATCTGGGTCTTCTCTGTTTGCAAAGGCATATGCATATTTATGAAGTAAAGGCTTAACCCATTACCCCATAGGCTATTTTTAGACCCAACCTCTTTGAATAAATCTGCTGAAAAGGAACAATTATTAGAGAAAAGGAAACTTTTAGAATTGTGTAGTTTGAAACCATTGTGATAAATAGAGCATTTGCTCCTATAAGAGCAAATGCTCTATTTATCACAATGGTTTCATCAGGTGATTTTTTCAGAGGCGTCAAAAGGTGTCAATATGAGGGAATGGGTTAAATGAATAGTGAACAGGTAAAGGTTTAAGATGGACTCAAGACTTGAAATTTTGTGGGGTTTTATTTGTATGTCCAATTTCGCTCAATAAGTCAATCTGGTGGAAGCTGAAATCTAAATTGAGTTTTGCACAAGGAGTTTGTTTAACTCTTACAACCTCAGGAGCTGTAGTATTTATCTGTGACCTGAGAAACTGTGCAGACCAAGGTCAGCCACCATATCTGCCAGGTAGTCTGGTGAATATCAGTATTTTCACAGCACCTTAACTCTTTTGTATGCCATGTTTTCATTGTTTTACTCATATGAGTATGGTTAATAGTGTTGAGTGCTATATGTGAGTTGATCTCTCTATTTCAGGACAGAACTGCTCAAGAGGAAGTTGAGAGCTTGTTGACCAAGTATCAAGGCTATTAAAGTATTATCAGTACCTAGTCAGGGTACAAACAATCAAGCCACAGGGTAATAAGCACTGAAGTTTTTCATTGCTTTTACCGACATCGTGATTTATTTGATAACACTTATTTCTTCTTTACACTCCTAATTAATTAATCCTTTACTTGATGCGGACATATATATTAGCCTTTGCAAACAGAGTAGACCCAGATAAGGAAGCTCCTGTAGAAGCTGTCGGGTCACGGTCTTTTCTGTTTATTTATGGAATAATATATTATTCATAGTCATTATTTGTTACACAAATATTCATTAAGCCTTTACTCCATAAATATGCCTTTCTACACCTTTGCAAACAGAGTAGATCCAGACCAGAAGGCTCCTATAGGAGTTGTCTGATCAGGGTTTGCCTTGTTGACTTTAATATGAAATACTATAGACTTGATTGTACAGTTTCTGCCATGGCCAATGTGTTCATGTGTCATTTTAAAAAATAAACTTATTAATATTCATGATGCCATATATCTTACATAAATATTCATGGAGTAAGGAGTTATGTAAAAATAATGGATACCATTATTGACATGTTTTCCCTCTAATTTCAAATTTGTAAATGTGTATTTACAGTACTAGTTAACAGTAATTTTTGCCACGAAGAGGGTTCTGTTTTGGTTAGCACCAATGAGATAAGTGCACAGGGACCACGCCAACTGTGTTTACCCAGATCAACTGCCACATTAAACCTATTTCTGATAGAAATGCCTTTGCAAACAGAGAGCACCGAGATGAGACGTCTCAGGTGGGAACCGTCTGATCATGGTCTACTCTGTTTGCTTTTGATAATAATAAAGATCTGATTCTTCAGTTTCTGCCATGGCTAATGTTCATTACAAGGATATAGCTGATTAATATTCATGAAGTAATTATCTCTTATATAAATATTCATTAGGTACAGGGTTACAGCAACTTCTGATCAGTGTGTGCAGCAGAGATAGATGAAACACGGTAGGCATATAATGAATTAACCCTTTCCTTCATATAAATGTGATATAGGAGCCGTCTGATCAGGGTCTGCTCTGTTTGCTAATAGAATTTAATAAATCTGTTTCTTTGCTTTCTAAAATGTCTACAACGTTCCAACTTCCATATTTCTTTATAACTATTTTGTTAATGAATATTTAGTAGGTATTGAAATTGGAATAAACATAGAACAGGGAAAGGGTTAAAGCAGCCAGATGAGATGATGTATTTGAAATATGGCAGCTGATCTATGTCTAGGTGTTCCTCACAATGTCTTAGTAACCCTTGTTCCGTGATGCGGGTCATTTATTTACTATTAGCCCATTCCCTCATATTGAAGCTGTTTGGCGCCTTTTTAAATGTATTTTTTTTTTTTAAAAAAAAGAAGATAAATAGAGCATCTGCTGCAAAAAAGCAAATGCTGTATTTATTACAATGTTTTCAAAACTACACATTTCTAAAAGTGTCCTTTTTTCAAGTAAATGCTCCTATTCAGGAGATTTACTCAAAGAGGTTAGCCTAAAAATAGCCTATGAGGGAATGGGATAAGCCAAGAATATAATTTACATTCATTGACATGCATTGACCCCATTTCTTCATAGATATACCTTTTAAAGCCTTTACAAACAAGGTAGAATCCAGTTAGACAGCATCTGTTTCCACACGGAACTATAAAGGTTTGATTTTACAGCTTGTGCTTGGACTAAAACATTCTGTGTTTATATACCAGTTTAAAACATTCAGCTAATTGATATTCATACAATCATATTTTTTCATTAGGTAAAGAGTTAAGGTACATACAAGATGGGTGATGCTGCATGTTTCTTGTAAAACATCTCTCCTACATTTAGTAATAGAACATAGAGTATTAGTTATGAAAACTAATCAAGAAGCAGCAACCTGTCTGCCATATTCTGTCATGCACTGTAGGGCCAACACTGACAAAGGTAGTGTTGTTGCTTCCCGAGTCTATACTATTCCAAATGCTCGTTCCCCTCAGCACTAGTGCTGTAATTTCGTGTCACTTTCTGTTTTTCAGATTTTAAGGTAAATACATGTAAGACATTGATCCTTTTAGAGAGATAAAATCAAATAACTAAACAAATTGGTGCTTGAATAATGAGAAAATAGATGTAGCATGGTGATCGTAATACTTTATTTCATGAAAATGATGAATAACAGAGGAATATTCATGTATGAAATTATTTATTAGCTTAGTTTTTTTTAATGGTATATGAACACAGGATTATTTGGCCATGGCAGAAATAGTAGGATCTGATCTATATGGATATAATTCCATAAACAAACTGAGCAGACCTTGATCAGATTGCTCCAGTTTGTGCCTTCTGATCTGGGTCTGCTCTGTTTGCAAAGACATTAAAAGATGTATCTATAATGTAAACGGTTAGATAAATTGTTTGTGCAAATTGACCATGAAATACTCACATGCAGTTTCACTATAGCTATCTGTACAATTATCTTAACTATGATCAAATTGAATCTGTAAAAGTGACATGAGCTGATTTAACCCATTCCACCATGAATATTAATTTAAGAATTTTTGACTGCGTGAATATTGAATGTCTATAATTACACATAAACTATGAAATTTTGACTGACGGAAACTTCAGAATCAGATCTATATTATTTCATAAACAAATAGAGAAAACTCTGATCAGACAGGTTTCTACAGGAGCTGTCTAATCTGGGTCTACTCTGTTTGCAAAGGTGCCAAAAGTTCTTTACATGAGGGAAAGGGATAATTGTGTTGGGGTTTTTGTTGTTTGTTTGGTGTGTGGGGGAGGGTTGTTGTTTATATGCTCCTAGAAAAGGTGTTTAGGATGGCATATAGTCACAGGTTCATTTGATTGTGGTAGTGTCTGTCCATCCTGCTTCTTTTCCAGCCTATTCAGTTAATGATTCAATTTGTATATGTTTCGCTACTCCTAAAACATGTATGTATTATAAAGTCTTTTAGATTGAACAGATTTTCATGGAGTTATGGTCCTTGATTTATTTGTTTTGGGGAGTATCCCATACTTTTGATAATATTTGTTCATCCATCTGTCTATTGATTTGTTTTTCTGTCAGTTGCGTGTCTGTACCATAACGTCATAGCTATCTGTTGACATTGTTCTGTACAGTAGAACCCTTCTCATAGAAGCATTTAATGAAATAACAAGGGTGTCTTTAAAAGCAGGTACCTGCTTAGTGCAGAATGAAAGAAATTACATGTAATGGAGTTTTCTGCATATCTTTTGCCCTGCAGTAAGCTTCCAACTGCCTTAACCCTTTCCTTCATATAAATGCCTTTACAAATAGAGAAGACCCAGATCAGACAGTTCCTGTGGGAGCTGTCTGATCAGAGTCTGCTGTTCGATAATAAAAATAAAGGTCAACAGTCTGAGATCACAATCCCTCTCATGGAGGTATTTGTACTGACAGCTTGTGTTCTTTAAGATATGCTACCTCCTGACAGATTAATCCGTAACCTCTTAGATATGCCTTATCACGCCTTTAAAAACAGAGTAGACCCAGATCAGACAACTTGTGTAGGAGCTGCTGATCAGGGTCTGCTCTGCTTGCTTATTAATATGTAGATCTGATTCTACAGTTTCTGCCATGGTAAAATATTCTGTTGTTAATAATGCCATTATACAAATTCAGCTAATTAATATTCGTAGTGTAATTATTTCTTACATGAATATTCATGAGGTGAAGAGTTAATCTATTCAATCTTTATTTACGGTAACCTGTGCAATCAGTTAAGATGTGATGCTCAGAAAGTTGGTATCTCATAAGGATCGAAATTCTTTGAAACTTTGATTAACTCATTCTCTCCTAGGCTATTTTTAGACCCAACCTCTCTGAATGTATCTACCAAAAAGGAGCATTAACTAGAGGAAAGGAAAAATTTAGAATTTCGTAGTTTGAAACCATTGTGATAAATAGAGCATTTGCTCCTATAGGAGCAAATGCTCTATTTATCACAATGGTTTCATAAAGTGACTTTTATAGCTGCGCAAAAATGCGTCACTAGGGGATAATGTGTTAAGAGTTGATTTGAAAAGGAATTGAAGGAAAACTGTATTTTGAGCATTGAGACAGGCAAAAGCTACTAGTACTTGTTCTAAGTGTTAAAATTAGGTGAAATATGGATTACTTAGAAGTCTCTTTTTCCAATGTGCCATATATTTATATGGTGTTCTCTACATCTATAGCATATCCTCTCTATAATAGCCACTAAAATGAAGTCTTCTAGGAGTAGGACTTTGGCTTTAAAAATGCTATAGAGAGGATCTACTGTAAGGCCATCTCACATTATACCCTGCTCAATATGGATTGTTGTTGATTGGCACATGGAACATACACCTAGCAATTCTTGTCTTTGGTTGTTCATTACTTTCGATTCAAAAGCCTGCAGATTCACACCAGTCCTAGAGCCACTGAAGTGTTCAACAGAGCACAAACCATTTGACTCTTATTTATTTTTTCTTAACCCTTTACTCCATAAATATTCATGTAAGAAATAATGACATGAATATTAAATAGATTAATACATGTATTGGCATATTAACTTTGGCATAAAATGACACATTAACATGTGTAATTTTTACCAAGGCAAAATCTGTAGAATCAGATATATATTTTTCCATAAGCAAACAGAGCAGACCCTGATCAGATGGCTCCTATAGGAGCCATCTGATCTGGGTCTACTCTGTTCGCAAAGATATAGAAAGGTGTATTTATGGAATAGAGGGTTAAACCAAAATGGGGACCAAAAATTACAAGTGCATGTGTGTATAAAGCACTTGTTTGTTGACTGATGTAAAACCCTAATTACTGACAGAATTTGAACGCCCACACTCTCCTCACCGACACTTTGGCTCCTTTTTAACCCTTTACTCCATGAATACACCTTTCTATGCCTTTGCAAACAGAGTAGACCCAGACCAGACGGCTCCTATAGGAGCCGTCTGATCAGGGTCTGCTCTGTTTGCTTCTGATATTATATAGATCTGATTCTACAGCGTCTGCCAAGGCCAACAATGCCTGTGTTCATGTGATATTATAGAAAATAATCTTAATTGATACTCATGATGTCATTATTTCTTACAATGAATATTCATGGAGTAAAAGGTTAATAATCCTTCCCATACTGAATATTCACTTTTTAATCCATCCACTATGAATATTAATTGGCTGAATCATTCTAAAGTTGGATCAATTGTAGCTATTGAATTATAATGACAAATAGTAATAATAATAATATAAAATTCAGATATGTACGTTAATTGCATGAGAAGGGTTAAATAAAGGTTAACATCGTAGTAAATAGTGAAGACCCTGATCAAAAGTCTCATTTGGGATCCTTTTCATCTGAGTCTGCACTATTTACAGTTTGTCTGTCTGAATACTTAGGATAATTAGAATCATTGTCTCGGGTAGGACACAAGGAAGTCAGGAGACTTTGGACACTCATATAATGTGGTGACCCAAATAATTTTCAACACTCTTATACAGCATCTGATCATGATATGCACGGTTTGCAGTGATTGTGTACAAAATATTAAAACTCCTGATTATTGATAAGCATTGCAGACTCGGATCAGGTGTTACATTACAGTGCAAAATCTGACCCGGATCTTCCTGATTAGTGACAAGCATTGCAGACCCAGATCAGGCCCCGAGGTTATAAAACTTAAAACAAACTCTGTGCTCAAAACTCAGAATTTTTCTCAGCTCAAAACACTTCAGCAAACATTTTATATATAGCCAGTGTTTGCATACATAATATTTACTGTAAAAATATGTCCAAATGAGGTTACTAGAATCAGTTAAAGCATGTTATGTAAAAAGTATAGCCTGTAGTAGAAACTGAGTTTTGAGCACAGAGTTCTTTTTAAGTTTTATAACCTCGGGTACATTGCTGAAGCTTATCTGGGTCTAGACTTTTTGGAAGTGCCCAGTTTTCTTGTGACACATGGCCCCAAGGTTATAAAACTTCTGAATTTGAGTCAGAATTCATTTTCAAGTATCTGATTGGTCTAGTTTTGATCTTACTCAAAACCTGATCGATCAGATGTTTGAGAATGAACTCGGACACAAGAAGAAAGTTTTATAACCGTGGAGCAGGTTATTTACACACATGTAAGTGCATGTTCTTCTGTTTTCATAGGTCTATTTTGCTGCATTGTTCAATGCAGTATGGTATGTTGTTAACTCTTTACCCCATGAATATTCATGGAAGAAATAGTGATATTATGAATATCATTTAGATTATTATTTATAGTGGCTTATGAACAGGGGAGTTTTTGGCCTTGACAGAAACTTTAAATCAGATTAATTCTAATTCATAAGCAAACTGAGCAGACTCAGGTCATATGCTCTTACATAAGCCATCTGATCTAGGTCTACTGTTTGCAAAGGCATAGAAAGATGTATTTATGGAGTAAAGTGTTAAGTGCCAACTGTAGTGTACTTTCCGTAATATGCAGCAAATTTGACACAGATGTTAATGTTCATTATACATAGTATGGCCAAAAATAAATACGGTTGTGGGAAGATGCCAGTTTTTTAAAAATCTGTATAAACATGCATGTATTTTGTAGATTTTTAATTTTTTCACTCATTGCGCTCCACTAAACTGGTTTGAGGGGTTTGTAGGGTCACCCTGATGGACAGTTGGTAGGTCTGTACACATAAGAATATACAATTTTGTGTGGTAAAACATTTCTACAGTTTTCAAGATACATTGATGAAATTTAGTATATGATATCACCAGTGGTGTGTATGACATATTTCATTTATGTGTCAAACAGTGTATGTCAGAGTTATGAGCCCTTGAAATATGTCAAATACAAGTATAATGTATTGTTGTAATTGTATATAAGTAATTGTAGGTAATTTCACAAGTTTTCAAGATACATGAATGAAACTTGGTATATGATATCACCATGGACTGAAGATATACTTAATGTACCGGTAGTCTGTTTGCAGTTCTAATAGTGTTGATCAGTTATGGGTCCTTGAACTTTGTCAAATGTTGGAGTACATGTATATGTAGATCCCTGTAAGTTTGTGCAGCAAACTACTTCACCAGTTTTCATGATATGTTAATGAAACTTGGTATGTGATATCACCATGGACTATAGGTAGGTGTAACATATTCTTTGTGCATTTCAACTTTGGCTGACCAGAAACTTTTTTCAAATTTTGCTTTACTTTGTATGTAACTGTAAGTTTGTGCTGCAAACTACTCCTGCAGTTCTCAAGATGCACTTATGAATGCTCCATAGATCAGGGTTGCCACGCGTCAGGGAAAAGTCAGGGAAATTTTAATTTTTTCAAGGTCAGGGAATTGTCAGGGAATTTTGAGAACTGTCAGGGAATTTTGAAAATATAGGCAAATGTCAGGGAATTGTCAGGGAATTTTGAAAACATGAGAATGAATGTTATATATTTTAAAAATCCATTACGTATTACAGAAATTATGACAGAAAGACCCAAATTTCGCGACGAAATGTGTCAGGGAAATTTGAAATTATGTCAGGGAAATGTCAGGGAATTGTCAGGGAATTTTGTTTCCTCTGGTTTGTGGCAACCCTGTAGATGGTAGATGTGCATAACATATTTTGTGTGCATGTCATGTACATGTAGTGCTTTTCAGAGTTATCAGTCTTTAAACTTCATTTAATCAGGCATTATTTGTACATGGCTGTATGTAGGTTTGTGCACAGAGGTTTCAAGATGCTTAAGGTGGATTTTGAAGATGCTATCACCATGGATTGTAGAAGTGTGTGACATATTTTGTGTATGTCAAGCAACACTGGATATAGTTATGAGCCCTGTAACTTTGTCAAATTTTGCAATATTTCTATATTCTATATACCTCAATGAAAGCAAACTTCTGACATTTCAACAGCTAATACTGTGACAAAGAAGTGGGGTGGGGTACTAATGACCTTCATTGATACAGTTCTAGAGATTGTTTTTGTTGTATTTTTTCCTTCTAATTTTTGATT
Source organism: Azorinus chamasolen (assembly GCA_963576725.1). Lineage (NCBI taxonomy): Eukaryota > Metazoa > Mollusca > Bivalvia > Cardiida > Solecurtidae > Azorinus > Azorinus chamasolen. Next base: position 23,294,706 of record OY755235.1, on the reverse strand, counting down.
TTGATACTAACTTACATGTGTTTTGTTCCATATATTCTTTTTAGCTAATTTATTTTTTTAAGAAGAGAAGTCGGGTATTGTTTTAGTCTTTAAATCAAGGGTATCATTATCATTGTTGGTAATTGTGCTAATACTTCATGCATTATGTATATTGAAAGAGTGATGGCCTGTTGAGTCATTGGTGTTTTGGACAGACAAGTGTTGGCATTTGTACACAATCTTCGTTTTCAATATGCATCAGCATGTGAGGTTGTTCTGGGTTTATTTTTCAATAAAGTATGTGAGCAGTGAATAAAGGGTATGAGAACTTTTGCTAACAGTGTAGATTCTGATTAGCTGCCACATTAAATCTGTGTATGCCTAGCTTCCCTAAAATACTGGGCTAACAAACAGTGTAGACCCAGGTCAGAGGAGTCATCTGATAAGGGTCTATACTGTTCACCCTTTCCTACATTAATACGCCTTTCTACACCTCTGTAATAACCACTTCTTGAAACCATTGTGATAAATAGAGCATTTGCTCCTATAGGAGCAAATGCTCTATTTATCACAATGGTTTCAAACTACAAAATTATAAAATTTTACTTTTCTCTATTAAATGCTCCTTTTGGGTAGATTCATTCAAAGAGGTTGAGTCTAAAAATAGTCTATGGAGGAATGGTTTAATTTCACATCTTATTTTGCAAAATTCACATCCATAAAAGAATTCTTGCACATGAATATTTGATTCCTAAATTACAAAAACATATCTGGGCAAGTGCACTTGGAAAATTATGTTTAACCCTTTACTCCATAAATAAAACAACGTAAAACCCGATTAAAACCAAAACCACAAATAGGCCTTTCTATGCCTTTGCAAACAGAGTAGACCCAGGTCAGATGGCTCTTTTAGGAGCTGTCTGATCAGGGCCTGCTCTGTTTGCTTATGAAATGATTTAGATATGATTCTACAGTTTCTGCCATGGCCAAATATTCTTGGTTAGTGTACTAATTAAAGAATTAATCTAATTAATCTTCATGATGTCGTTATTTCTTACATGAATATTCATGGCGTAAAGGGTTAACCCTTTCTCTCATACAAATGCATTTTCACACCTTTGCCAACATCCAGAGTACATCCAGATCTGGCAGCTCCTGTAGGAGCCTTCTGATCAGGGTCTGCTCTGTTTGTTTATGAAATTATATAGATCCCATCCAAGTTATTTTTTAAGCCACAAATTCTCTTGAAAATTTTACCGTATAAAAATATTCATGAAGTGATCAATCCATGCATAAATGTTCATGAGAGAAAGGGTTCAACTGGCGAGAATAGGTTTTGTTTAATGTCTAATTAGCCCCTCATCTGCAGTTTACATGTTAGAGACACTTTTAACACCTTTGCCAACAGAGAAGACCTAGATCAGACAGCTCCTACAGGAACCGTCTAATCAGGGTCTGCTGTTTTTGATGAAGTTATTAAGGTCTGATTCTACAGTAAGTATCATGATCAAACTATCCTGTGCCCATTTGCCATTAAACAGATTCGGGTAATAAATATTTATGATGTCATTACTTCTTTAATGAATATTCATCAGATGAAGGGTATTTTACTGGTATAAACAGTACACAGTCTGGTTACACATAGAACCAGTACAGTATCAAGCATGGGTTTTGTTAAAGACGGGGGTTTCTATACCCGAGGTTGGTCTGTTCCAGTCGGAAACGAGCTTTAGCGAGTTTCCGATAGGAACAGACCAACCGAGGGTATAGAACCCCCGGCTTTAACAAATCCCATGCTTGATTATTTTTCTCGCTGAAATACGCCCTAAAACCAAGAAAATTAAAGAATTTTGTGAAGTACTACTTTACATTGCGTAATACGACTTCCATATCTAATAGCAACAGACTGCAGCATAACTTTAGGCGTGACACCAAATTCTTGCATAAAACGTGCTGTTGTAGTCCCGCTAGACCATGTATAAACAAGGCGATTCTCGTGCTCACGCGCTGTTGTTGACCGGTTTTAATTATACCTATTACGGGCCTAAGGTAAACAATGGACGCGAATGTTACAGCGTTTTGGCCTAAGCTAGGTGAACGCCGGGGTGTGAGTATTTCCAGGAGCACCGACAATGAACTGTTTTTAGTGATAGACATATTGAATGAAATTCCGTGTAAACGGTATTTGATACAATCATGAATTGACGTCGAAAAGAAAACAGTGGCCCGGAAACAGCATAAATCGACGAAGTGTCAAAGAAGTGTATAGTTTTGCTGCCGTTGTTTTGCTTGTATTTTGAAGAATTAAATTGATGCAGGAGAGCAGAACATTGGTTTTATGCAAGAATAGCGTTAATACACGTTTGTTTTCGGGCAATAACATCTGCAGTGTCCCTCGGGAATGTTGTTGCCCTCGCCCTTCGGGCTCGGGCCAACAATAGTCCCTCGGGACACTGCAGATGTTATTGCCCGAAAAAACGTGTATTAACTCTCTAATGACGTCATTTGTTATGACAACCACAAACGTTACGTTTTGGCGTAAATATAAAAGACTTGAGTGACTACAAAACAACGTCTTCGGTTAATTAAATAGGCTTTTAAAGTGTTAGAATTTCATATTCGTGCTAATTACTTCTATTAATTTCAATTCATAAGGTTGTTGCCTATAGAAATGTTGGTATAATTCTGTAAGAAGTCCTTCCCTTGTATTGATTTTACCCAATCGCGCGTATGAATACACTAGTCACGGGGTGTTCCAGATAAGGATTTCTAGTACGGCTATTTTTAGTTACTCAGCTTATCTAGCACGACTGAGAAGCGAGAAAAACTGCTCTTAAGTGAAATTCTAGAAGAATATACTTTTAGGCAGGGGACTGCTTAATGCACGGTGAAAGTCATGCATGACTTTCTCCCAGCATTAAGCTGCCACCAGTTTTCAAGAGAGACTGATATTTATACTAAATCTAAAGTCTGATTAGAGGGGCTTTACTTTCCAATGCTGTAGGGGCCTCATTTTCTGTAGTTATTTACTTTCAATCATTTCGCCCCTCAATGCTGAGGGTGCAAATCTCAGACCAGCTTTTTCAGATTTTCACTGTCTAGCTGGCTTGCAGTATGGCCATAGTTCCATCCAGATGTTCTATGGCAATAGTTATTTTACATGCAAACAACAATACACCTGTAGTGAGCTGGTTGTCAAAACAAAACTGAGCACTGTTGAAGAGCTGCTCTTTCCTTACAAGCAAATAGGTGTTTGTTGTGGCTAATCTGAGTCTACATGATTTGTAGTTTTAAGTGCACTTTTATACCTCATACAATTGTGCCATCAGTCTTAAGATATTGAAGCAATACAACTCATGAAATATTATGTACTGTTAATTCTCATGAATACATTGTTTGGAAAAAATAGTTGCAGATATTTTGTTTCATTTGACTTTTTTTTGTAAATCATTTGCAAATTTGCAAGGCTTTACTTTCAGGGAAATCCAATTGTTTTTGTAGATAGACAAGATGTTATCCCGTTACTTTATAATACACATTTTCATATCCGTGCAAACAGTGTAGACCCAGATCAAACAGCTCTAATATGAACTGTCTGATCAGGATCTGCTGTGTTTGCATGTACATGTATGTTGTAAATCTGATTTTCTTTTGCCCTGACAAATTTCCTGATTTCACATTTACAAAGTAAATTAATTCATTTTCACAATGGGCAGAGTTTATCATGAATATTCATGAGGTAAAGGGTTAAGTATATTACTGTTTACTGTTTTGGGGTCACTATCTCTATATGTGCAAGCTGAATACCAATACTTGTTCACTTGCTCCTTTGAGCTTCTCAATAAATCCTCATCAAAAAGTGCAATATGATTCAAAATGGCACTCAAAAGATGACCTTTTTATTGGCATTATACAATTCAAAGGCTGTAATATTTTTGCCACATCAAAATATTTATTTCATAAACTTTTGGTTATATTATTTTTCTTTCAAGCTTTCTACACAATGACCAAAATTGTGATAACCTTAACAAACTGTTAACCAATTCCTTCATATAAACGCCTTTTCAGGCATTTGCAAACAGTAGACCTAGATTAGTGGGCTTCTATAGGAGCAGTCTGGTCAGGGTCTGCTCTCTTTGCTAATGGAATTTGATAGATCTGTTATTTTATTTTCTAAAATGGCTACCATGTTCCACCTTCTATATTTCATTATAACTATTTTATCCAGTAGGTATTAAAATTTGGAATACATATAGAGGGTTTGGTGCAAAACTATTGTAATTCCTTCACTTTGTGAAGGAGTTACAATAGTTTTGCACCAATCCCTCGAATTATAGAACAGGTAACGGGTTAAAGCCAGATGAGATGCTGCATGACTTGGTGTCTGATCAAGATCCAAAGTGTTTGACACTGGATCATGATTTTTAACCCTTTCCCTGTTGAATATTTATGTCTGAAATAATGATATCATGACTATTTATATGTTGAATTTATAATGGAATATAATTATACATCTGAGTATTTGGTATTGGTAGAAACTAGTCAGATATATTATAATTGCATTAGCAAACAGAGCAGACCTTGATCAGACAGTTCCTACAGGAGCCATCTGTTCCGGGTTTCTCTGTTTGCAAAGGCATGGAAATGTGTTACTATGAGGGAAAGGGTTAAAGAAATAGAAGACAAATCTATTTTGAGAAAATATGCTGGCAACAATTTTCATAGAACTATTGAATGTTTGAAGCATGCTCTCTTTACTGATTTTACATATTCAGATGGACTGGTATTTTTTTATTAATGAAATTCTGCTATTATGTGAAATGACACTGATTTATACTCCATTAACCCATTACTCCATATATATGCACTTTTATGCCTTTGTAAACAGAGTAGACTTTAGGAGCGGTCAGATCAGGGTCTACTCTGTTTGCTATTGAAATTATACAGATCTGTCGCTACAGTTTCTGTCATGGCATAAAAAGTGCTGAATTATTGTGCCATTTTAACCCTTTCCCTCATGTAAACGTGTTTTCATGCATTTGCAAACAGAGTAGACCCAGATCAGACGGCTCCTAGAGGAGCCGTCTGATCAGGGTCTGCTCTGTTTGCTAATAGAATTTGATAGATCTGTTTCTTTGCTTTCTAAAATGTCTACAATGAATATTCAGTAGAGTAGATATTGAAATTCGGAATAAACATAGAACAGGGAACCAGGGTTAAAGATTAGGCTAATTAATGTTCATAAAGTCATTAATTCCTACATGGATATTCATGGAGTAACGGGTTAAGCAATTAAATTCCTATGATCAAATAAAATGATTGAACCTAGTTTGAAATGTTATTGTTGTTCTTATGCGACCGTGACCTCTCTTATTCAATCATGACCTTTAGGAAAGCCAAATCCCATTGCAATGACTGGACATCAGATCGCCAAACTGCAAGGCAACCAGTGAATCAGTTAAATTCTCAGGCATTTATTTGCAGACCTCAACACACTTTAGAATTCCTGATAATCAATTCACTTTTAAACTCTTTTTAGTTTTTTACACTAAGGCCAAATCTGTGATAACCTTAGCATACAGTTCAGACCCAGATAAGACGCTGTGTAACTTGGTGTCTCATCAACCATTTTATTATTTTAGTGACTGTCATTAGACAACCCCCCCCCCCCCCCTCACACACACACACACCCCCCCCCCCCCCCAATGCAATTCCAACCTTTGTCACCACTGTAAGCTGCATGTACACCAAGTATGGTCACAACCAAGCCTTTGACAGAGGCCCTTCCAACTTACCCACCTGTCGGCATGCCAAAACCCAATCTAATTCAAAACAATATTCCAAAATTTGTCTCCACAATAAGCTATTTGTACACCAAGTTTTTTCACAGTATGTCTACCCTAACTAAATTTAAGTTGTTGTCCAGAAACTAAAACTTACCAACTGATGAAAGGCCCTCCCAATCATACACCCATCAAACCCCAATCTAATAACTAAACTTTTTCTTAGAAAAATCTGGTTACAAGACAGTATTATTATTTAATGTTCTATAGGAATATTTCTATAAAATAAATAAAACTCTCATGAACTGAACTAATGTCCTGTCATCTGTATTCACTTATTGCCATCTCACGGTTTTAATGTTGTTAGATGATTTAAGGAGAATTAACATCATCTGCGTTCTGTTAACTACAAACCTTGTTTTCATTGATACAGTAAAACCCCGCTAATGCGACCACCTAAAAGAGGTATACTAATGGGTGCTAGATGCAGGTGGTAGCTTAATGCAGGACAAAAGTAATGCAGAAAGCTCATAGAGGAGCTTTCTGCATTACTTTTGACCTGCATTAAGCAACCACCTGCTTATAAAGACAGTCATGTTTATTCATTAAGTGGTCTCATTAGAGGGGTTTTACTGTACATTGTATATACAAGTCTTTATAGTATATATATGCTGGCCTCTGTATTTAACCGAGTTATTGCCCAGATGGACAAAAAAAGTTTAAGCTTTTAAAAAACATGACTCCAGATAGACAAAAAGATGCTAGAACTACATCCCTCATCTTCCCCAGGGGTTAGTAAACTATTGTTCTTTGGTGTCAGGAATATCATTCTGAACTGTTGCCCGAGTCAGATATTGCATTCCTACTTCAAGATAATACTTTTGACTGTTACCAAATCACCATGAAAGTCTTATCAGTATTGAACCATTTTAGTAGGAACTAGAAAAGTGTGTCCAAATGGACACAGATGTCTCCTAGCGGTATTTTCTCTAAATCAAGCACTTTTCACTATACATGTACATGCATGTTGTTTAGTGAAGAAAATTCTTGTGAAAATGGAGCAAAAATTCCCTTCTTCAGGTATATGTTCACATCAACATTGTTAATCTGTGAAAGTGAAATTAATCTTTCCATTGGTGTATGAAGAGTTGGACACACAATATTTGTATGTATGGACAGATAGATGGATCAAGGCTCTAGTGTTTAAAGTGTTAGTCCTTTATTCCATATACCGTACATGTAATTGTAATGTATATACATTTGTATGCCTTTGCAAACAGAGTAGACTCAGGTTAGACAGCTCCTGTAGCTGTCTGATCAGGGTCTTCTCTGTTTATGAAGTAATATAAGATATGATTCTGCAGTTTCTCTATGGTCAAGAATTCCCGTACATATGCCTTGCAAACCCTTTCCCTCATAGGCTATTTTTAGATCCAACCTCTTTGAATAAATCTACCGAAAAGGACTATTTACTAGAGAAAAGGAAAATTATAGAATTGTGTAGTATTGAAACCATTGTGATAAATATAGAGCATTTTGCTCTATCACAATGGTTTCAAGAAGTGACTTTTACAGAGGCGTAGAAAGGCATATTTATGGATGAAAGGGTTAATATTCATAGTCATCATTTCTTACATGAATATATTCATGAAGTACAATGTTAATGTATAAGCAGACAGATCAGTTAACTTAACCTCTTTGCAATATTAGCACTGTCAAAGAAGAGTACCAGTCTAAATTTACCAACATTTAAATTTCTTTTACATCAAATAAATATTCATTATTAAACTGAATATGAGAATTGAAAATAGACAAAGCAATTCTGAGCCATGGCAGAAACAGATCTATATTATTTTATTAGAAACAAAACAATGTAGGCCAAGATGAGTCGTCTCAACTCTTACAGGAGCCATCAGATCTGGGTCTACTTTGTAAAGGCATGAAAAGGCAGTTCTATCGGGTAAATATTTAACCCTTTCCTCCATAAATGCGCCTCTGTAAAAGTCGCCTGTGGAAACCATTGTGATAAATAGAGCATTTGCTCCTATTGGAGCCGTTTGATCAGGGTCTGCTCTGTTTGCTGATGGATATGATTATACAGTTTCTACCAGTGCCAAAAATTTCTATTTTCATATGCTATTAAAACTTTTTATTCTCATTAATGATCATGGCATCATTTCTTACATGCATATTCAAAATTATTCATGGAGGAAAGGGTTAAGACTGCAACAACCTACCTCAATGTGTCTTGATGATGACATAATTATGCCCATCTCTATAACAGTTCTTCAATACATGTAATCAGGTATTGAGGTTATGAAGTCTCAATTCATTCTTAAGCGTCCGATTGGTCAGATTTTGAGCTTGCTCAGATTCAGACGCAGGTTATAAAACCTTTTGCTGGAATCTTGATTTCATTCTTAAGTGAAACTCAAAATCTGACAAATTAGATACTTAAGAATGAACTTAATACTCAAACATTTCATAAACTTTAAAAAATTGAGTATTCAAAGGTATAAAGTGTATTACAACTGAAAACAACACGTTACTTTACTTTGATCATGTTTATTATATTGTATAAAGTGATATAGTGAAAATAGATTATACCGGTATGTGATACTAATAGAACCCATACAATCCAAAACATGCTTAATGTACACCAAATTAACACCGTTTTCCTAATTAACGCTTCCCTCGTCAATATTCAATTATTAAAGAAATAATGACAACACTTAATATCTATTAGAGGAATTTTTATAATGGTATATGAACACAGTATTTTTTGTAAACAGAGTAGACCCAGATCAGAAGGCTCCTATAAGAGCCGTCTGATCAGGGTCTGCTGTTTAATTTTGACATTATCAAGGTATGATTCTACATTTTTCGTCAAAGCCACATAAAAAATCCTTGAAAAGTTAATATTATAAAATTTCAGTTAATAAATATTTAAGATGTCATTATCTCTTACATGAATACTGAAACAAGGAAAGGGTTAACTCTTTGCACGCTAGTAACACATTCCTAACATACAGTTTGGGTCCAGATGAAACGCCAAATAATTTAGCATTGCATTGAATAGGAAAGCAGGATAAGATTTTCTTATGAACAATATTTTTGCAGATGATAAGTACTGAGTGTTCGATAATTTATGTAAAAAGGCAAGTAAGCACGCATTTCACATCAAACAATGCAATAATTTCATTCATAACATTCACTCTCCTATGAACGGAATCACATTGCTTTATTTCTAGGCAGAAATCAGTCAACTACATAAACACAACAAGAGCCGTGTGCGGCGCCAATGCTCGTCTGATTTGGTGCTTGTCCCGCTAAATTTAAAAAAAATGGAAACAGGCATACCAAATATAAATTGTCTAGCATATGTAGTTCAGAACTTATAACAAAATTTTAATGACAGCCAAGTTTTCAAAATAGTGACCTTGACCCGATTTCAGGTATTTTTATGTCATTTGTAAGGTCCTTACCAAAGCTATCTGAATATCAAAGGTGAATTGCCTAGCGTTCAAGAATCAGAAGTTATAGCAAAATGTTTATTAAAAACAGCCAAGTTTTCAATATAGTGACCTTGAACTTGACCCAATTTCATGTATCCTTGTATCACTTGAAAGGCCTTCACCAAAGCTATCTCCATACCATATCTGAATAGTCTAGCATATGTGGCTCAGAAGTTAAAACAAAATGTTGAAGTTTTTCAGTGATGGCCAACTTGTCAAAATAGTGACCTTGACCTAATTTCAAATATCTTTATATCAACTGAAAGGCCTTTACCAAAGCCATCTGAATACCAAAAATGAATTGCCTAGCATTTGTAGTTCAGAAGTTATAGCAATGTTAAAGTTTGTAAAAAAACGGCAAAGTTTTCGAAATAGTGACTGTGACCATGACCTGATTTCATGTATCCTTGTATCAAGTAACAGGCCTTCACCCAAGCTATCTGCATACCAAATATGAATTGCCTAGCTTAAGTACTTCATAAGTTATTAGCAGTATTAAAGTTTTGTTAATGACGACACGCCGCCAGCCCGGTTTTCGCCAAACTATAAGCCGAGATTTTCCTCGAAAAATTAGGCTAAAAATAAAGGGCCTTTACTCCAAAATTTTGAAATCAAGAGTTATGGTTCTTATGTAGGGGCCCTCTCCACAATGAGATCTACCCACATATAAAAGTTTCATGTTGATACCTCTTATACTAATCGAGTAATGAGCTACATTAAAGTTTCTGTACGCTGACGACGATGGAGACAACACCTACGACCAAGTGATCACAATAGCTCGATTTTCCTCGAAACAGACGAGCTAAAAATCATTTCTCTGGCAGGAGCGCCAACAACAATTATCTGTAATAAACTTCATAAAACAAGCAAGTATTGTCAAGTAATCCATCCTTCCCCACTCAAGCAGCAATTTTTCACTAAAATTGAGGTCACAAAGATACAACAGAATTATGCGATGCACCACCTTCCCAAGATGTACCCACACAATAAATTTGTAAATGCTAACCAAAGGGGTTGAGGATATTTCATGCATTGTATTTCAAAACAAATGTTAACTAAAACTGAAGTCAAGGTCACAGAGACAACAAAGTAGTATGCGATACTCCACCTTCACAAGATGCATCTGGATCTCCTCTGTTTGCAAAGGCATATTTATGGGTTAAAGGGTTAATATTTGGTATGTATAACACAGTTAAAGAGCACACTTTAAATTAATTTTACAGCTTCTCTTGCGTAGTTACAACTCTCTAAACCAGACTTTAGTAAAGAATTATAATGTAGATCATTTTAAGCAGGTGGCTGCTTAATGCCGGGTGCAAGTCATGAAGAAAGCTCCTTTGGGAGCTTTTTGCATGACTTTCATCCTGCATTAAGCTGCCAACTGTCTTAAAGACCTGCATTGATACTTATTTGAAAGTCAAGTTTCGAAGGGGTTTTGTTGATATAAGTCTTACACTCAGGAAAAGTAGAGTAAACAGCAAAATGACAGATATATAAAATTGTTTTTTAAAAAGAATGAACAGAGAAAAAGAGATCAAATTTGGTCAATTTCATTTGAAATGTGTATTTCCAACAATCATATTATTATTACATGTATTAACATTTATTTTGTTTAATAGTGGTGACTTGTAATTAACCATGCAAACAATTTGGTTCCAAACCAGACAGTATCCAAATAATTTGACTTATGGTTTTGAAAATTGGAGAATGTTAATTTCAAGAATTTGTAGCAGAAAGCAGTGATTGCAGACAATTACTTGTGTGAAATTTATTATATTTTTACAATTCATTAACCTTAACCCCGTTCCCTCATATAGACACCTTTTGATGTCCCTGCAGAGTAGACCACGATCAGATAGGTCCTTTATGAGCAGTTTGATCAGGGCCTGCTGTTTGCTGATTAAATAATACTGTCACAGACCTGATGCTGCAGCTTCTGCCATGGTAAAAAATGCCTTGTTAACCCTTTCCTCCATAGGCTATTTTTAGATCCAACCTCTTTGAATGAATCTACCCAAAAGGAGCATTTACAAGAAAAAAGGATTTTTTTTTTTAGAATTTTGTAGTTTAAAACCATTGCGATAAATACAGCATTTGCTCCTATAGGAGCAAATGCTCTATTTATCACAATGGTTTCAATAGGTGATTTTTACAGAGGCTTAGAAAGGCGTATTTATGGAGGAAAGGGTTAAGCTAATAGTCATACATTCATTCATTATTTCTCAAGAATTGATGTAAGAAATAATGACATCATGAATATTTATTAGCCGAATGATTACAATTGAACAGGAACACAGGAATTTTTTTTTACTTTTACTTTGACAGAAATAGTAGAATTTGATCTATATTATTCCTTAAGCAAACTGAGTAGACCCTGATCAGACTGCTCCTGTAGGAGCCGTCTGATCTGGGTCTACTCTGTTTGCAAATGCGTGGAAAGGCGTTTATATGGAGGAAAGGGTTAAAGAGACGATTCTAGAGTTGCCACAATAGAGTTTGGTGGAGAAATAAAGAGGTTTTTCATAATGTTCAACAATCTAATTCTTATGAATACCGGTATATGCATTACTGGTACATATAAAAAGGAACAGAGTCACAAGGTAGATCTAAATAACCCAACCACTTCAGAAATGGGCGATAAAACCAATTAGGCACACTGACCACGTTAAATCGAGGTCTTGGTGCAAAACTATTCTAACTCCTTCACAAGGAGTTAGAATAGTTTTGCACCAAGCCCTCGAAATGTACTGCAAAAATTTTAAATACCGTGATACAGAACCATATCAGACAAGAAGTGATTAAGGTCTACATGATTTGCAACTCCTACTTAGATCAGAGCAGTAGATAAGAAGTATGTAGCAAATCAAAGTCAATTAGTTTTTTTGCATTTCTTTGCCAAACCCATTCTGTGACGCAGACTTTCTTCAATTTCTTTTCAAATATGTAACAAGAAAATTAACCTTTTCCCTGTTCAATATACATGTAAGAAATAATGACATCATGATTATTTCTTATTTACAAAAACTGTAGAATCAGATCTATATCTATACCATCCCACAAACAAACATGGCAGAAAAAATTAAATACATTATAATGGCAAATGAACACTAGAATATTTGGCCACGCCAGAAACTAGAATGAATTTTACCTACAATTTTTTAATCATAAGCAAACAGAGCAGACCCTGATCAGACAGCTCTTACAGGAGCCTTCTGACCTGGGTCTACTCTGTAAAGATGTATTAATGGAGTAAAGGGTTAAATTAATATGGTTCATTTCGGAATCAATGCGTCATATTTGAAGATTTGGGAATGAATTAATGAAAACTGATGTCAACTTTTACTCCATGAATAATCATGCAAGAAATAATGACATCATGAAAATTAATCAGATCAATTTTACAATGGCATATGAACACAGGTATATTTGGCCATTGCAGAAACTGAAAAATCAGATCTATATGTAGATCCTGTTCTACAGTTTCGGCCATGGCAAACATTTCCTTTATTCATATGCCATTATAAAAAAATCATTTATTAACCCATTACCTTATAGGCTATTTTTAGCTACAACCACTTTAATTAAATTATTTAATCTACCGAAAAGGAGCATTAACTAGAGAAAAGGATTTTTTTAGAATTTTGTAGTTTGAAACCATTGTGATAAATAGAGCATTGCTCCTATACGAGAAAATGCTCTATTTATCACAATGGTTTCATAAAGTGACTATTACAGTCGTCAATATGAGGGAATGGGTTAAATATTCATGATGTCATTATTTCTTAAAATTAATATTCATATAGTAAAGGGTTAAGACAAAAATACATGGGACAAATTGTGGAAAAATTATATAATGATCATATATATATATATATTTATATATCTGTTTAACAGATAAAATAATGTAGCCAATTTTACAAAACACTTCGGACAACGGAACTTACATGCTATAAAGTATATTACTATGTAACCAGTAGCAGAAACACTGTCAGCAGTTTTTTTCAAACAATGGCATGAAAACATGTTACCTTCTCAGCAATGAAAATAATGTAGACACATTGGGAGCCAAATCAGAGACAAGAATTCCTCTACAATAATAGCCCTCTTTACCCTTTACTTGAAGTTGATGAATATTCTTAAATTATAACATATTTAAAGAAATAACATCATGAATATTAATTCAATTAATTCTTACACTGTCATATGAAAACTAGAATGCTTAGGCCATGGCAGAAACTGTAGAATCAGATCTATTTTTCTGCAGTCATCTCGTCTGGGTTTACTCTATTTACTCTTTCAGGCTAGGTGAATCCCCTCCCCCATATTAAACTAGAAAATTGTGTCTGTAAGACACAGCGATGCCCCCGTGGTAGTGCTTGACAGCTTAACCAACTGCACGTACAAGCATGACAAAGACAGACGGACGGACAGGTGCAAAACATAATGCCCCCTGACTATCGTCAACAGGGGCATGAAAATAAAAGTAGGTCCTCCAAACAGGACCTTAATGCTTCATTAATCATTTCCTGCATACAAACGCTTTTTCACACCTTTGCAAACAGAGTAGACCCAGAACAGACAGCTCCTACAAGAGCAGTCTGATTCAGGGTCTGCTCTATTTGCTTATGAAATTATAATAGATAATCTTTACAGTTTCTACCAATTTGAAAAATTCCTATGTACATATGCTATTATAAGAATTCAGCTAATGAATAGTCCTGTCATTTTCCGTAAAATTTCTAAAAATTGTGCATATGCCATTATTAAATGTCAACCAATTAATACTGATGATGTAATTATTAAATATGCCACTATTCATGAATCATGTAAAGGGTTAAACAATGATTTTACTGTATTAACCCGTTACCCATTTTTAGACCCAACCTCTTTGAATCAGTCTACTGAAAAGGAGCATTTACTAGAGAAAAGGATTTTTTTAGAAGTACATGTATGTAGTTTTGAAACGATTGTGATAAAAAGAGCATTTGCTCCTATGGAGCAAATGCTCTATTTATCACAATTGTTTCAGAAAGTGACTTTTACAGAGTCTGATATAAGTCTATTTCTATTATTTCTGCCATGGTCAAAACTTTCCTATCTCATAATATATAAATTTTCCTAATACATATTCATACACTCATTATTTCTAAAACGAATATTCCTCAGGAAACAAATTGAAGACATGGTTTCTCATGAGGTGCACATCTCCTTATTCCTGGTCAGTCTATCAGAATACAGTTCTCTTTGAGAGGATTAAGGGGTATAACATCACTGTCATCGTGAGTGTCACTTTCCCACCTTCTCCTCTTTTTCCGTGGAGATTCAGACGAGTAGTAATCTGACATCACTTTTATATCACTCTTACAGTCCTGAACAATTTTACCAGGTGCCAAGTCTCTCTGGTCATGACTTGCCTTGGTGCTGCCTCGATTTCCATCAGTTTTGAAAGTCGATAAATTCGGAACCACTAACACAGACATATCGCTATCTGTCTTTGAATGTGATCGCCTGAATTTAGTAACGTAAGACGGACTAAGACTCAGCCCAGTAGAGCACTCGTCTGATGCACTGCTTACATCAGAATATTCGGAACACGTGTGTGACAAAGATAGAGGCTCATTGTGAAATATACTCTTACTCTTCCCTAGAAAATCTTTAATCTCTGAATTAGCTTCCAATTTTGCTGAAATAAACTTCCTCTTTTTAAGAGGCAAACTGCTGCGCCTTAGTCTACTGCTAATGTTAGATTTTGTAATATCTTGCTCAGGCAGTGCAAGAAGATCCTCCAGTAAATGTGGAGAAGGCTTGGATTTTTCCATCAAACGCTCCACCTTTTTATCAAAGTCAGTCAAAGTATTTCGACCTTCAAGCTGTCTTGTACCTGGAAGAGTCCAGGTGATTTTCTCATCTGTCTTATTTTGTAGAGAATTTCTGTTTCTCTGCCTCAAGATTTTTTGAGACCGACCCTGCATTTCTATTAGCTTGATTTTTGAACATATGTCATGGGTTCCAAATGAGAGTCCTTTCCTGTTTTGTTCTATCTGTTTAGCCGCTCTCTGTGATGCTACAACATCATTCTCTATCTGGCAGCCTGCAGTATAATCAGATGAGGACAATATGTTTCTACTTTCTAGTTCACATTTTTCAGTATAACTGTCAGAGTCTTTGGCACCGGATTCTGCTGCAACTCTAGTTTTATAATCGGGCTCCTCTTCCTGAGCACCACTTTTAACATTTCTGTCAGTTTTAGATTTAAGTTTTGAGGTGTAGGTTGATAAAGCCATTCTATCCCATTCATCATCATTACTGCTTATTCTACTAGTGATCACATCTGATGATATTGAATGTCTAAATCTACGTTTCATTCTTGTCAGTATACCATCATTCTCAGTCACATTTGGTTTATCCTGGATCATCTCATTTTCTGCCGGAGGCCCACTGCCACTTGTTTCTTGATTTTTTGGACAGGTCATTGAACGATGAACACATGTCAAACTAACTGGTTCTCTTCTGAATATTGGAGAATCTGAATCACTTTTCTGTTCAGTGGCTATTTTCCTAAATGGTGAAAAGTTCATATTTTCATCAAGAAACAACTGTTTTGATCTACATGGAGAGATCTTGTCCTTATTATTCATCATAGACTGATTAAGACCTGCAACTACATCAGCTGTTTGGGAACTAGTACATAAATCATCCTGCTTGTCTGCAGTCTTTGATTTCAATCTTGGGCTACTTCTGACACTTGGAGAAGCTGACAAAGACCCAACAACGTTCAATGGGCTTGGAGTTTCTGTGGAGGGCTCAAACTCCTCAGCAGTATCAGTTCCACTGCTGCATGTATCTGTCGAATTTGTGTAAAATACAGAAGTACTTAGTGCACTTTTACCAAGTATCTCTTCAACATGTTTAGAGGGCCTATCTTCTGGTATGTGGTAATTGCATGTTTCAGCAAGTTTCATACCCTTTCTAACTGGAGTGGATTTAGTTATTCCTATATCTTGAGCCACAGGTGACATCTTGTTGACTGTTTCTCCACTAAAGTCAAAAGCAATTTGTACCTGGGAAGTAGGTGTAATTTCCCCATTCTTTGGGCCAACTTCTCTAAGCTCAGTCATTCTTTTGTTGGAATGCCCAGGTAAGGCAATTGGTGAGTCAGTTGTCAGTTTTGCTTGTATCTGCTTCCTCAAATTTTTTGCTGGTGAATCAGAGATATTCAGCCTACCATCATAATTCAGCAAAGTGTAACTTTTCATTTGAGAAGTTGTCCCATTTTCTATATCTATAGCTTGCTTGCCTTCTTGGATTTCTATAGCATCATTTGTACTAAGTGAGGCTGCTTCTCGTTTCCTCAAATTTTTTGCAGGTGAGTCACATACTGTCAACTTGTCAATAGTCTTCTTTGAGATATTTCTACCAGCTTCTGCATCTTCTGAATGAACAGCTGTCTTTGAGCAATCTCCAGAACTTGGAGCTACATCAGGAGTTTGTAAAATATCTGTTGCTCTGTCAAATAAAGGATCAAGACATCCATCAATGTTTGTGTGAGCTGCTTCTCGCTTTCTCAAGTTTTTGGCCGGAGAGTCACATACATTTACCATATTTAGCTTTTGTTTCTGATCATTATCATCTTTGGTTTTGTCATTTCTGTAATACTTGTGAACTTTCTTTCGACTTTCTGCTGATGCAGTACCATTATCTAAACTGGCTCGGTCTCCATTTTGAATCATATTTCTGGTCACTCTTACATCTGTGTCCAAAAGAGTAAGGAAGTCTTGTTCACTCCCAAAGGCCTCTCCTTTCCTGTCATTCATATCTATGGTAAGATTCCTGGGCTTCAGCTTACCCAGTCTAGTGTCTTTCCTCAACATTACCCTTGGTGATTTTATAATCAACTGCTTTCCTTTCCATTCAACCGTTTTTGGGCGCTTCACAGATATTTTGGTTTCATTCTTAACCAAATAATTTGAATTGGACATAGTGCCTCCAACATTTTCAGGACCCGTTGAGCCACATCTAAAACTTTTAACAGAAAACCTTTCTTCCGATGATGCCCTTTCATCATCACTTTGTGGTTTGATTTTAAACCATTTTGTTATCGAAGATTGAGAGCAATCATTCTCTACTGATTTTTTCTTTTTGTATTTTTTCTTTTCACCAGACAAGCCTGGACTGACTAATTTACTATTTCCAACAAGCATGTTTCTATAATCTTTAGCAGTATCACTCTCCTTATTTCCATTCAACTTCTCTTTACATGTTCTGTGTTCCTTCTTCACAAAGCTGTTAACATCTAATGATCTCTTTTTACCATTCGCCTTGCTAGTTGCCTTGTTGTTCCTATCATGAGAGTGAAGTTCTGATTTGAACATTTCATACGTCTGCGTCTCACACTTAGTTTTTCGTTTTTTTGTCTCACCACAGATGTTACTAACTGCACCACCGAAAGACAAGTTTTTTTTCTTTGTCTTTCCATTAACTGATTGACTCTTTGGTGTCATTTTCATGCGAGGAGACATTATGCTCTTCATTTCCTGGGGTGATAGTACAGGACATGGCATATCTTGAAATGTGTAGTTCTGACAAGGCAGTCCCTTCTTTCTAATCTTGTTGGTGGGGCCTGGGTATGAGCTCCCAGTCGTTTTTGCGTCTTCGGGCTCCAATAACGGCATTTCTGGAGACCTTTTCCCTTTAGGTGACTTTGTCTTTTTTTCCATTTGCACTGCAGAACATAAGAACAAACTAGAAACTATGTGAACAAGATTAAAACTAGGGATTAACCCCCACCTCATCATACTCTTTCCAATACATAAGTGTAATGTTATCAGGAGGAGACAATTAAAAAGCCCCAGGTGCACAACTCATGTTGGTGAACATTACACTGTGAAGTTTGGTGACTCTAGCCCTAGCGGATTCAGAGATATGCACAACACAAAGTTTGTTCAAAGTTAGGGGAAACCATTCAAAAAACCCAGGTGCACAACAACTCCTATTGGTCAACATTCCTGTCAAGTTTGGTGACCCTAGCACTAGTGGTTTCAGAGGGGGGTTGCATAAAAAACAGATGCACCACAACACATGCTGATTAACATTCCTGTGAAGATTGGTGAACCTAGACCTATTGGGAGACTTAACTAGACAAGAGCCCCATGTTATGTGTTATGCATTATACGCCCAAAGTCTGTGCTGTCGTAACTCGCACACTATTAACTGAATATTAATATTTACTATTATTTCATTATTAGTTGAAAGTCACTGTGACCTTGACCTTTGACACCACCAACCTCAAAATCAATTGGGGTCATCTACTAGCCATGACCAACCTTCCTACTAAGAATTAAGAAAGCACACCTAATACTTAATCAAGTTATTGAGCGTACAAGATTTTCTAGTTGAAGGCCATGGTGACCTTGACTTTTGACCTACTGACCTCAAAATCAATAGGGTCATCTACTTGCCATGACCAACCTTCCTATCAAGTATGAAGACAGCACAGCTCATACTTACCAAGTTATTGAGTGGACAAGATTTTTGAGTTGAAGGTCAGTGACGGCCTTTGACCTCAAAATCAATAGGGGTCATCTACTAGCCATGACCAACAATCTACTGAGTATGAAGACAGCTCACCTAGTACTTATCAAGTTACTGAGCGGACAAAAATATTTTTTGAGTTGAAAGTCAGTCACCTTGACCTTTGACCCACTGACTTCAAAATCAATACGGTGACCTTGACCTTTGACCTCAAAATCAATAGGGGTCATCTACTAGCCATGACCAACCTTCCTACTAAGCAAGAAGACAGCTCACCAAATACTTATCAAGTTATTGAGCGGACAATATTTTTAGTTGAAGGTCACAATGACCTTGACCTTAGACCTCAAAATCAAAAGGGGTCATCTACTAGCCATGACCAACCTTCCTACTAACTATGAAGACAGCTAACCTAATACTTATCAAGTTATTGAGCGGGCAAGTTACTTGACCTTTGACCGACTGACCTAAAAATGATTAGGGGTCATCTAGTAGCCATGACCAACCGTCCTACTAAGTATGAAGACAGCTCACCTAATACTTATTAGTATACATATCAAGTTACTGAGCGGACAAAATTTTTGAGTTGAAAGTCACGGTGACCTTCATCTTTGACCGACTGCCCTCAAACTCAATACGTTGACCTAGACCTTTTAACTGACTGACCTCAAAATCAATAGGGGTCATCTACTAGCCATGACCAACCTTCCTATTGTATGAAGACAACACACCTAATATTTATCAAGTTACTGAGCGGACAAGATTTTTGATTTGAAGGTCACGGCGACCTTGACCTACTAACCTCAAAATCAATAGGGGTCATCTACTAGCCATGACAAGCTTTTCTACTAAGTATGAAACCATTGTGATAAATAGAGCATTTGCTCCTATAGAAGCAAATGCTCTATTAATCACAATGGTTTCAAACTACAAAATTCTTAAATTTTCCTTTTCTCTAGTTAATGCTCCTTTTCGGTATATTTATTCAAAGAGGTTGGATCTAAAACTAGAGGTTTTTGTCACAAAAACGGATGTCTCCCCTCTAATAAAAACAATATGTAAAGGGAAATCACTAAAAATGTTATGGACCTGATGAATGATACTTCCACTCATTATGCACTTTCCAAACAAAATGATAACAGCTAATAACTCCAAAAATATTGATACCAGAGTTATGGCCCTTGTGCATGACACTTACTTTCATCATGCCCTTTCCATAAATAAAATGTCTTTCCAATAGCATCAGTCGAACAGGAGTTATTGATCGGCCAAAATGTAACAAAGGGCAATAACTCCAAAAGTATTGAAGCAAGAGTTATGGCCCTTGTTCATGACACTTTCTCTCATCATGCTCTCTCCATGTATGAAGTTTCAATACGATGGCAAGAGCCATGTAGGAGTTATCGTCCGGACAAGAAAGCGTTAAACAAATGTACAAGGGGCAATAACTCTAAATTTATTGAAGCCCAAGTTAAGGATCTTATGCATGACACTTTCTCTTATGATCTTTCCATGTATGAAGTTTCACTCCAATGGCATGTACCATATAGGAGTTATCGTCCTGACAAAAAATTGTGATTTTTTTTTTTACAAAGGGCAATAACTCCAATATTAGTGAAGCCAGAGTTATGGACCTTGTGCATGACACTTCCTCTTGCCATGATCTTTCCATATATGAAGTTTCAATCCAATGGCATGAGCCATATAGGAGTTATCATCCTGACAAAAAATTGTGAATATTTTTACAAGGGGCATAACTCCAGTATTAGTGAAGCCAGAGTTATGGACCTTGTGCATGACACTTCCTCTCATTATGCTCTTTCCATATATGAAGTTTCAATCCAATGGCATGAGCCATATAGGAGTTATCGTCCGGACAAAAAAGTGTGATTTTTTTACAAGGGACAATAACTCCAATATTAGTGAAGCCAGAGTTATGGACCTTGTGCATGACACTTCCTCTCGTCATGATCTTTCCATATATGAAGTTTCAATCCACTGGCATGAGCCATATAGGAGTTATCGTCTGGACAAAAAAGTGTGCGCTTTTTTTACAAGGGGCAATAACTCCAGTATTAGTGAAGCCAGAGTTATGGACCTTGTGCATGACACTTCCTCTCATTATGCTCTTTCCATATATGAAGTTTCAATCCAATGGCATGAGTCATATAGGAGTTATCGTCCGGACAAAAAAGTGTGAATTTTTTTTTACAAGGGGCAGTAACTCCTATATTAGTGAAGCCAGAGTTATGGACCTTGTGCATGACACTTCCTCTCATTATGCTCTTTCCATATATGAAGTTTCAATCAACTCACATCAGGCATATTGAAGTTATCATCCGGACAAAAAGTGACGGACAGACAGACAGACGGACAACTCTCACAAAAACAATATGTCTCCCCCATATAAATATGGGGGGAGACATAAATAGCGTATGAGGGAATTGGTTAATGATAGACAAACAAGAGCACCACATGAGGGTGCCAACGCTCTTGTTCGATTCTAGCCCTTGTGACTGTGAACAAGTATGTGAACTTTCATAAGAGTTGCATGAAAAGTAAAGCAGAAATAGCCAATGTTAAAATTTCCAGACAATAATGAACTTGGACGCCGGAGTTACAAGAATAGCTCATTTTCTTTTTCTAAAAAAACAAAACAAAAACAACAACAGACGAGCCAAAAATGGGTGGTACTTTTCTATATGGATCATGGAAAATCCACTTTAGGCAGAACGACCACTACACAGCATGCAGAGTTATTCACACTATAATGCTGAACATTCTGCAACACCCCACTCATCTCACACTCCTTTCAGAAACAAGAGTGTCAAAATGTCACAATATATGCCCTGTCTGGAAGTTGAAATGCCATTACTCCATATCAGGTGGCATAAAGTAAGGGGAGATAAATCTGGAGTGTCAAGGGCAATCTTACTACTTAATGAACTTGACTGAGACATTATGGTAATATACATGCTGACCAAATTCTAAATGGATTGGATTAAAGACATTCCCTTGGCCGGCTTGGGTCTTTACAGCTAACCTGTGAAAAAGCATGCAGCACATGGTAAGAGCTATAGCAGTTTGCCTGTCAAGAACCACTGGAGCGTTCCATGTGAGGCCCGTCTCTTACATTTGATGATTTTGAAATGATTAGATTGTCACTAATGCAGTATATGTTTTTATTTTTTATTATGGCAGGGCCTCTCTAGACAGAATGAGACGGATTGCCATATTTTGCACACTTGTATCATGCTTTTACTGTTACTTTCACGCCTATTGAGAACAATGGGGGGGGAATCATTGAATGGACCTGGGTAATGTCTTTAAGATTGTTTGAGAGAGCAGACAAGCAAAAGTTCACCGAAAATCATAAGCGGAGACAATTCTGGAGTGTCGGGCAATCTTGCTGATTATCAACCTTGATTTAGACATTATAGTAATAAACATGTTGACCAAATTTTAAAAGAATTGAATTACATTTATTTGAGTTAGTGAGCAGACAAGCAAAAATTAATGGAAATAGAGTAAAAAGGAGTAGAGTAGGGGGAGATTATTCTTGAGTGTAGGAGACAATCTTGCTCGCTATCGAACTTGACTGAGACATTATGGTAATACTCATGCTGACCTAATACTCGTGCGAACAAGCCAAAATTCATGGAAATTCATAAAGTAAGGGGGGATAATTTTGGAGTGTCTGGGGTAATTGTGCTGGTTATCGAACTTGACCGAGACATGGTAATATACTTGCTGACATTTGAAAAGGATTGGATTACATTTGTTTGAGTTAGAGAGCAGACAAGCAAAATTCACAGAAATTCATAAAGTAAGGGGAGATAATTCTGCAGTCTACAGGGAAATCTTGCCGGTTATCTACTTGACTGAGACATTATGATGGTATACATGCTGACAAAAAGGATTGGAATGCATTTGTTTGAGTAAGAGAGTGGAATATAGCAAAAGTTCACAGACAGACAGACAGCATCACGACATAATACATCCCGTCTGAAGACTGGCGTATAAAAATAAGTAAAATGTTTTATGATTTTTCACCTTTCTCTGTTTGTTAACAAAAGTTCAAAACCTGATTAAAATAGGAAAATAAACAAGAGCACTGCATGTGGATGCCAACACTCGTCTGTTCAACTGTAGTCCTTGTGATGGTGAACAAATGTGTGAAGCTTCATAAGATTTGCATGAACAGTAAAGAAATAATAGCCAACATGAAAGTATCTGGAACACAACGACAACAACGCAGATGCTGGAGTTACCACAATAGCTCATATTTTTTCCTTTGAAAAAACAGAGAAGCAAAAAGAAATTTAACTTTGTAACTGCCTGCAGCTAAAATATTGGCAATGTGTTGCATTTATAAAGGAAGACCCCTTATCCCTTTACTCCATAGATCCATATTGCAAACAGAGCACAC
This sequence comes from Azorinus chamasolen, assembly GCA_963576725.1. Lineage (NCBI taxonomy): Eukaryota > Metazoa > Mollusca > Bivalvia > Cardiida > Solecurtidae > Azorinus > Azorinus chamasolen. The sequence goes on along the minus strand of OY755235.1, from coordinate 23,271,469 downwards.
CCCAATCAGATGGCTCCTAGAGGAGCCATTTGATCAGGATCTGCTCTATTTGCTTATGAAATAAAATAGATCCAATTCTACAGTTTCTTTCATTATAAACAATGTGTTTAGAAACACTATGCCTCACTATTCGCGCGCGCATAAAAAAGTCTCTTGTTCCAAGTGCCATTATATTCAATTTATAAATAATCATGATGTCCTTACTACTTGCAAGAAAATTCATGGAGTAAAGGGTGATCTACTGCCCTGCAGATGTTCATTTTCATAAGATGCCCTCACCCTTTCTTTCCACACTGTAACAACTTGGGCATGTGTCTTTCTTGCGATACTTCACCAGATAGTTGCAAGCAATATGGCTGCCCTGGGATCCACACATCTCACAGAGTTTCAGCTCCCATTTACTGAAACATTCACAATATAGAATGTATGCCAAAAGCTATTTAACTAAATATATTTCAAATATCAATGGGGAAGAATTATCAAAATACCAAACCTCAGCAAAGTGCGGCAATACATGTCAGAAGGAAAGTCTACCAGTGGATAACATTTGTCATTTTGTTTAAAAATCGCTTCATGCATAACAAAATTAGAGCAGAAGAAATTTTGCCAACAGAAAAAGGGAGATAATTCAGTAGCAATTAAATGAAATTGTTATGATTGATTCCAGTATGAGTCCACTATTTAACTTATTAACCCTTTCCCTGTTCTATATTTAGGCCAGATTTCAATACCTACTGAATATTCATGGGCAAAATAATTATAAAGAAATATGGAAGGTAGAACATTGTAGCCATTTTAGAAAGTAAAGAAACAGATCTATCAAATTCCAGTAGCAAACAGATCTGTCTGATCTGGGTCTACTCTGTTTGCAAATGCGTGAAAACATGTTTATATGAGGGAAAGGTTAAAAACAGACACTTCATGCAAAACAAATTTACAGAGCAGAAGGTAAATTGCTAGAAGAAATCAGAAGAGGGGACTGGGGAGTTTACTATTGAGTAACATGTTTGTCAAATAATTTCAAAATTGCTTCATCCATAACAAAGATACAGAGCAAAAAGAAATTTGATCAGACACATGCGTCATGCCATAACATAATGCACCCCTGCAGGCACATTAAAAGGCAATAAATGTTGCAAAAGATTCATTCTTTAACAAAACTGGTAAGTGCACAGGCTCTCAGAGTATAAGATAATTGTTATCTTTTTATCTCATGAACATGAACAAGTGAGAAATATAGACATTTTATAATGGCATAAAGACTACCATGGCAGCAACTGTAGAATCATATCTATATTATTTCATAAGAGGAGCAGGCAGGACCCTGATCTGGGTCTACACTGCAAAGACATGAAAAGGCGTTTTTATGAAGGAATGGGTTAACTGTTCGCCAATTTTCTAAACAAATGGTCCTTTCAGTATCAGTTTTTGTGAAAGTCTGAAATTTTCAAGGGTCACTGTGGACCCTCCTGATGAAAACAAGGGGGTCATTTGAATACTATGTGGCCTTTTGTGGGTCATAGCATCCTTCAAACTATGTGTTTACTTGAGACCATTTGCAAGTTATCAAAAACAGAAAATTAATAAAATAAGATATAATTACAGTAAAACCTCTCTATAACGGCCACTAAATCACATAAAATATTGTGTTAAAGGCAGGTGGCTGCTTAAAGCAAGGTGAAAGTAAAACAGAACTCTCCTACCTGTCCTAAATACCAACTATTTAGCAGAATTTAGTGGCCGTTAGAGAGAGGTTTACTGTACTGTATGAATACTAATTGCCTCAATCTTTATAATGGCCAATGAACAACTTTAGACATATTGGGCTAAGGCAGAAACTGTAGAATCATGTCTATACTATTTCGTATGAAAACAGAGCAGCCCTGATCAGATAGCTCCTACAGGAACTATCTGATCTGGATCTATTCTATTTTCAATAATGTTTAAAGTTACCTCCTCAAGCAAAGGGTTAAACCAATGGAGTATCATCGATAAAAATTTTCAAACATCAACAAAGGCTATGTGTAATCCTAACTCCAGAAGGGCTTTTATCTTCACTTTTGACACACATTTTTATATATATTGTTTTCTTTTCATTTGGTTATTAACTGAATTTTTACAATGGTATATTTACACAAGCTTTTTTGTAATTGGTACAGACTGATGAGTCAGATCTATTGCAATTTCATAGGCAAATAGAGCCGCCTGTCCCAGAGGTTATAAAACTTTTTGCTCGAGTCTGAAATCATTCTTAACCCATTACCTCATAGGCTATTTTTAGATCCAACATCTTTGAACAAATCTACCGAAAGGAATTTTGTAGTATGAAACCACAGGGCTCAACATTAACCTACGTCCGACAGACATTTACTGGTTGAATGTCGGTCCGGTCTTGCAAATATTCCAAGCCACTAGCCCGACTTGTCGTATAAATCCCGGTCCGGTCACGATATGGATCAAAAGAGAAAGTAGAAGAAAAACACTTACAGACAGGTCACGTCGGGTTCATCTATAATTGTGCTTATACATAGTACGCATGTGCAAAAATACAGACTGCTCTTCGCGATATTTTCCCCACTGCTAACTAGCCTTTACAACACCACGTGGTGACCGACGTACGGATACCAGTCTTGGAATTTCGTATCTATTTTTGCTATCGACCGTTGAGGAAGTTGTCGCAAAAAAGGCGTCGGTACAATGTATTAATTTGCATGTAGTGTTCAATTGCAACATTTTGAAAACAATACATAAGTTAATACTCGAAATGCTGTATTGAATTAATCTCCCAAATAAATAAAACGTGTGCCAAAAAATTACGACATTTAGACTCCTTTACGTTTGATTACAATAACGTGTGGAAGATTTATCGTAAGTAAAATTCGTCTGTTGAAAGAAATGTCACTTTTAAACTTCGTCTTTACATTAAAATGCGGCGGTAGTAGCGATGACAATATAATAAATCGAAGGGGCCTACCAGAAACAAAGAATACGTATGAAAAAGAAATTCTTCCTAAATGGCTTGAGAATTTAAATGGCTCCTGATCCTGTATCGTGTTAATATAGCATTGTAGTGTCATATTTTCATGAACATTCAAACATAACACATTATTCACAACCCATAAACACATTTTAACAACCCTGCTCCTCTCTTAATCTTCTTGATAAAATGTATTTAAAGCAGGATTTGACACTTCATACAGGTTCAACATCTCACCAGTTTTTAAAGACCAAAATAGTTTATCACCAAGTCAGGGCACAAGAAACTTTGGTCAGGGCTAGTAGTTTTCAAAACCACTAGCCCGACCGGTCTAGTTAGCAAAAAAGTTAATGTTGAGCCCTGAACCATTGTGATAAATAGAGCATTTGCTCCTGTAGGAGCAAATGCCCTATTTATCACGGTGGTTTCAACAGGTGACTGTTGCAGAGGCGTCAAAATGAGGGAATGGGTTAAGCAGCTGATTGGACATATACTTGAGAATGATCTTATACTCTGAAGTTTTATAACCTTGGACCCAGAACTGGATTAATTCTGTATTGATATGAGGGAAAGGGTTGATAAGCAGGAAGCTTACGTGCCGTCCTTGTCATACTGGCGGCCCTCAGCACACTTGCAGACAGACGCATCACAGTTCCTATAACGTTCCAGTAGTTCTTGGTATGCGTTGGGCTCTGTCTCCCAGGAAGCATCTCTGTGGAATACAAACATCTTACAATGTGGGTTTTGAGCAAATTTATGACAACAATTCAAACACTGTATTGTCTTCTTCAATTTAAATAATGTTTTCCTTTCGCATCTTAACGCTTAAACCGCCAGCGACCTGACTTGCATTTGCAAATAACTTCCATCAAAATGAGTTGCTCGTTGTTTCATCAGGATCCAAGCTGTTTGATAAATAGTCAATACTTTCTCAAAATTGGATCAAATCAAAATTAGAGGTTTGTTTTGTGTCACAAAACCAGATGTCTCCCCCATTCATCCTCCTTCCAATACACAAGTGTAATGTCTGTATAGATATGTGAGAGTTATTGCCCTTGATAACTTAAAATTACAAGGTGTCACACGTATCTCTGAAACTGCTTAAGCTAGAGCCACCAAACTTTACAGGAATGTTCACCAGCATGAGTTGTTTCAACGAGATGTGCAAAACCATATAATTATATCAAGGGAAAGTTACCCATGGGAGACAATTTGAAAAACCCAGATGCACAACAACTCATGCTGGTCAACACTCCTGTGAAGTTTGGTGACTCTAGCCCTAGCGGTTTAGAGATACAAAGTTTCTCTATTTTAAAGTTATAATATCAGGGGCAATAACTCAACAATTATCAGGGGAAAACAATTAAAAAAACCCAGGTGCACAACAACTCAGGCTGATTAACATTCCTGTGAAGTTTGGTGACTCTAGCCCAAGTGGTTTCACAGATACACAAAACACAAAGTTTGTCTAAATTTAAGTCATCAGGGGAAATAACTGCAAAGTTAGATCAGAAAACCCTAGGTGCACAACAACTCATGCTAGTGAACATTCCTGTGAAGTTTGGTGACTAGCACTACTGGTTTCAGAGATATGCGCGACACAAAAATTCTCTAATTTTAAGTTATCATATCAGGGGCAATAACTCTACAATTATTACGGGGAGACGATTCAAAAACTCAAGGTGCTCAACAACTCATGCTGGTGAACATTCATGTGAAGTTTGGTGACTCTGGCCCTACTGGTTTCAGAGGGGAAGACATAATTAGCTAAGATTACACCACCACCAAATACGAGTAGACAGTTTTTCATAATGGGGTATGGGTTAACTAGAAATGTGTCCATACGACATGGATGCCCCAGCAAACTAAAGTTCTAGAGTAACAATCAATACTGACCCACTATTAAGGGTGAAACGATTAATCGCGATGTGAATTGAACCGCGATCTTTTGGCCTCGATTCGGTTCGGTTCAATTCGGTTCAACAGATCTAATTTTCGATTCGATTTTTATTATAAAAGGCTAGTTTCTTAATGATTGGTAGCGAAATGAAACTAACCTATGAAAATCCGCCGTGAAAAGTTGAAATACTTGTTTTCCCGCATTAGAGCTGTCAAAACAAACATACTCATCGAATTCTGATAGACCCTATTCGATTGGATGAAGGCCAATTGTTTTAGCCAATAAAATAACACGTTGCAATCGTTGCACTTAGTCTGATCGTCTGGGCGCTTTATTCAAGCGTCTTTGTGTTCTCTCAAAATGTCGGATGCTGAAGCTGTCAATCTACGTGCTACCCCGAACAACTATCGCTCCAAAATCTGGAGCTTTCAGATTTCGCGAGAGCAACAACACAAATAAACCAACATGTAAGATTATTTTACAAATATTCTCTGCAACACAGGAAATACAACAAATCTGTCAAATCGTATGGAACGGAAACACGGTATTGCAATTTACATTTCGTCTTCTTCCAGTAAACTCGGTTGCAAATTTGTGTATGCTTAAAATTTATGGAGCTGTGTATTGATAACTGGCTAAAATATACTCGCAGCAATGTCTAGTGCTTTTTGCTCAGAGACAGGGAGATGTCATATCTCTCTTCAACTGACAGCTATCTGTATCAGATGAAGAGACTTAACATCTCCTCCAAGTGCTCAAATTCTTTTTTCAGAAAAACTTACATGTTCTTCAAAGTTAGGCTGTTTAGTCAATTAGACAAGACTGATTATGTTAGTTTTACCATATTGCTTGGTTTTAGTGACCAGTTATAAAAAAGAACTTCCAAAAACAAACTGCAGACTTTGACTAGGCTATTATGATTTTTTCCACCTGTATATGTCCAAGCAGTCTGTTTTCAGAGTTGTTAATACACAGGATTTATTCGACATAGTGCATTCTTTTTATTACAGGATTTATTCGACATAGTGCATTCTTTTTATTACAATCTTAAATCGAATCGAATCGAAAATAATCGAATCGTGTTGTAAAAAATCGAAATCGAATTGAATCGATTTTTTTTTAATCGTTTCACCCCTACCCACTATCAACAGATTGTGTTATAGTAAAACATGTCCTAAGCTGCTATTTCATTTATTGAACATATGCATATGCAGGTGGTTGCTTAATGCAGGGCAAAAGTAATGCAGAAAGCTCCTATTAGAGTTTTTGGCATTACTTTTGACTAGCATTAAGCTACCACCTGCCTTACAGACCGATAATTTGACCACTTTTTGATGGCTTTTTAACCTTTTCCTCCATAAATACGCCTTTCTACGCCTCTGTAAAAGTCACTTTTTGAAACCATTGATAAATAGAGCATTAGCTCCACAGGAGCAAATGCTCTTTTTATCACAATGGTTTCAATAAACACAAATCTAAATTTTCCCTTTCTCTAGTAAATGCTCCTTTTCGGTAGATTTATTCAAAGAGGTTGGATTTAAACAAGATGTGCCTTTGACCCTGAACGATGACCTTGACCTTTGACCCATAGACCAGGGAGTTGAACGCGACACATCATCTTTGTGTGGTGAACATTTGCGCCAGGTTATTTTGAAATCCATTCACAGATAAAGGTATAGAAGGGATGTCATTATATTTAACAGGAATATTCGTTAGGCACAGGGTAAAATTCAATGCCATGTTATGCTAAACACAAGCAAAAAAATGCGGAAAAGCCGTATTTGTTTGTGTTGACCATGACCCAATTTCATGTATCCTTGTATCAACTGAAAGGCCTTCAACCAAGCTATCTGCATACCAAATTTAAATTGTCTAGCCCATGTAGTTTAGAAGTTATAACAACATTTTAATGACAGCCAATGTTTCAAAATAGTGACCTTGACCTGATTTCAGGTATCTTTATGTCATCCATAAGGTCCTTATCTGAATACCAAAGGTGATTTGCCTAGCACTCGTAGATCAGAAGTTATAGCAAAATGTTAAAGTTTGTTAAAAACAGTAAAGTTTTCAAAATAGTGACCTTGGTCCAATTTCATGTATCCTTGTATCAACTGAAAGGCCTTCACCAAAGCTATCTCCATACCATATCTGATTGTCTAGCATATGAGGTTAAGCAGTTAAGAAAAAATGTTGAAGTTTTTCAATGATGGCTAACTTGTTCAAAATAATGACCTTGACCTAATTTCAAATATCTTTATATCAACTGAAAGGCCTTTAACAACGCCATTTGTATACCAAAGATGAATTGCCTAGCATTTGTAGTTCAGAAGTTATAGTAATGTTTGTTAAAAACAGCAAAGTTTTGGAAATAGTGACCTTGAACTTGACCTGATTTCAAGTATCCTTGCATCAAGTGAAAGACATTAACCCAAGTTATCTATATACCAAATATTAATTGCCTAGCATTTGTAGTTCAGAAGTTATAGCAATGTTAAAGTTTTGTTAATGACAGCAGATTTTTGGGAATAGTGACCTTGACCTTAACCTAATTTCATGTATCCTTGTATCAATTGAACGGCCTTCACCCAAGCTATCTGCATACCAAATATGAATGGTCTAGCTTAAGTAATTCAGAAGTTATAGCAATGTTAAAGTTGTGTTAATGACGGCAATTTTTTGGAAATAGTGACCTTGACCTGATTTCATGTATCCTTGTATCAAGTGAAAAGCCTTCACCCAAGTTATCTGTATACCAAAGATGAATTACCTAGCATTTGTAGTTCAGTCGTTATAGCAATGTTAAACTTTGTTAAGAATGGCAAAGATTTTGAATAGTGACCTTGACCTAATTACATATATCCTTACATCAGGTGAAAGGCCTTCACCCAAGCTATCTGCATACCAAATATGAATGGTCTAGCTTATTAAAGTAATTCAGAATTTATAAGCAATGTTTAAGTTTTGTTAACAACAGCAAAGCTTTGGAAATAATGACCTTGACCTTGACTTGATTTCACATATCCTTGTATCAAGTGAAAGGCCTTTGCCCAAGCTATCTGTATACCAAAGATGAACTGCCTAGCATTTGTAGTTCAGAAGTTATAGCAATGTTAAAGTTTGTTAAAAACGGCAAACTTTTTGAAGTAGTAACCTTGCATGATTTCATGTATCCTTGAATCAAGTGAACGACCTTCACCCAAGCTATCTGCATAACAAATATGAATGGTCTAGCTTAGGTAATTCAGAAGTTATAAGCAATGTTAAAGTTTTCTTAACGATGACACGCCGCCCGCCCAACCGCCCTCCCGGTTTTTGCCAAACTATAAGCCGAGATTTTTCTAAAAAGAATCTGGTTAAAATGTCACTTACTGGTCTGGAATATAAATGCCATAGGTCAACATGGTGAGCTGAAAGTCTTCCTTATTGTTGCACATTGGACACTTAAAGAAGTACAGTCCGGCTGAATTACTATATGTCTGAAATGTAACATAATAGGATTTCCTGTGTATCAGTTTGCATACAAGAACATCATTAAAACCCAAGGAATCTTTCCAAAAGACACCAATAAAGGGACATAACTCAAGGAGAAAAAATTCATCCAAGTCTTTATGATACATGCACATCCTTTCTCATATCAACAGTAATTTTTGAGAAACAGAACAGGAAAGAAGCATGAACACATGTTGTAATGAAGTTTCAGAAAAATCTGTGTAATACCGGAGTAGTTTCGACAAAATTGATTGTGGTGTATCGAAGTATCGAAATATTCTATCTACCTATCAGAATTACAACTCTTTGTGCAGCAAACAATCACAGCAGCAGTTAATATCCAACTGGGAGCTCACTCGAGTGTATTAAGTATAACTTCTAACAAGAATCCAAATTCGTTTTTAGTCATGAAGATTGGTTGAAAGTTTCTTTTACCCTTGCCCCTAATCAAACACTTTTTCATACCTTTGCAAACAGAGTTGATCCAGATCAGATAACTCGTTTGAGCCATCTGATTTCTCTCATACAAATGCTTTTGCATGCCTTTGCAAACAGACAAGACCCAGATCAGACGGCTCCTCTAGGAGCCATCTGACCAGGATCTGCTCTGTTTGCTTATGGAATAATTATAGTTCTAGACAACAAATAGCATATGCCATTATAAAAATATTAATATTCATGTCAATTTTTCACAAGTTTTCAACAAGGTTATGAACTAGAGATGTCATGGTTAGACAAATCTTGAACCGTTTCCATCAGAATCCAAACAGTTCAACACCATCATTACATCTGTAAAAAGAAATGGAAGAGAGCCTGCTAAAAAAAATGAATTAGGAAGGCATTTCCTATTGAAAAAAAAAAACTTGCTCAAATTCAAAATATTGATATATGGTTTACCTGTATGCAGTCCCTGTGATACCAGTACTTTTTACAACATGGAGCCTGGATGCTTTCCACACAAGGGACAGCATTGACATGGGACATGCAAATGGAACAGGTCAGATTAGAGTCATCACTGGCAACCACCTCCTGCTGGGGTCGGTGAGCTTGACAGTAGGAGCTGGAAACATAAATATTTAAATCAAAATGTCAGAGTCCTAGACAAGAGGAGTAATATGGATATCTACGGGAAATACTTCTGCTTGTCTGAAAATTTTCTAAGGAGTACCAACAAGATAGGGTTTGGTTGAGAAATAACTTTCTGGGTTTTCTCTGACACAGCTACTTTGCTCAAGACCTGCATCTGGATCCAAACTGAAACAGTTCAACACCATGATTACATCTGTAAAAAGAAAATGGAAGAGAGCCTCTGACACAGCTACTTCGCTCAAGACCTGCATTTGATTAAGTGCCTGCGTCCACAGGACCCGCAACTTAATTGCTGCAGTGCTAGTAAATGTATTAGAATTAGACAAGTTTACAATTAATTTCTCAATACTACAAAACAAAAACATTCACGGTCTCTGAAGTATATTTCCAAGCTCCAGAAGCTTTTTCTCTATTTGCTTCATGGTTTTCTTTCTGATTCCAAATGTCCCCGACTTTTCCGTGACCTTTGCCAAAATTTCAAATTTGCTGGACTAAATTGAAAATTCCCTTACTTTTCCCTGAACTTGATTTTTTTTATTTTCCCCTGACTCTGGGAACTTTGAAAACAAACTGGAACCCAAACCATTCTAAGGGCGCCTCAGATTCATAGAGTTAAGGAACATGTGACCCCCAATTTCAAATCCAAGAGAAACACTGGTTTCGTCGGAAATGTCATTAAGAAAGTGTTTATTAAATCCACCCTGTGGCTTTATTATGCAGCAGACAGAAATCATTCAAACAAATCTGATAAACTGTCACAGAGTTTACTGTTAATTTCCGTGAAATTTGAAGGAAATTCATATAATATCGGTTTAAGAGCAGATGTCTTAAAGAAATCCCATTATAGTCAATTAAAATTTATTTTTTGCTCCCTTGACCTACTTATTCAGCAATCAGAACCAATTTACAAATCTGATAGGGTTCACCTACTGATCATTCCTGTGAAATTAAGTGATGATCCAGTCAAAGGTTTTGGAGGAAATGTTTTAAGAAAGTTTTGTTCAAAATATATTTTTAGCTCAAGTGACCCATTCAATCATTGGATGGGAATGATTTATAAAACTTTTGATATAAAAAGGGTCATCTGAAGATCATTCTTAATCTTGTGAAATTTGGTCATCTGCAGATCATTCCTGTGAAATTTGGTGGAAATCCATTTAGATGTTGTTTAAAGGAATTGTCAGATGAAATACATTTTTAACTCCCATGAAATACTTATGCAGTGGACAGGAACGATTGAGGAATTTCCAGGAAGCAACTTTTCTGCGCCAGGGACGCAATTTCTAGGCATGGGACTCCCATTTGCATGTAGCTGTGCATTCTTGGGACTCGCAAAAGGCTAAGTTCGCCCTGAAATTGAACTCGTTTTTCTGCCGAGTTCGGCAGTATGAGTTAATGGGTAAAGTATAAAATCAGTAAAGTTTGCTGTTTACCCCTATTTTCCATGATTTCGAGAATCCAGTCAGCGTCTATAGATGATCAGTCCTGTGAAATTTGGTAAAAATCAATTCTGCAGTTCAAGAAAGAAATTGTTCTTTAAAATCTATTTTTAACTCCTGTGACCTAAATATGCAGTGAACCAGTAAGATTTATACAAATCCGATAAAGGATTATCTATGGATAATGATTTTGGCACTTTGTCAATTGTGCAACGTGAGCTAAAATCACCCAACATATTGAGCTGGCAACGGTGTCCAGTCAGGGCTCAACATTAACCTACGTCCGACAGACATTCACTGGTTGAATGTCGGTCCGGTCTTGCAAATATTCCAAGCCACTAGCCCGACTTGTCGTATAAATCCCGGTCCGGTCGCGATACCGATCGAAAGAGAAAGTAGCAGAAAAACACTTACAGATAGGTCACGTCGGGTTCGTCTATAATTGTGTTTATACATAGTACGCATGTGCAAAATTACAGACTGCTCTTCGCGATATTTTCCCCACTACTAGCTAGCCTTAACAACACCACGTGGTGACTGATGTACGGATACCAGTCTTGGAATTTCGTATCTATTTTTGCTATCGAACAGGGAACACTGTTGAGGAAGTTGTCGCAAAAAAGCGTCGGTACAATGTATTAATTTGCATGTAGTGACAGTAGTGTTCAATTGCAACATTTTGAAAACAATAAATGAGTTAATACGCGAAATGCTGTATTGAATTAATCTCCCGAATAAATAAAACACGTGCCAAAAACTTACGACATTCAGACTCATTTACATTTGATTACAATAGCAACGTGTGGAAGCTTTATCGTAAGTAAATTTCGTCTGTTGAAAGAAATGTGACTGAAACTTCGGCTTTACATCAAAATGCAGCGGTAGTAGCGATGACAATATAATAAATCGAAGGGGCCTACCAGAAACAGAAAATACGTATGAAAAAGTGAATCGAAACTGTGAATTTCTTCCCAAATGGCTCGAGAATTTAAATGACTCCTGGTCCTGTATCGTGTTTAATGTAGCATTGTAGTGCCATATTTTAATGAAAATTCAAATATAACAGATTATTCACAACCTATAAACACATTTTAACAACCCTGCTCTTCTCTAAATTTTCTTGATAAAATGTATTTAAAGCAGGATTTGACACTTCATACAGGTTCAACATCTCACGAGTTTTTAAAGACCAAAATAGTTTATCACCGAGTCAGGGCAAAAGACATTTTGGTCAGGGCTAGTAGTTTTCAAAACCACTAGCCCGACTGGCCTAGTAAGCAAAAAAGTTAACGTTGAGCCCTGCCAGTGTGTATTTAACCCTTGTAATCCAGCGTACTGAAAAGCTTACTTTCTCTCCCGAAACATTAATAACATAAGGTTTGGTGGAAAATGACCATTTAACGTTAATATTTGAAATATGCCTCTATCTGTATCTCTGGTGAGCTCACCAGAATGTATCAAAGAACTGATGTAGGGTGTTGTTTCTTCTTCCACAGCCAAGATGAAAGGACTTCTTGCAGTTTTTCATCACACAGCCTATGGTAGCTCCCTGCTTCTTACAATACGAACATCTCTGCAATAAAGAACATAAGTATTATGAACACACATTTCAGGTTTTAGAAAGTAACAAGCAATTCACTGAATTGATATCTTCTGCCAAACAAGTGCTGGCCAAGAACGTTCTTGGTTAATACGTTTCCTTTGATAAATATCTATATTGCAAAACAATTTTGCGAGCGGGACTGGGATTTGAACCCCTAACCTCCGGATTGGTAGTCAAGCACATTACCACTAGACCACCGCACACCACTGGTGGAGAAATGACAATTTTATTATGTGAATACACATCTTTATCAATTGCTCCGGATTCCACTTAATATTGTTTCTAGTAGCATAAGCGAACTCTCAGTAAACAATCCTACTTACCAATCTGGACGCTCTTTTGACTTCCTTTGTGATGTCAGCAACCAAAAATCCCAGAATTCCTTCTTTTTCAGATTTTCCATTCTGACTAAGTCCACTGGAGAACAGCTATAAAGAACAGGTATGTAAGAAATCAGTTCAATGTTTCCTGTATCTGTTTGAATACAGAATTTTCAAAGTGGAAACTTTCATTATCATTTATTGGTAGAGTTCTTTCAGAAGGAAAGGATAAAATTTGCTACAGAGTTTTAATCTAACAAAACAGACTCTGACCAACCGGTTCTGCAAGGAGCTCTCTGATCAGAATTTACACTGTTTGTCAGCAGAAATATTCCCAATTTAAAGAAATAACAGATAGAAAAATCTGCCAAAGAATTCAACAAATTCAACCAACTTTCTGTTAACATTTGTATATATGCTAAAACAAATTTTTTAAGTAAAATTCATTTTAATTATAAAATACTTACCTGCTATGCTTAGCTACTATACCAGTATGCTTTTAACACCTTCCGGAATTTTTTTGGTGCACCACCTGCCTATGCCCTGATTTTGTCATGACCCGGACACATGCGGTCCGCGATTTAGACTTAATCACAATAATCCTCGTTCTAGTTCCGCAAAAATATAACAGAACGCAGAGCGGGGTGGGAGGTGGGCGTTACCTATAGCAGGTAAGTATTTTATAATTAAAATGAATTTTACTTAAAAAATTTGTTTTATTATCAAAAATACCTTACCTGCTATGCTTAGCTGAGTTTGCAGCTGAGGCGGGAAGGTTAGCGTGTTGCTCCCCATCACAGCAAAACCCATTAACCAAGGTTCTCAGCTAGTCTTCGTTAGTTATGGTATGAACTTTCACGGAATAGTGTACTAGTCAGTATGTTCCGTCGCAGTCACCACAGTTTGTGCCACCACTAAAGGGCCTAACATGTATAGATTATCATGTTGACTTTCGAACGAACGCAGATAGAACGTTGAAAAGGTGGTGGAATTCCTCCAAAAAGCCGCTTGTAACACATCCGCTAGGGGTGTGTGATTTACAAAAGCCCAGGATGTCGACAAAGCTCTGACTTCATGCGCTCTAACCTTGAATAGAGATAGATCTCTAGAAGAGAGTGATGAGTAAGCTTTCTTAATTGTCGAAGAAACCCAACGAGAGATGGAGGCCGCAGACACGTCCCCCCCCCCTTTTAAAGGGAGAAAAAGCCTTTTGCGTGTGCCGCGAAAAGGTTTCACTCTTTTCAGATAGAATTTGAGAGCCCGCACCGGGCACAATAGTCTATCCTCGTCGTTTTCGCCGCAGGTGCGGGAAAGACTGGGAATCTTAATCGGCTTAGGAGCCGTAGACGGAAGCTGGGTTTTGGCTAAAAAGCCGGGTTGACACAACAACGTAACCGAGCCGTCTGAGGAATCAAAACGAAGATGGCGATCCTCTACAGAGAAAGCATGAAGCTCACTTCTGCGCTTGGCTGAAGCCATGGCTAGAAGGAACACTGTTTTCCAAGTTAACAACTGTAGGGTCGCTTGAGCCAATGGCTCATAGGGGGCCTTAGTCAGAGACCAAAGTACACAAGCTAGATCCCACTTGGGAGCAAGTGATCTGGTAACTGGACGTTTGAGTTCCATTGCTCGTATGAGCTCGGAAATCGTAGGGTCCGAACAAACCTTAGAAGATTTGTGAAAGGCCAGGGTTTGAGAAAGCATGGATCTATAACCTTTGATGGAACTAAGCGACAGCTTTTTCTCATCGAACAGGTAGATAAGAAAATCCGCTATCCGTCTAGTAGAGGGATTGAGTGGATCAATTTGCCTTCGAACACACCAATCGGTGAATATGTTCCATCTGGAGTCATATACCGATCTGGTGGATTGCCGTCTTGCAGATGCAATGAGGGCTGCTGCTCTCGAAGAAAAGCGTTTCTTACGGAGAGATTGCTGGATAACGGCCAGACGTGTAGGTGGAACATGTCTGGGTCCGCGTGTCGGTTGCCTCTCTGTGACAGGAGGTCTGGCCTGCTGGGCAGACTCCTGGGGAGGGCTCTGAGCAGACCTAGGAGGTCGTTGAACCATGATCTCCTGGGCCACCAGGGGGCCACCAGGAGGATCTGGCAATTGCTCACTCTGATCTTGGCTAGGATCTGAGGGATCAGGATTGGCGGGGGATAGGCGTAAGCGTCCAGCCGGTCCCAATCGAACGAAAGCGCGTCTACTGCCCAAGCCGCTGGGTCGTAAACTGGGCTTACGTACAGGGGGAGGCGGTGATTGTTCCTTGTTGCGAACAGATCGACCATTGGCTCTCCCAGCTGATAGAATATCAGATTCGCTACTTCCTGATGGAGTGTCCACTCCGAAGGAAGAAGCTGGTGTTTGCGAGACAAACCGTCCGCCAATGCATTGAGGTGACCCGGAATGTGTTTGGCTGATATTGAGACGTTGAGGGCCCTGCACAAGTCCAGGAGGACCTTCGTCTCTTGAAACAGAGAGCGGGAGTGTGTTCCCCCCTGGCACTGTATGTAAGACACCACCGAGGTGTTGTCTGTCGACAGTAAAACGCACTCGTTTCGAATGTGCTCTTGGAAGTGGAGGACAGACAGATGAGCTGCCCTCATTTCCAGATTGTTGATGTGGAGCTTGGTTTCCTGTGGAGACCATGTGCCCGACACCGTCACGCTGAGTGGTTCCAGGTGGGCTCCCCAGCCCACCATGCTTGCATCCGTGATGAGATGCAGGGAGGGTTGTGGAGGGAGTAGTGGAACTCCCTCCAGCAACACTTGCTCGTTGAGCCACCAGTGAAGGTGTGGAACCAGGGAAGGGAGAATAGGAATCAGAGCTAGCTGATTTTCTCTTGTCCACTTCCAACGATCTGACAGGTAGATCTGTAGAGGGCGGAGGTAAAGCCGCCCTAGAACTACGAAGTCTGAGACAGAGCTCAGGATACCGTTGAGAGATTGGAACTGTTTGGCAGTGAGAAAAGGTTGAGACAGGACCCATCTGACCCGCGTCAGAAGGTCTGCGATTCTCTGCCGAGAAACTCTGACTCTGTTCGTTTGTGTGAGGAAATTCATTCCCACAAACGTAAAGTCTTGAGTTGGAACTAGTTCCGATTTCTTCGCGTTGAGGAGGAGCCCTAAAGAAAGGAGCTCGTTCCATGCGAATTGTAGGTTGGACAACAGTACTTCGCGGTTCAGTTGGTGTAGTAACCAATCGTCGAAGTACTGAAGGAGTAGGGCACCTCGCAGACGTAGGTGTGCACCTACAGCAGCCATGAGTTTTGTGAAAACTCGAGGTGCTATTGCCAACCCAAACGGCATAGCACGGAACTGGTACACCTGGCCGCGATATGCGAACCGTAGGTACTTCCGGTAGCTGGTGTGGATTGGGACATGAAAGAATGCATCTTCCAGGTCCAGAGACACACCCCAATGCATGGGTCTGATGGATTTCCGGATGAGGGCCGGAGTCTCCATTTTGAAAGTGGGCTTCACTAGGAAGTTGTTTAGCACTTTCAGGTCTATGACGGGTCTCCATGAGCCGTTTTTCTTTTGTACAAGAATGAGACGGCTGTAAAAGCCCGGAGACCGGACGTCTTGAACCATTTCCACCGCCTGTTTTCCCAGAAGACCGAGAATGGCGTCTGGGATATGTGGATGCGAAGATACCAGTTCGATTGGAACGCGTGAGAGAGGCGGCCTTTCCTTGAATTGGAAGGTGAGGCCGCTTGACACAAGGGAGTGGACCCACGCGTCTGTTGTTATTTGGAGCCAGCGTTCGGTGAAGAACACCAACCTGGCTCCAACTGGTATCTCCGGCATCGGAGGCGGGGGCGGCAGAAAGGGCGAGTCCCTAGGGCTGGCCCTTTGGAGGGCCGCCCTTGTAGGGAGAAGGCTTGGAGTCCTTAGACTCGGCCTTCGAGAAACGGCCTTTACCGGGGCCCTTCTTAAATGAAGGTTGCCGGTTCTGGCCTCCAGGAGGGGGGATGATCGAGCGCCTATTAAAGGTGCTTTTTCGTCCTCCCTTCCTGGACTGAGGGGCTGCTGCGGGGGATTTTGAAACAGGTTGTTTAAAAACTCCGCCCGAGCGTTGGTTAATGCTACCCCGTGCCAACGAAGCGTGCAGCTGGTCGTCCTTGTCTGCAGCTAACGCAGCGTTGATGCGCCCCCAAACAGCGTATCAGCTGTAAAGGGGGCCGTCCTGAGAGATGTCATACCCGGTTCCAGCATGAAACCGGGTGTGATCGTATCGAGAACCATGTCTCGGCGGAAACGTAACATTTCCGCCATCGACGACGCAGAGTTGTAGGACAACATCTGCGTCGTGCGAGACAGGTGGATGAGAAGTGCCCGAAGTTCTTCGGGCACTGCATCCGTAAGTTCACAGGACATCTCAAAAGCAGAGGCTGCCATCAGGTCCAATTGATTGGCCAGCCCTAATGCCTTCCTCTCGCGTAATTCCCACGACTCCAGCATGGAGTATGGAATACTAGCGACTGATGAAGCTGTGGGGACTGAAATCTGCTTCAGTTTCCCCGCGTCATTGTCTAGGTGGGGGATCTTGGACAGATCTAACCCTGTCTTGGGATCAGGCACAGGAGGTTTATAACTCTTGCCACCCTCCACCGGTTTAGGATCCGAAGAGTCCTTTGGGGCTTTCCAGACCTGATTGGCATTGACTTTGTTTGCCAGCTCCAAGGCCTGGAAAACCGCCGTGGTGGTAGAACCGATCGGTAGACGTAAGTCTGCCCGCGCGGAGCGGCCGACTCTGTCGGGCTCACGCTTGCGGGCCCTCCTCTCGGTGACAGTTACCGGTTCCCCGATAACTGTCTGAGGAGGTCGAGGGCAACTCTCCTCATCTAGTGAACTAAACATGGCCTCATACACCTGGTTGATTGGGGCCAGGTAGTATTGATCTAGCTCCTGTCCCGCTTCTGAGCCATCTGGTTCAGAGGGGGGGGGATCAGGGCGATCGCCATTACTCATGGACAAGTCCGGATGTAGTTCCGGAGGGGCCATAGTGTCTCTATTGCTGGGTACCACAGTGACATTGTCACCTTCCAGCATAAGAGAGTCGTCAACCGGTGCCCTTATAGAAAGGGGGGGCGACGGTGGCCTGTTAGGAAGAAACGCAGGGAGGCTCGAACTAGAGACCGGATTGTGTATCAACGGCCCAATGTTCGCCATCTCCAGAATGCCAGATTCGTTTCTTATCCAAATAGTATTTGGATTTGAAGGTGTGGCGTTTGACGGGAGGCTCTGTGTGACTCTATTAGAAGTCATATGAGGCCTCAAACCGTGTGCCGAAGTCAATTGGGTTGACTGATTTTGCTCAATTTGGTTTGCCACTACCCTATGTGGGTGTGCAAGGCCGCCAGCGGTTGTCCTATTGATACAATAGGAATGACCGGGGGCAGATGACCGGGGTGGCAAAATTTGTATGTCGGGGGGGGGGGGGGGGGGCATTTCTCTTTCCGGTGTCACCGGAAGAGTTGCCTGGCGACCGCTCTGTTTATGCACAGGAGTAGGACGTGTAGAGCGTTTAGACTCATGTCTACTCTTGGATGGAGAGAGGTGTCGGCGAGATGATTTCGTGTGAGATACTCGCCTAGACCAATGCCTCCTATGAGAGCGCGATCGACTTCTAGATGTACGCCGTCTAGAATCACTTCTAAAATGTGAGCGCCGACGTCTCGAGGGGCTCCTCGAACGTGAACGGCGTCTAGAATGGCTTCTAGAATGCGAGCGCCGACGCTTGGAAGAACTCCGAGTGCGCATGCGCCGCCGGGAGTGTCTCGAATGCGAGCGCCGACGCCTGGAAGGACTCCTAGTGCGTTTGCGCCGCCGAGAATTACTCCGATGGCCTCTCCTATAATGGTGAGGGCTTGTGGAGGATCCACTTCCGGAAGAGCTTGAACTACTTCCGGTTCGGGATGAACCTCGGGAGCTCACTGAATGTCTCCGTGAATCACCGCGGCTTTCTCGCTTCTGGGGCGTTTCATGCCCTGAAGGTTTAGCCGGAGATCCGCGAGTGCTATTGTGCAGAGCCGACATGGTAGTGTCTACATTCGGTTGATGCACTGTGCGGCACAAATGCGGGAAAAGAAAGTCCGATGGCCGGCGAGTGTCTGCGTAAAACGCAGTCTCATTATCGCCGGGCAAATTAATCTGCCCGGGATGACCGGAGTGTAAACCCGGGCCGGGTAATTTATTCCCGGAGCCGGGACCCGGCGAGTCATGGCCGGAGCCGGGACCAGGTAAGACCGGGCCGGGTAATTCACCCGGTAAGTTTTGGCCGGGGTTAGGTAAACCCGGGCCGGGCAAACTTTGCCCGGAGCCGGGACCCGGCGAGGCATGGCCGGAGCCGGGCCCAGTCAATTTATACCCGGCGCCGGGTCCGGGCAAATTTTGCCCGGAGCCGGGACCCGGCGAGGCATGGCCGGAGCCGGGCCCAGTCAATTTATACCCGGAGCCGGGTCCGGGCAAATGTTGCCCGGTGCCTGGCGAGGTAAAGGCCGGGCCTATGACGTCACCGGGCAATTCCTGCCCGGTGCCACGTGCGAATAGGTCGGCACCTTTCCCAAGTGATTTGGGAGGGTTGGCAGCCGATAATTCGGCTGCCGAGTCGCTCAGCAGTGGCGAGCGATCCCTTGATCGGGCCCCCGCCACGCTGCGACTGGAAGCAGACGAGTCGGACCGCTGCGAGCGTGCATCTGTCGATGCACGCTTTTTAGCAGCCCGGCTCGCATGCGTCCGTCTGGAAGCTGCTTGCTTCCATTTCTCCTGTGACCACTTAATAGAAGTGTCGCAAGGAGATGATGCTCTGCAACCACAGCAAGAGAGACAGGTCTTGTGAGAATCCCAGTCTCCTTTCCTGTGGTTGCACGCGCCTCGTATTTGGGGCATTGCAATTTACGAGAGCTTTTGGAGTAAAATCAATTATCAAGTACCGAATATGATATGATTAATTCCAATAATTTGGAGCGTATCCAAAAGTATTCGAATTAGTCTTCGAATTTCCAGAGTGTGGTGTTTGTTCTGACTGACCTTATCTGTCGATACACGTCTGTACAGTAAGCCTTCCGGAAATAGAATGAGGATTATTGTGATTAAGTCTAAATCGCGGACCGCATGTGTCCGGGTCATGACAAAATCAGGGCATAGGCAGGTGGTGCACCAAAAAATTCCGGAAGGTGTTAAAAGCATACTGGTATAGTAGCTAAGCATAGCAGGTAAGGTATTTTTGATAATAAAATAGTAGGTAAGAGAAAACTTTCTTATTTAATAAGTTATTCAATATTCAGAAGGAAATTAACAGAAGGAAACTGAAGAACTTTAGTGAACAATCACATACCCCAGAGAAAACAAAGTGGTTCCCAATGACAGATTCCTCTGAAAATCGAGCTCATCCAAGCATTCAAGACAATTCTTTAAGCAAATTTAAGATATTTTTGTCAAGAAATCAGTGCTAGATAAGCAACAATGTATTATGATACACAGACAGACTGACAGGTCAAAAACTATATATCCCGAATTCTTTGCGTTGGATATACATGTACATACAAATACATACAGTTGAACTTCCGATATCTCAAACTTCAAGGAACCATACAAATTACTTCGAGATAACAGAGGTTTGACTCATCCGATATCTTATCTGAACAACTTATTTAGTTCACAAGTGAATGCAGATCCAAAGTATTTCTGAGCTTTCAGCATAACTTTCGAACTGCATTAAGCTGTCACATGTGTTTCTAGATATGTGTAGTGATACATTTCAGAACAATTCTGTATTGCAAATTTGGAAGGACCGAAATTTTACTTTGAGTTATCCCGAAGTTCGATATATCGAAGTTCGACTGTATATAGCTTTCCTCAAGATGCCTTTTCTCTGGAGTTCATGAAATTTGAACATAGTATAAAGACCTGCTACAGCCAAATAAGTGAATAGAAAATGGCCATGAAAATGGTTATAGCCCATCATTTTAGAAACTAGTCCCTTCCTTTTACACATGAACACATGAAAGGTCCCCTGGTTTCTAAACCCAAGGCAGAACTATGGCAGTGTCTATTCTAGGGATGGGGAGATTCACCCACTTTATTGAAAATTGCCCAAGAGTTTTCATGGGAGGGGGAATTTTCTATGTAGGTTAAGAAGGCAAATTCACTTAAATTGGTGCGATATCTGACTTTTACACCCCCCCCCCCCCACCCCATTTTTGAATCCTAGAATAGAAACTGCTATTGCCACTTATTTTGATAGTGTACTAATGGAAAATTCCTGCCCTGCTTTTCATACATGATGAATGTGTGATTCAACATAAATACATACCATACAGAAGTAGTGTGCCCGGATGCCTGCCTTGGTGAGGAGCTTGCCAAACATGTCCTCATCCTGCCTGGATTCCCCACAGAACACACATGCCTTCTTTCCAGCTGAGATACACAAAATATATCAATCATTCTTGTACAGTAAAAACTTGATACTATGACATTTTAGTAAGGAGAAATTTTATGTCTTTGTAGGCAGGTGGCTGCTTAATGCAGGGTTAAAGCCATGCAGAAAGCTTCTAGGAGTTTTCTGAATGACTTTCACCCTGCATTAAGCTGCCACCTGTGTTAAAGATCAAGAATGGCATGTATTTTTCGAGTTTTTAATGTATATACATGTATATTATACAGTAAATGCACTCATTAAAATTATTTCTTTTGAGTATTTATGGACTTTATTTGGGTGAAATACCAAAATACTCCATTATAAATCTGTTCCTCTGTAAGCATGAAAACATTCAATGCGCTTCACTTCAACTCTTTCCCTGTTGAATATTCATGTAAGAAATAATGACAAAATGAATATGACATGTATTAAGAGTGACTATTGAGGGAAAATGATCATCATGAGAGTATTGTGGTAGTCAAAATACTATTATACTATTGCAATAATTTAGAATCTATGCAATACTATTTTCATTGAAAGAAGACTTTACATTGGAGTAAATAATGATGAGAATTTAATAGACTAGTCTAATAAACAAAGAGTCACAATCATAATTTGCACACGTTCGCAAACGTGTAGTGATTTTTCGGTACCGGTGAAAGTGTGCCATATAACGTCTTTCTCCTTTAAATTTTGAAATTATGCAGTGATTTTCGTGTATTACTTTGAAATTCGCAACATTTTAGGTACTTTTAGACCTCTCGTTCAAGCAGACTCTTGCTATGAGAGATGAACGAGAATAACTTTTCAAGAGTATTTCAGACAAAAACAGCTGAGTGTTCCGATTATTAATTAATTTCACAAATCACTCGCCCCGATTTCCTTCACTACGAAACAACACTGGAACGAAACGAAAATGCTCAACATCCACAACTAAATGAATGTCGACGAAAGGAAAATTACACAAAATAAACGACATAACGATATACACTACGACTGTTCAAGGGATATGTCTAAATAGTTTGAAACAAGTTTTGAGATTATTGTGAATGGTCTGTTGAATGGACACATACAAATTATGTAGTGAAACTCTGTCGCCGATGTGAATGGTGTTTTCCGTTATCACTTATATAAGGAAAGAATGGGTGCATTATATATCATAATATGCATTATACAAGTTGAAGTTTATGATAATGTTAAAAAAGATTACACTGACTGTGAAGAAATACGCTTCTGTTGTCGTCAAACAATGCTCTTAGGAAATGACAGAAAATGCTTTCGGTTCTTTCGAGCATCGCGATAATCCGAGGTTTTTGCCGATTCCCGGTGGTCCTCGAAATATCGCAAATATACTGTATTTGAATGAATAGCAGTCTATATATATATTTACTTTCAATTAACATATTTTGTGGACAATTTTGCATGATAATATTTCATACTAGTCTGTATTAGTGAAAAAAACTAGAAAATTTTGTCTGTAAGACACAGTGATGCCCCCACGGTGGTGCTTGACAATGAAACGAGTGTTCGGAGGAACACATGTGTCACCTGCCCGTAGCTGACACAAAAACTGTTAATATGCTGGAGTGCAAAAATCAGAACAAAGGGAAACAAGTTAATGTTGTATTGCTATGCAATACATGAGTCCCCCATCGGATTAAAAAAAAATCCACTGGCCCATCCAGCCATGGTGTTGTTGACAATGGTATATACAGGTAAACATGACAAACCTGAATGGTATTTGTAAATATAATAAGAAAAATAACAATATGACAAAAGGGAGATAACTCCAAATATAATGATGATAGAGTTACCCGGTATGACCCTTGTGCATGACACTTCATCTCATCATGCTTGTTCCATATGTGACGTTTCAAATCAAATGAACAAGTAGATAAAGAATTATTGTCCGGACAAGAAAACATGAAAAAGGGGAATAACTAAAAAATATTGATGCTACAGTTATGACCCTTGTGCATGACACTTCCTCTCATCATGCTTGTTCCCTATATGAAGTTTCAAATCAAATGATCCAGTAGGTAAAGAGTTAAATGTCCAGACAAGAAAATGTGAAAATGGGGATTAACTCCAAAAATATTGATGCTAGAGTTATAGCCATTGTGCATGACACTTCCTCTCATCATACTTGTTCCATATTTGAAATTTGAAAGTTCTATAATGGAATTAGTGTAGAACTGAGAGCCAAAAAAGAAAGTGTGACGGACAGACGGAAAAGTGATCCACAAGTGACACCGCCTCTCGGCAGGCGACACAAAAACTGTGACAACCAACTGCATGTACAAGCGTGACACACAGACAGACAAGTATGACACACAGATGGATAGGTGCAAAACATAATGCCCCCGACTATTGTCAACGGGGCATAATAATGAAAAATAAATTAGTTTACAAAGCTTTTTTGATTACCGGTATTTACTAGAGTACATTTTTATCCCAGCAAAAAAGTGATCATTATTATACATGTATATAAATAGGATAAATAAGCTGAAATTCATACAATGAAGTGGCTCTAAATCATACCTTGTAATACAGCTGGTAAATTGCAAAATAAGACTTAAGCTTATAATTTCAAGGCAAATCATTGGAAAGTTTTAAAAATGTTCTGTTTTAGTGCCTTTGCATGTACATAAAATGTTTGACTATGCTCCAGCGAGGACCATGAACACCAGAAGAAGAAACTGGGATGGCTGATTAATATGGAATATAAGACTTTTTAGACTTGCAGTACAAACACCAAGGGGCAAAATATGTTACCTTTTTGTCTAGGTGACTTAACTGGGCTTGTCATTGTTATTCATACTCCATTTGGCCTGGAAATATATATACAAAAAAAATATTTTTAATCCTTTACTCTATGAATATTTATGTAAGAAATAATGATGTCATGAATATTGATTAGAATAATTTTTAAAATGTTATAATGATATCATCATAATGTAATTAACATGTACATGAAAATTTTGCAAAAGCGGAAACTACATGTATATCAATTATCATTCCATTAGCAAACAGAGACCCAGATCAGACGGCTCCTATGGGAGGTGCAATCATGGGGTAATGGATTAAACAGTAGGTGTAAATGGAGATCTCAATGTAAAACTTCAACAACAATCTGCTGAGAAAACTAAGAAACTCCATAAATATGCCATCCTATGCCTAAGTTGCAAATAGAGTAGACCCATATCAGACCCTGAGAGGGTCGTAATGTTTGATTCATGGACTGGACAAGAGTAAATTGAAGTGTTTATTTATAGAAAACTACAACAATAAAGACAGTAACCATTCCGTATTATAAACTGTATGAATGGCTCACTGAGGCAACACTATCAGGAATAGATGTCATCTAAAATCTGGTATTTTGAACAAAGGTGCCAGACGCATGCTGGGACTCACCCACAGACAACCCCCCCACCACCATTTATGATCGAAGTATGCAAAACTAACCTAAACCTATCTATTTGTACCATAGACCACTCAGAAAAAATGCAAGAAAAACACGACTCAGAAATTATTTTTTTCTATACATGTATGTATTGAAAGGTAGCTAACTAGGCCAGGTCAGCGCGGAGAAAACAAGTCATTTTTTTCAAAGTCTTACAGCAAAGTCAATTTTTGTTCAGATTCATGGTCATGCAGCGATAAGAGTAAGCAATATTTGAGAAAGGCATTGTGCCAATTAGTATATGGAATTTGGAACCGATCAAGACCAAAATGATTGAAATCCGTGTTGAATTGACTTTGCTGTAAGACTTCGAAAAACATGACTTGTATTTTCCGCCACTGACCTGACCTAGTTAGCTACCTTTCAATAAATGTATAGACCCGAGAGGAAAAAGAATTCCGAGTCATGTTTTTCTGAGTGGTCTGGGGTACAAGTAGACAGTTTTAGGTAGGTTTTGCATCATAAATGGGGTGGAGTGGGGTGGGGTGTGTGTGTGTGTGTGTGGGGGGGGGGGGGGAGTTCTGTGGGTGAGTCCCAGCATCATCAGGCACACCAAGCAAAGCTGAAGTCCAGATCTGTTGAGTCATTCAGTACAGCCTTACAATTATACTGATAACGTCACTAAGCACATGCTGTGTACATATCTTTAAATGTAGATAGGTTCATTTATTCTATTCTTTTTGAAGATGCGTCTATTGCAAGCAAAGGATAAAGCGAAATCCACAAACCAAGACCTACCCTACATGGAAACAAAAACAGAAAATACAGTCAAACCAATAAAAATAGATCAAAATGGCTTGCAGAAATTACTGGAAAGGGTTAACCCATCTAAAGCATCAGGCCTGGACAACATACCAAACTTCATTCTTAAAGAATGTGCAGTTCACCTGGCTCCAATCCTGAAAATCATAATGCAGGCTTCAATAGACACTGGTGAACTCCCAAATGATTGGAGAGCAGCAAATGTCTCCAGTATTTTCAAAAAAGGAGATAAACATCTTCCCGAAAACTACAGGCCAGTTTCTTTAACATCTGTTGTCTGCAAAATTTTAGAACACATAATATGCAGACACCTAATGACACACTTGGAAAGCAACAAAATCCTCACAACGAACACTGAACGACTTCCTCCAAGAACATGACAGGGGGCACCAAACAGATGTCGTTATTCTAGATTTTTCCATGGACTTTGACGCTGAACCACATGACAAACTGCTACACAAATTACACCACTATGGAATCCAAGGGAGTATCCATAACTTTCTAACAACCCACACAATGTGAACCATAGTAGAAGGCTGACAGTCAGACCAAACATCGGTGGACTCTGGAGTACCCCAAGGAACTGTTCTTGGTCTAATCCTGTTTCTCTGCTACATAAATGACCTTACAGACTGTGTAGGGTCTTCGGTACGCCTATTTGCAGACGACTGCCTACTTTATCGAACAATCAGGAGCAGTATAGATCAACAGAAACTTCAGTCAGATTTAACAAACCTGGAAACATGGGCACTTAAATGGGGTATGAGATGTAATGCCAAAAAATGTTACATACTCTCAATAAATCAAAAGATATCCAAATTCTACCAGCTCGACAGCCATATCCTACAAGAGGTACAAGATCATCCATATAGGCATACAGATCTATCCAAAGACCTCAAGTGGAGTGTGCACATAAACAATTTATGTCAAAAAGCCAACGTCACACCAAAACCTAAGAAACGTTCCGGAAAAATGCAGAAAAACAGCATAGATCATGTTTCACCTTAATGCAGCTCATCTACTGTCTTTTAGTGATTTTAATCTTTTGCAACAGGACTGGTGAAAAACATGCAGCCAGACCGGGGATCGAACCCGGGACCCCGTCACTTACAAGGCGAGTGCTCTAACCACTGAGCTATCTGAACGGCTTACTGTCTTTCACCCAGTACCTGTACCCGGCCTGTCACACTACCCCCCCCCCTTTTCCCTGAGATTCTCGTCGAACCTGCAGCAGAAATCATGGGCGTGCACAGGGTCCGATTTTCAAGTTGGGCGCCAACTGTAACAGGACTGGTGAAAAACA
Source organism: Azorinus chamasolen (assembly GCA_963576725.1). Classification (NCBI taxonomy): domain Eukaryota; kingdom Metazoa; phylum Mollusca; class Bivalvia; order Cardiida; family Solecurtidae; genus Azorinus; species Azorinus chamasolen. The sequence goes on along the minus strand of OY755235.1, from coordinate 23,244,697 downwards.
TGCAGCCAGACCGGGGATCTAACCCGAGACCCCTCACTTACAAGGCGAGTGCTCTACAGAACCACTGAGCTATCCGAACCGCTTACCGTCTTTCACCCAGTATCTGTACCCGGCCTGTTACACTTTTAACATGTCTTCTGCTTTTATCCCTTTTTCATATTTTTCACTTTCCTTAGTATGGCGCAATCATCTGGAATCATTACCTCAAAGGGGACATAAACATATTGGGAAAAATTCAAAACCATGCAGTCCGATTCATAAAAAAAGAACTATAAGGACAGAGAAACAGGGGCAGTCACAAGAATGAGAGAACAACTGGGATTAGAGACCCTTAAAGACAGGAGACTAAGCCTCCGTCTGATATTTATGTAGCAATAAGGTAGTAGAGGGATTGGTACCCGCTCTACCAACATCCACAAAGCCGGCAAAACCTAGAAGAAACATCAAAGCTACCAGATTTAAATACTACAATACAAAAAAACATAATATATCCCAAGTATGCAACAACACAATAGGGTTGGCAGTCCCAAATAGCAAGACCCCTCAATACAGGAATTCATTTTTTGTAGACACTATCATCTCTATGGTACAATGGAACAAACTGTCTGACCGCATAGTGCATGCAGATTCTGTAGAGGCTTTCAAGATAGCCCTACGAGATCATCGCCAATGATAGTGGCGTCTCTTCTCATCCGTCGTGTAAAAGCCTATATAGGATTCTACGACGTATAGATATAGATCTACACATATACAGATATAGCCTGGGTCCCCACGGTACCGGTGTACTTAATGACCTCAACACTCATACAAAGAAAA